>OZ016492.1:7030573-7034651 GCA_963966615.1 Tenthredo amoena | reverse complement strand
AACCTAACCTACCCTAACCTAACCTAACCTAACCCTAACCTAACCAACCTAACCTAACTACCTCCCCTAACCTAACCTACCCTACCTAACCTCACCTAACCTAACCTAACCTAACCTAACCTAACCTACCCTAACCTAACCTAACCTAACCTAACCTAACCTAACCTAACCTAACCTAACCTAACCTAACCTAACCTAACCAACCTAACCTAACCTAACCTAACCTAACCTAACCTAACCTCTAACCTAACCTAACCTAACCTAACCTAACCTAACCTAACCTAACCTAACCTAACCTAACCTAACCTAACCTAACCTAACCTAACCTAACCTAACCTAACCTAACCTAACCTAACCTAACCTAACCTAACCTAACCTAACCTAACCTAACCTAACCTAACCTAACCTAACCTAACCTAACCTAACCTAACCTAACCTAACCTAACCTAACCTAACCTAACCTAACCTAACCTAACCTAACCTAACCTAACCTAACCTAACCTAACCTAACCTAACCTAACCTAACCTAACCTAACCTAACCTAACCTAACCTAACCTAACCTAACCTAACCTAACCTAACCTAACCTAACCTAACCTAACCTAACCTAACCTAACCTAACCTAACCTAACCTAACCTAACCTAACCTAACCTAACCTAACCTAACCTAACCTAACCTAACCTAACCTAACCTAACCTAACCTAACCTAACCTAACCTAACCTAACCTAACCTAACCTAACCTAACCTAACCTAACCTAACCTAACCTAACCTAACCTAACCTAACCTAACCTAACCTAACCTAACCTAACCTAACCTAACCTAACCTAACCTAACCTAACCTAACCTAACCTAACCTAACCTAACCTAACCTAACCTAACCTAACCTAACCTAACCTAACCTAACCTAACCTAACCTAACCTAACCTAACCTAACCTAACCTAACCTAACCTAACCTAACCTAACCTAACCTAACCTAACCTAACCTAACCTAACCTAACCTAACCTAACCTAACCTAACCTAACCTAACCTAACCTAACCTAACCTAACCTAACCTAACCTAACCTAACCTAACCTAACCTAACCTAACCTAACCTAACCTAACCTAACCTAACCTAACCTAACCTAACCTAACCTAACCTAACCTAACCTAACCTAACCTAACCTAACCTAACCTAACCTAACCTAACCTAACCTAACCTAACCTAACCTAACCTAACCTAACCTAACCTAACCTAACCTAACCTAACCTAACCTAACCTAACCTAACCTAACCTAACCTAACCTAACCTAACCTAACCTAACCTAACCTAACCTAACCTAACCTAACCTAACCTAACCTAACCTAACCTAACCTAACCTAACCTAACCTAACCTAACCTAACCTAACCTAACCTAACCTAACCTAACCTAACCTAACCTAACCTAACCTAACCTAACCTAACCTAACCTAACCTAACCTAACCTAACCTAACCTAACCTAACCTAACCTAACCTAACCTAACCTAACCTAACCTAACCTAACCTAACCTAACCTAACCTAACCTAACCTAACCTAACCTAACCTAACCTAACCTAACCTAACCTAACCTAACCTAACCTAACCTAACCTAACCTAACCTAACCTAACCTAACCTAACCTAACCTAACCTAACCTAACCTAACCTAACCTAACCTAACCTAACCTAACCTAACCTAACCTAACCTAACCTAACCTAACCTAACCTAACCTAACCTAACCTAACCTAACCTAACCTAACCTAACCTAACCTAACCTAACCTAACCTAACCTAACCTAACCTAACCTAACCTAACCTAACCTAACCTAACCTAACCTAACCTAACCTAACCTAACCTAACCTAACCTAACCTAACCTAACCTAACCTAACCTAACCTAACCTAACCTAACCTAACCTAACCTAACCTAACCTAACCTAACCTAACCTAACCTAACCTAACCTAACCTAACCTAACCTAACCTAACCTAACCTAACCTAACCTAACCTAACCTAACCTAACCTAACCTAACCTAACCTAACCTAACCTAACCTAACCTAACCTAACCTAACCTAACCTAACCTAACCTAACCTAACCTAACCTAACCTAACCTAACCTAACCTAACCTAACCTAACCTAACCTAACCTAACCTAACCTAACCTAACCTAACCTAACCTAACCTAACCTAACCTAACCTAACCTAACCTAACCTAACCTAACCTAACCTAACCTAACCTAACCTAACCTAACCTAACCTAACCTAACCTAACCTAACCTAACCTAACCTAACCTAACCTAACCTAACCTAACCTAACCTAACCTAACCTAACCTAACCTAACCTAACCTAACCTAACCTAACCTAACCTAACCTAACCTAACCTAACCTAACCTAACCTAACCTAACCTAACCTAACCTAACCTAACCTAACCTAACCTAACCTAACCTAACCTAACCTAACCTAACCTAACCTAACCTAACCTAACCTAACCTAACCTAACCTAACCTAACCTAACCTAACCTAACCTAACCTAACCTAACCTAACCTAACCTAACCTAACCTAACCTAACCTAACCTAACCTAACCTAACCTAACCTAACCTAACCTAACCTAACCTAACCTAACCTAACCTAACCTAACCTAACCTAACCTAACCTAACCTAACCTAACCTAACCTAACCTAACCTAACCTAACCTAACCTAACCTAACCTAACCTAACCTAACCTAACCTAACCTAACCTAACCTAACCTAACCTAACCTAACCTAACCTAACCTAACCTAACCTAACCTAACCTAACCTAACCTAACCTAACCTAACCTAACCTAACCTAACCTAACCTAACCTAACCTAACCTAACCTAACCTAACCTAACCTAACCTAACCTAACCTAACCTAACCTAACCTAACCTAACCTAACCTAACCTAACCTAACCTAACCTAACCTAACCTAACCTAACCTAACCTAACCTAACCTAACCTAACCTAACCTAACCTAACCTAACCTAACCTAACCTAACCTAACCTAACCTAACCTAACCTAACCTAACCTAACCTAACCTAACCTAACCTAACCTAACCTAACCTAACCTAACCTAACCTAACCTAACCTAACCTAACCTAACCTAACCTAACCTAACCTAACCTAACCTAACCTAACCTAACCTAACCTAACCTAACCTAACCTAACCTAACCTAACCTAACCTAACCTAACCTAACCTAACCTAACCTAACCTAACCTAACCTAACCTAACCTAACCTAACCTAACCTAACCTAACCTAACCTAACCTAACCTAACCTAACCTAACCTAACCTAACCTAACCTAACCTAACCTAACCTAACCTAACCTAACCTAACCTAACCTAACCTAACCTAACCTAACCTAACCTAACCTAACCTAACCTAACCTAACCTAACCTAACCTAACCTAACCTAACCTAACCTAACCTAACCTAACCTAACCTAACCTAACCTAACCTAACCTAACCTAACCTAACCTAACCTAACCTAACCTAACCTAACCTAACCTAACCTAACCTAACCTAACCTAACCTAACCTAACCTAACCTAACCTAACCTAACCTAACCTAACCTAACCTAACCTAACCTAACCTAACCTAACCTAACCTAACCTAACCTAACCTAACCTAACCTAACCTAACCTAACCTAACCTAACCTAACCTAACCTAACCTAACCTAACCTAACCTAACCTAACCTAACCTAACCTAACCTAACCTAACCTAACCTAACCTAACCTAACCTAACCTAACCTAACCTAACCTAACCTAACCTAACCTAACCTAACCTAACCTAACCTAACCTAACCTAACCTAACCTAACCTAACCTAACCTAACCTAACCTAACCTAACCTAACCTAACCTAACCTAACCTAACCTAACCTAACCTAACCTAACCTAACCTAACCTAACCTAACCTAACCTAACCTAACCTAACCTAACCTAACCTAACCTAACCTAACCTAACCTAACCTAACCTAACCTAACCTAACCTAACCTAACCTAACCTAACCTAACCTAACCTAACCTAACCTAACCTAACCTAACCTAACCT
>OZ016492.1:6443073-7028073 GCA_963966615.1 Tenthredo amoena | reverse complement strand
GGCGTACGGGTAGCTCGACGAGGAACGCGTCTGCCGTGCGAATATCGGTCGGTCCGTTCTGGGGATTCTCGAGATAAATGTAAGGGAATAAAATTAAAAAAAAAAAAAAGGCGAAAATCGGTCGCACGGGGGGAATTTCGAAAAAAAAAAAAAAAAAACAAGGTACGGAGAGGCATAGGGATGGCTATGTTACGTGCACGTACAGATACGTGCGATCGACGCGACTTCAGAAGCGACAAGTTCCGGCGACTCAGTCAGGTAAATTTCCCGACCACCCAAGAGGTATTACCTTCGGCTCGTTTCGTTTTTATTTAAAGTGGAAAACGATCGCTACTGCGCCCTATGAAAACCACTGTACTTAACAGCCAACACACGCACGCACGCACGCACGCGCGCACACACACACACACACACACCAAGTATTTACATTATGTACAAATCTACATTGTGACAAAACATTAAACACTAAAAAAGACTATGTACTATATAACTATACACACATCAGACCAACAATACAATATACAACACTAAAAAAGACTATGTACTATATGACTATATAACTATACACACATCAGACCAACAATACAATATACAACACTAAAAAAAAGACCAACCATAGTCCCGTCGCTCAATCGCTGTCGCTATCCCGATCCAAATACGGGAGACGCACTACCCACCCGCTAGCGACAGCGCTCTCACCGCCTTTGGAGCACCCCGCTCGCTGCAACGACGACGACGGCTGCGGCGGCGGCGGCGGCGGCGATGGCGGCGATGGCGGCGATGGCGGCGATGGCAGCGAACCACTACTCGCTGGAAGCGCTACGCGCGCACGCTTTCGACTGCTCTTGGTCGACTGCGGTCGCTTTCGCTTGGGGCAGCCGCGTTTTGTTTTAAGCCTGTAACAATTTTTTCGGCATAAACGCATAATCTTTACGAAATATATCTATATGCAATCTCAGAAATGAGATGATGATACCCTCCGTTGCGATTAACCTACGAAACGGTATACATATCACGATCAAACGTATGACAAAATTATACGGCATAACGAAAACTGAAACGTCACAATACCCTGTTACGGGAGATCGTATCGGCGATCGTACAATGACGCGACCTCGCAGACGGATCATTCTCGGCGATCTAAGCGGCGAAGCGTCGAGCACCTTCCCACTACCGGAGAGATGATGTTCCGCACCCGACGCCGCCTCGGTCCTCGCTGCGGGATGGTAACTGCCCCGACGGAGATTCGCCAATCTCCTTAGTTTACTTTCGCTCGCGGGGCGTGCCTTCAGGTTCCATTTCAAACTTCGTATTTGACGAATATACCCACTGAACTGTGCCGAACACCCCTCCAACACAGCCGCTTCTCGGGTCGGCACGACACGTAACCAATCGTAGTGGTCATACCGTCGACGCGACGCGATGCTTCGCCCGACAACGAGCGCCATCGGAAAATAGTCGACATGCCGCTCCACCGTACCGAGAACCGCGAGATAAAGCGAGTTCTCGTCCACAGTGTCACCCACGATCGACCTGACCATACAGCCGAAAACAGAGGAAGGTCCGACGATGAGCTGCGCGACCTCCTTGGACGCGACCACACGCTCCGGCCGCAACACTCCGCGAAGTCGTCCGTCGATCGTCGCCTTCCTCCGACTATGACGAGCGATCAAGTCGCGCAACACGGATGCCTTAAAACCGTTCTCCACAGTCACCGATCCGGAGACAGGAAATCCGTGATACCTGCGAGCCCACGCGGCGTAAATATCACCCCAGAACTCTGATATCCGTTCCACGCGAGTCATTCCGGCCTCCGTGGATCTCCTCACCGCATCTTTGTTCATCGCACGACTGTACTCGTCGTACAAAACAGTCACTCCATCGCTGAGTGCGTGTTGCAAGAACTTCTCCCGAATGTTGATGACAGCCCGACCGCGCTGTGTAGCGAGAGAGAGAGAGAGAGAAGAAGAGAGAATACAAGGACACGTTCGACAATATATAATCATAGTCATAACAATGATAACAAGTGTGACAAGAAAACGGTTAGTTAGCGAATAACTATAACAAGAAATAACGTCAACAATCACCGAAGGTTCGGCGATACGCGTTGTCGCACTCTTATCATCGTGCGCGTCATCGTTGTCGTTGTCGTTGTTGTTGTCGTTCTCATTGTCGTTGTTGTCGTCGTCGTCGGGTTCACTGTTGTACTCCCGATGGCTATCGTCTGACTCGGTATCGGGATCGCTTGCAATAGAAGACAACGACGACGGCGGCGACGACGACGGCCCCGACGTCTTCGACCCGATCTCCAACTCGGCACTCGCCGCCATTTTTTGTAAACGTCCATAATCGATACGTCTCGCGTCTCCGTACAGAAAATAATCGAGACGATTCTGCGGTAAAGATAAGAAAAAGAAACAAAATACACGTCGTTCGACCGACCATCGCCCCAACGATGTAATTTTATTATTATACTTACCTCAGCGTCGTAACGCGCCTCCAGCTCTGTAACCGTTAACGTCTGCCGCGGATGAGGTGCGAACAAATCAACGACGCGGTCGGAAACTAGAAGCTCCTCGACGTCCCTTGCCACGCAACGCTGTGCGTACTCGGACCAACCGGTGAACAAAACAATTCCACCGCTAGCGCACAACTCTCGGTACAGATCGTTACCAGCCGAAACACTCACGTCGGCGTGCCGTGCGATCGCATTCGCGAAGTCTTCCTCTATATTAAGGACTGTTTCCAACCGCAGTGGGACTCTATCGGAAACCGCCGCACACGCCTCCCGCCATTCCCTCATCTTACGACAGATTTTCATCCCCAATTTACGAATCACGCCACCGCTGTCCTCCGCGTAACGGAAACCACCGAGCAGCCCGTGCATGAAAAAAGACCCGCAACGACCGCGAGTCTTGAGAATATGTGCATACGGACAGTATCCGTGGGCGAAGCTATAAAATTCACCCGGATAACCCGTACGGACACGCTCGAAAAACCGGAAATGTCCGTATTGGGGACCGAGATGATAGGGCGTATACCTCACGAGATTCTGCGGTCTGACCTCGTTACGTTTGATATACCGCCGCAATGCGTCGTACGCCACGACGAGGCATTGGTCGTAGAACGGCGTTATGTTTATCGCAAGGTGCAATTGCACCAACACCACATCCTCGTGACCCAAATCAAACGACATGCGATTGACAAACTCAACGACATGACACAATCCCACTTGTTGCCCGTGCTTAGCCATATAGAAATGAACGTCGCCGATCCTCAAACTCTCCAAAACCTTTGCAACCAGCGGCACACAGCGTGGTACATACACCCGGAAAAAGAAACGAAATCAAACGGTCGAAGAAAAAAAAAAAAAAAAAATGAAAGCGAACGACAATGCAAATACAAACTTGAGCAGTGATGACAAAATTCCATTACCAGCAACTTTTACTCACCCGTTTGTCCCGCAAAAGTCGATCCACCGAGTTCGCAAATGTCGGCCAATCGGAAGCGAACACATTGACCGTACCGACGTTCAACCCGGCCAATACACCCAGCCCCCCGCACCGACTGCGGCTATTCCGTTGCAACTCTTGCGCGGCTACGCCGTACACCTCGTTCAAAAATCGTCGACGAACGGTGGCCATAGTCGGACGACGATTATCTTCGCCTCTGACGACGCCTGGACGCCGACGACCGGATTCAATGTCCAGATTCCTGAAGAGAATATTCACGGTATCGGACCCGTATCCACCGACCGAGAACTCCCACCATTTTTCCTTTGCGGAACAGGGCCGCTCGCACTTTCCTCGCAACACATCTACGAGTTTGTTGTTTCTCGTCGGCACTGCGTTGGACACTCGCAATCCAATCACTAACTTCGAGATCACTCTCAACGCCGACAGAGCCCTGGTTACGATGAGAAACGAGTCGACGTCTCTTTCCACCGCCTCCGGACGATGAGTATAGTCCGCTCGCTCCATCACGTAGAGAAACACGACCGCTGAATCGAAAACTCCGAAAGTTCAGATCACCGACTGGAAAACCAAGAAACATTGTCAACCTTTTATTGTTCAATTACGATTTCCAAGTCTTCGTTGATATTTCTTGTGAAATTTCTAATCTCGTTCGCCCCCGGACCCCCTTCCCGTGTCCGTGTATTGTGTATTCAGCGTTCCGCCGAAACATCACGTTACGGATCAGGCGCACGACGAAATTCAAATAAAAAGTACGAAAAAACATCGATAAAAAAAAGAGCAATCGTATACACCGGAGAACGAGACTGTCGGTACCACCGATTCCTGTTTGACCGACCGGGATACCCGCGAAACGAACGATAAAATTATTGTACATACAAATACACGGAAACTATTTGAAAACAAGAGCAATCGAACAAACACAAAATCCAACAGTCGATAAAACCAATCCCTCTTTCGCTTACCTGTAAATGATTACACTTTATAAGCGTTGAAACGATTTTCAAACGTAGAAAATCCGTATGACCGAGTCGCATACGCCTTGCAAACATCGAGAGAGTTTTTTTTAAATATCAAAATACACTTTATAAGCGTCGCGACGGTCTTCACAAGTACAAAA
Source organism: Tenthredo amoena (assembly GCA_963966615.1). Taxonomy (NCBI): domain Eukaryota; kingdom Metazoa; phylum Arthropoda; class Insecta; order Hymenoptera; family Tenthredinidae; genus Tenthredo; species Tenthredo amoena. The sequence continues at coordinate 7,023,480 of OZ016492.1, read as the reverse complement.
CCCGTATAAAAGTCACTCGCGTACACTTTATAAGCGTTGAAACGATTTTTAAACGTCAAAAATCCGTACAAGAGTCACTACTCGCGTACAATTTATAAGCGTCGCAACGGTTTTCAAACAACGTCAAAAATCCGTACAAGAGTCACTACTCGCGTACAATTTATAAGCGTCGCAACGGTTTTCACAAAGTACAAGACCCGTACAAAAGTCACTCGCGTACACTTTGTGAACGCGAAAACGGTTTTTAAATGTACAAAACCCGTATAAGACCGACTCGCGTACACTTTGTAAATTTTAAAAAACGGTTTTTAACCAACCAACGCCGTGTCAACATCACCGAGACAGACACGTTTTGACACGTTATCCGTACGCTACGCGCTTACACACGCTGTGCGCGTACATATTACGACTTTTACAGTCAACAAACACGTACCAAATACCGTAGTAACGCTCTTTTTTTTTTTTTAACAACAATAGATTCGAAGAGAGACGACACAATGAGGGCGAACCGCCGAAAAGTGGCGTGACAAACGACCGACACGTTAGGCCATAGACCGTATGCATTGTACCATGATAGACGTCTCACCCGCGTCGGCCGCGGAATATTTCGTAATCCAACTTGTGAAAAACAAACTGGCGGACAACGTCTGTCTGTGATTTAAAAAACAGCTAATCGATACAATCGACGATTTTGATGATGGAAAATACATAAGGAATAATGCAACGTTACGCGAAAGGAGTAAAACTCGCCGACAAAATGGCGGACGTCTATCTGTCCGTGTTACGTCACGGCTAGTAGGCTGGTACTTTTGCTAGATGTCACCACTTTTACAACCGCGACAGAATTCAAATAATAGTCCAATCAATTATATTCAATGAAGTAATATTCACATCGTAATCCGATTTTCCTCTGTAATATTAAATAACTATCTAGAAGAAGGTCTGCATTTTGCTGAAGTGTCCCTTTGGACTTCTTCGGCGACAAAACTATAATCTACAGCCCGGGCAACTTCGCTCAAAGGTGGCGCCTTGGTTCGTCACTGGTTTGACTCAGGACGTCGCATACGCGATATACCGACCGCTGATCGATAAAATCAACAATTTCGACAAAAAAAGGCGTGACCGAACGAATAAATTGACGCGGAAGGGATATAATTCGTTGACAAAATGGCGGACGTCTATCTGTCCGCGATATACCGACCGCTGATCGATAAAATCTACAATTTCGACACAAAAGGCGTGACTGGACTGATAAATTGACGCGGAAGGGTGAAAACTTGAAAAAAAAATGGCGCGGGCGTCGATCCGTGATCAACCGACGATATACCGTGACTTTTGTGATGAAATTGTGTGAAAAATTCGTAAAAAAAAGGGCGAAAAATCACGGGAAACGAGGCGAGCTCGAAACAAAATAGCTGATAACGGCTGTCGCGAATCGAGACTGTTGAAACAAAGTGACTGTACGGTATAGATAATAATAATAATAATAATAATAATAATAATAACTGAGCTGCTTGGTGGTACTCGTATATTTTGTTTGACAAACGAGTACTCGGTCGTTTGTGATATCTTTTCGAAAATAGACGCGTTCGATGAAATAATATTTCATTATTACATTCTTCGTACAACTGTGAGTTATTATTTATTCGCTATATATAGTATAGTCGGCCCCGGGGGAACGTCGAATTACAGGTGCTGCGTGGAGTTTTGAGGCTTTTTAAATCGGTGTTTCGCGATGCCTCGGGGGGCTTCGCCCCCCGAACCCCCCACCAGGGGGCTTCGCCCCCCCCCGTCCCCCCGTTCGGGTTGTGTCGGAGATGCGACGGCGTACGCGATTTTCCGGACGGTCCCCGTTTTACCGACCGAGCGACCCGGAGAACCGCGAGAATTGAAAGATCCCGGAAGAATACCCGATCGGTAACGGGGACCCCTGTTTTACCGACCGAGGAACGGCGAAGAGTACGTCGAAAAAATCGAACGCGCGAATCCGGCGGCGGGGCGACGCGGTTCCGTGGACGGTGAAGAAAAAAAATGAAAACAAAAAATGAAAACGAATGAAAAAAAAAATTGAATCGAAGAACGAAAAAAATCCCGAGGTTCTCCGGCTCGGATATCTCGGGATCCGCCCGAACGATCCCCCCCCCGATCCTCGGAGGCGACGCGCCCCTCCCCGGGCCGCGCCCCCGCCCCGCCCCGTCGGGATCCACTGTTCCACGCGCGCATAGCCTAACCTAACCTGACCTTTTTTTTTCTTGACCCAAACTGTCGCCGAGTTGGAGTTCCTCGACCCGGGTGCGAGGAATCCGCCGTTAGACATTGCGTCTCGCACCCGGCGTTGGACAGCTGGTGGGGATAAGGTTAAGTACGGTTAGGCCCGACTACTTTTCTCAACTGGGCTTCGGACCAGCTACGGCAGTCACCCCTGGTCGGGAGCCCCTCCCTGTGGGGACGCGGGGTAGCACTCTTCCAGGGGATGTTAGTGCGGTTAGGCTAATTGCCTATTTCCCCCCTGTTATCTTAACCTAATTCTTACCCTGCTTTCTCTCCCCTTTTCTTTTCCCCCCTGTGCCTGCCCCTGGTTGGTCCCTATACCTGATTAGTCGCTTTTGTTCTATGTTAGTTACACATTATCTCTCTCAGTCTATCTTAACTCAACTTGGCCTAGCTTAGACTGACCTAGCCTAATCTAGCCTGGTTAATCCTATCCTTGTTTGCGATTTGTGGCCAAAACGGAGGCCCCTAGGCGTCACAGCTGCTGGGGACCTTTTGCTCTTAAATTGATGCCCGAATCTATTGGGCTGTGTTCGATCGGTATCGGTTGATTTTATGCCAAGATATGGCATATTTACTGCAGCTCCCTCAGTAGCCATCTCTACGATCGTCCGCTTCTTCTTGTATCTTGGTCAGCATGTCCTCTATTTCACGCCATCTGTCTTTGTTGCTGAGCATCTCGCTCACTATGTTGTCGGGTGTAATTGTTCGTCCTGATCCCATGCACTCTAGCCTTGTTGCATTCCAGTGGTCACAATCGAAGATTACATGTTTGACGTCTTCCGGCGCATAGCCGCAGTATTTGCATTCAGCTGACCTTCTTTTTCCAAATCTTTTCAAGTATGCGTTGAATGCCCCATCGCCGCTCAGCATTTGCGTTGTGTGGTAGTTTGTTTGGCCGTATTGGCGGTCGATCCATGCATTAATGTTCGGTATGAGCCTATTCGTCCACTGTCCTTTTGTGGTGTTGGCAGTCCACCGTATCTGCCATTCGTTCCGTATCCGGTCATTTGCATTCTTTTTTCCCACTCTTCGGGTCCTCTGAGCTTCGTTGGCCCGAGGGGGGTCTTCCCGGGGTAGTGCGTCGTTCTCTTGTGAAGCTTGCAGCTGGGTCCTCCTCCATTCCTCGGCTCTGCTCTCCGCTACAAGCTCTAGCGGTGGCATGCCTGCAATCACCTCCGCGGCTTCATGTGCTATCGTTCTATAGGCACTTATTGTTCTTATTGCCCCGTTTCTGTGCACCGTCTGTATTGCATCCCTCTTGGCGCCTGTATTTATTTTGTTGCCCCAGATCTGGGCTCCATACATCATTACCGACTCTCCGACTCTTGCCAGGAGCCGTCTCCTATTTTGCTTGGGCCCTCCGACATTGGGCATCCATCGTGATACCTGTTGAATGGCTCGGTTACTCTTCCCGGCTGCCTTTTTAAGGTGCTCGCCGAAGCTTAATCTGCCGTCAAGGTGTACGCCCAGGTATTTCACAGTTCTTTTGGTGTTTATGCTTTTTCCTTCTATCTGTATCTTGATGTTCCGCGGGATGCGTTTTTTCTTCGAGAATAATACCGCTTCGGTCTCATCTTCAGCTATTTCGAGCCCTAGGCCTTCTATCGACCCGGCTATCCTTCTTAGCGCCCTTGTGCTGTGTTCCGCTGCCATATCCGGGGTTTTGCCTCGTGTTATCAGTATCGTATCGTCCGCGTAGCAGACTATTTGTGTGTCCATGATGTTGGTGTTATCTTCCAGAACCCTGTTATATGCCAGGTTCCACAGAGTAGGGCCCAGAACTGAGCCCTGGGGGACGCCTCTCGACAGGTTCATAGTCTCGACCTGTGCTCCCGCTGTCACGTTAATCGTTATGTCTTTTAGGTAGGATTTCAGTAGTCGCAGTGTCTCGACCGGTAGTGCGGCCTCCTCAGCCGCCCTTACAATCTCATTCCACGGCAAAGAGTTAAACGCATTTTTGATATCAATGTGTTATGATTAGGGTTGTGGATGTTGTGAGTTCTGTTGAGATCGTTGAGTTCGTACCTCGTTTTTACACCTGAGGGTAACCGGATTACGTGCGGATGGTTGAAGTGAATAATGTGTGCTCGTTGATATGATTGTAATTAGAATTATTTATTGATACGTGGTTATATTGATGGTTGAAAACAAGTATGCGTTAACTGTAATCTACTAAAGTTAGGTATTAACTATTTAGATGTAGGATTTGAGTGTTTGAGAGTTGATTGTTCGAGAGTTAATTGATGTGTTGATAGCTCGATGGCTAATTGAAGAGTGTTGCGCTAATAATGAATATGGTGTCAGTTTGAGAGCGAGTTCTTTGTCTCTTGGGCGTGAGCGTGTTAAACTGCAAGGTTTGCAGTTTATAGGTACTTAGGTAGGGATGATAGTTCTTCGAATCGTGAGGTTGAGACTTCCTTTGATTAAGGGTCATGGGATAGGATACATGCAGGATGTTGGGTATCGAGTATTGAGAGTGAGAGGTATAGGGAACGTAACACGCCCATCCCCGGGGGAAAAAAAAAAAATTTGCTTCTGTGAAGCAGGGGAAATTTTTTTTTTTTTTTTTTTTTCAAAAATTTCTATGTTAGATTTTATGTTTACGGTAGTAAACATTTCTATGTTCACGTGAGTGAATATATCTAGGTATATGTATTATGATTTCGATTTCGAAATTGTAATATGTTTAAAATTATAAGGTTTTATATTTACGACAGTAAATATAATTATATTTACGTTAGTAAATATATCTAGGTGTATTGATTATGATTTTGATCTTGAAATTATAATATAATTAAAATTACTTATTTGCAATAAGTTCGGTTAGTTATAAATGTCTTATGCTGAGTTAGTACATGTATGGTATATTGAATGTTAGGGTTTCGAGTTTAAGATAGCTAAAGAAGATTGAAGTTTAAATGTTTTGAGTTGGAAGATTGGGTTAGAGTGGGAAATTTGGGGGGTTGGAATAAGGATTGTTTAAACATTTGGTTTCTTGGAAGGACAAGATGGAGGAGAGGTAAGGGTTCGACGGACGTGGTGAAACAATAGAGGGAAGTTTTTCGATGAGTACAAAAGGAGTCATAAAGGAATTGTTTGAAGGAGAGTTTGAATTTTTGGGTCTCCCACATTTGGTCGCCAAATGTTCTCCCAAAGGTGTGGGACGAGGTTTTTATGGTCCTCTGCCTCAGGCATGACCGGCAATTGAGTTTGTTAAGCCCTCTAGTAATGTTTCGGATAGACCTTAAAAATAATTAACTATTGACTTACTAACTAAATGGGTTGATTAAATAGGGCGTGACATGGCACGCAACAATATCTGATTAATAATGAAATATATATGCTATCTTAGCGTTGTAGGTATTGTAATATATAAGAAGTTTTGTTAGGTTTTTGTGAAGCGTTTCTTATGTCGCGTAAAAGGATGTATGAGGTGTTTCGATAATTTCTACGTTTGGTGTGATAGGAGTAGTAGTAGTTGTTGGGGGGTTGGCCTGCTGAATGATGATTTGCGTGTGAGGTGTTCGTGGTCGTGTGGCTATTTCTTGTGTTTCTGGTGGGTTATCTGGTTCGGTTTGATTCTGATTTCCACGGTAGCTAACTATTTGATTATTTGGTTCGTTTCGTTGACAGAGGGTTTGAATTGTTGTAAAAATTTTCAATAGTTTGCTTAGTATCGAGAATTTGTTTGCGATGTACATTAGTGATAATGATCCGAATAAAGAAGAAACGTAATATAATATGCTTTCGATACGGTTTTCGTTATCCGTGGATTCTTTATGTTTAGTTATTTCGTTTGTTTGTTTGATGATATCGTCGAGTGTCAAGCCGTTTGAAGTTGAATCTTTAGAGTTAAGGTATGGGGTCTTGTTGAGTGTTGATATAGGGATAAGGGATAAATTTTTGGGGTCTTCGTTTTCGGATGGGTTATAGAAGTCTGAGATATTTAAATTGAATTTCGGTGCATAAGAGTGGGTTTCCGTTGTTTGGTAGTGTTTGGTTGTGGATAGGGTGATTGTATTAGAATTTGCTTTACATTTGTTGTTTAGTCTTAGTATTCCGGAATCGCTCAAGGATATTTGGATTGGATTTTCATCTGTGCATACGATATGCATGATTTCTGTTTTTGTCAAAGAGTAGATCCAGGAGTTGGATGTTGTTAGTTCTGTCCAATATACTCCGTTGAAGGTTCCGAGTCTGACGTCGCATGTTTTGATATCTGTTTCCGTTGGTTGGATGAATAATCCTATTTCGCAAGTGATGTGGTCGTTCGTGTGGAATAGTGGTTGATTTTGTCTGCAGATGTACGTTTCTAACGACATCATACATTTATTGAATTTTAATTCGGTTAATTTGAAGTATAGTGTTCTGTCTCTTGTTATTGCTATGTAGTCGCTGCTTGGTTTAATGTATGCGAACTTGTCGTCCGTGGTGTCGTAGTGTTGTTTTACTGGGATCGGAATTAGTCGGTAGATATTGAAGGTATTGGTGTTTAGTAATGGTATTGAAATAATGTATATAATTTTGGTATCTATGTAAGTTATGTCGAGTCTTGAGAGTCTTATTAATTCCTGTGCGTATTCGTTTTCTAGTGGAACTGGGAATTGTTTCGTAGGGTTGTGGCTCTGTATTTGTCTAATTGTTGACATGATTTGTTCGGGTGTTAGGATTTTGGGGTGGAGTAGTCCCTGTCTTGCAAATAAGATTGCGTCGATTAGGCTATTGAGGTCTAGTTCATATTCGTTGGTGTATTGGTCTAGTTGTATGAGATGTTTGAGGAGGAGGTTGTTTCCTCTATTAGCTCTCGCGTTTTCGTTTATGGCGTCGACTAGATAATGTAATTCTACTTGTTTTATTTCTTTGATTTGGTCCATAAGTTCTCTGAGTTGTATTCTGTGTGCTCCTAGGGTGGATTTTACAACGTGTGTTTGTTCTTTGAGTAGTGAAGCTAGATGGTTGTTGTCTACGTATAATTTTTTGATTTGTTCGTTGTAGTATTCTGCGTCGTCTGCGTCTAAAGTTCCGAATAGTGTTTTACTGATTTTACTTATGAATTGGAATGGTGGTGATCTTTTATGTTTGTGGTTGATGTATTGTGTGAGGTATTGTTTTATGTTACTGTCGTCGTGTTTGCCTACCAGAATTCCTATTTGGTTCTGCTGTTCTATTACTACTGATATTCGATTCTGGATCATTCCTATATGTTCGTGCATGTCGCACCTGCTTGCGTATGAGTCGCATTGTTGTTTTATTGTGGTTAAATATTTTTTTAGTGTTTCGAATTTTTCGTTTAGGTTATCTAAATCAATAAAGTTTATTAATGTCCATTCGTCGTTGTAGGTTCTGAGGTTCTGTACGTGCTCGTAATAGATACCAGGGTTTTCTTTGAACGTTGATGTTTGGTATAGGCTTCTGATTTCGTCCTGCTCAGCTAATGTAGCTCTGAAAATGTATTCGTTTACGGTCGGTATGAATGTTAAGTATTGGTTTATTTGGCTAGTTTGATTTTATGTATGTGGACTATTTTCGTTTTGTTGTCGTTTATTTGAATTTCTGCGTTAATGTTGTTAATTATTCGAATTATTTTGTATGGGCCTTTATAGTGGTCGTCTAGTTTCTTTTTTGTTTCGTTGATCAAATAGACATATTGTCCTGGTTTATATGTTTATCGTATCTCAATTTTGATTTTGATTTTGCGTTTTTTAGATTGTTTGTAGCGTCCTGTCTAGTTTTTTTGAGTCGGGTTATTATTTCTTGGAGGTATTCTTCATATTTGTTTGAAACGTTTTTGTCTAGGCGTATGTTTGATAGTTGGCGCGCTATCATTCCGAAAATGAGTTCGTGTGGTGTGTAACCGGTACCTTCGTGTACTGATGTGTTGTACGAGAATATTGCAAAGCGAATCCATTTGTCCCAGTTATTTTTATTATTAATGTAGTGTTTTAAGTATTCGATTAAGACTTGATGGCTGCGTTCGAGGGAACCGTTGGATTGGGGATGGTAAGCTGTTGTTTTGATTTGTTTGATTCTGAAGATTTTTGCTAATTGTTTCATCACGGGACTTACAAGGGAACCCCGCCAAGTGTCCCCCTCCGATTTCAACAAAACTTTGGGAGATTGTAGAGGGGGTGAAAATATTCGACACGTATTTTTTTATATCTGCGGAATTCCACCCCAAGGGGGTGTAATCAACCCCTGAAAATTGCGGATTTCGCTATTCGATAGCTCGTGAAGAACGAACGGCCGAGGATTTTTGGCTGACAAGGTGCTACCGGGGGTTTTCGGGGCCGCTGATTACGAATCTGGCATCAGATTTTCAAAATTCAAAATGGCGCATCCAATATGGCGAACGTCGAAACGAAAAATGGTACCAATTTTCCCAAAATTCTGTACCCGGGGGTTTTCGGGGTCGCTGATTACGAATCTGGTATCAGATTTTCAAAATTCAAAATGGCGGATCCAATATGGCGAACGTCGAAACGAAAAATGGTACCAATTTTCCCAAAATTCTGTACCCTGGGGTTTTCGGGGTCGCTGATTACGAATCTGGCATCAGATTTTCAAAATTCAAAATGGCGCATCCAATATGGCGAACGTCGAAACGAAAAATGGTACCAATTTTCCCAAAATTCTGTACCCGGGGGTTTTCGAGGTCGCTGATTGAAAATGTGTAGTCGAAATTGGAAAATTCAACATGACTGACACAAAATGGCGGACCGACTTCTTCCAAAATGGTGTGGATTGCTTCGGATTCGGTATCCCCGGGATTTCGGGGTCGCTGATTACAAATCTGAGGTTAGAATTGGAAAATTGATATTGGAAAATTACGAGTAGATGAGTAGACGGACATTGTATCGTTAGAGATGACAAGAATATGACGTAATGATTTTTTGTTCAATAAAAATATGATTTCAATTCCAGAAATTGCTATCAAATCTTCAAAAACTGTAATTTCCAAGTATTTTCTAAACAACAGTGTAAATATTTTCATGAAAATTATTGCCAATATTCTGGTAATTTCATAAATTGAATGTTCCATAAATATTTATGCAATATTGCGTAAAAATATTGGTTCATAAATATGTACGGTAAATGTATTTCTATTGACATATCATGAGTAATGAATGATTGATAATAAATAGTTCTGATAGAAATGCTGTGCTGATAACCAGAAGTAGAAATATTCGGTGATGAGAAACGCGTTTTATCTTATAAACCGAACTTACATAAGACGGTTTAATCTGTTGTTGTTCAGTGTATTTTTACGTATGGAGTTGAGTTCATCCATCCCTCTAAAGAGACTTGGAGAAAAATGCACGTCAATCCGTTGAACGTCATTCAGGTTTTGTCTCTAGCATTCAATGCTATTAAATTACTCGATTCTCCAGTCACGGAATCCGAAAGGCAGTTGAGCGAAGAGCTCGAAATCATCATCAAAGATGCAATGATACAGCCAATGGAAACTGAAATTGAATGGAGTTTGGATTTTGAACATCCAAATGCACTGCACGAATCGGAAATTATAGAAGACAACGATGGAACAGAAGACTGGAATCATCAAAGATTTCTGAATCCCAATATAGATGCACCGGACCAAGTTTGCACCATCGATGATGAAGATTTGGATTATGATTACAAAAAACAAGCGACAGAATTTTGGAGGTCCGGAAAAACGGGAAACAGAAAGGTATCGTTCGTTCAATCAAAATTCAGAAAAGTTCAGTCTGTGCGACAATTACGGCGCTGGGCACATCAAGTTAATCAAGGTGGGACATACAGAGAAAAGTTGAAAATGATCTGTGAGTATACTCTTAACAATGTAATGGATGCTTTAAATAGGAAATTGCCAATTCACGATATTGATATTAGACGTTGGGCCATACGAGCGTGACAACTGTTTGATATGGCACCAGCAAAATTTAAGGCATCCAAAACCTGGCTATTAGAATTTGAGAAACGTCACGGAATCGTGTCGCGGAAAATTACGAAACATATAACAAAAAATACATTAGCAACACAGGAATCTTTAAAAGAGCAGGCTGCCATCTTCATTCAGAAAGTAAAAACCCACATCGTCGATATCGGAGTCGAAAACGTTTACAATTCCGATCAGAGCGGTTTCAATTTGGAGCTACATGCGGGGCGAACCTTAGCGTTGCGAGGGCAAAAAACAGTGGAATCAATAATACAATCAAAGTCATCAACAACGCACAGCTACACCATACAGCCTTTGATTTCGGCCGATGGCAAATTATTGTCACCTCTATTAATTGTTTTAAAAGAATCTAGTGGAGGATTTGGTCCTCGAGTGCAAGAGACTATGTTTAAACCACAGAATGTATATCTTATGGCTTCGAAATCTGGGAAATTAACAACCGAACATTTTAAACATTGGTTTCAAGACGTATACCTTCCGCACACCAGTCCGAAATCGGTTATATTATTGGATTCATGGAGTGGTCAATGTCCGGGCGTATTTGAAACGATGAATTTCAATGGACAAAAAGTAGAACTTCTAACCATTCCCCCAGGGACAACTGGAATGATACAGCCACTGGACGTGTACGGATTTCGCATATGGAAGAATTATATCAAACATTTCTCTGATATCGTGATATTGTATGATTACGACGTGAATCTTCATTTGAGAGACAATATCGTCAAGCTGCAAAGTCTTACTCACAATCAATTTTCGTCTCCTAGATTTACAGATCTTTTTAAATATTCATGGTATAAAAGTGGATACATAGACGCAAGACCACCGAAATTCGAAAATCCGGTTCAATATTGTTTTACCGAGAGTTCTCCAACGTGTGACATATGCGGCGACGTTGCTATTATCAAGTGTGCGTGGTGTAAAAAGTCGCTATGTTTAAAACACTTTTTTCATGAATATCACTATTGTCAAAACTATCACCCGTGACGAAATACGCATGATGTAAGCTATATTGTAAGGTTCAATCTAAAGATTTATATTCGTATACATAAGACCTTTATTCGTATACTATATTCGTATATTATATTCGTATACTATAACACCATTATATTATAAAAGTGAATAAAACGATTGCCAAAGATAGCTTAATCATGAATTAGCGAGGTATTTACCACACCGTATTTTTTTCTACAGTCATAAAACTGTTATTAGTTTGTGGGGTCTTTTATTTATAATTTTTGAAAATCTGATACCAGAATCGTAATCAGCGACCCCGAAAACCCCCGGGTACAGAATTTTGGGAAAATTGGTACCATTTTTCGTTTCGACGTTCGCTATATTGGATGCGCCATTTTGAATTTTGAAAATCTGATGCCAGATTCGTAATCAGCGACCCCGAAAACCCCCGGGTACAGAATTTTGGGAAAATTGGTACCATTTTTCGTTTCGACGTTCGCCATATTGGATGCGCCATTTTGAATTTTGAAAATCTGATGCCAGATTCGTAATCAGCGACCCCGAAAACCCCCGGGTACAGAATTTTGGGAAAATTGGTACCATTTTTCGTTTCGACGTTCGCCATATTGGATGCGCCATTTTGAATTTTGAAAATCTGATGCCAGATTCGTAATCAGCGACCCCGAAAACCCCCGGGTACAGAATTTTGGGAAAATTGGTACCATTTTTCGTTTCGACGTTCGCCATATTGGATGCGCCATTTTGAATTTTGAAAATCTGATGCCAGATTCGTAATCAGCGACCCCGAAAACCCCCGGGTACAGAATTTTGGGAAAATTGGTACCATTTTTCGTTTCGACGTTCGCCATATTGGATGCGCCATTTTGAATTTTGAAAATCTGATGCCAGATTCTCAATCAGCGGCCCCGAAAACCCCCGGTAGCACCTTGTCAGCCAAAAATCCTCGGCCGTTCGATCTTCACGAGCTATCGAATCGCGAAATCCGCAATTTTCAGGGGTTGATTACACCCCCTTGGGGTGGAATTCCGCAGATATAAAAAAATACGTGTCGAATATTTTCACCCCCTCTACAATCTCCCAAAGTTTCGTTGAAATCGGAGGGGGATACTTGGCGGGGTTCCCTTGTTAGAGTCCTTCTTTACCAACGCTAATAATGGTGCTGTCGCCTCGGAATAAGATTTAGTAAATTTGCTGTAATAATTTGTTAGGCCCAAGAACCCTTTTAGTTGTTTAACATTTTTCGGCTCTGGAAAATTCTGAATTGCCTCAATCTTCTCTGATTGCGGCCGTATGCCTTTTTTCGTTATCTTGTGGCCTAAAAAATCGATTTCCTCTCGGAAGAATTTTGATTTACTGAAATTTATCGTCATATTGTACTTTCTGAATACTTTAAACAACAATTCCAGGTGCTCTGAATGTGATTGGATCGAGTCAGATAAACACAATATGTCGTCTACGAAATTAACCGTGAATTGATCAGTGTCTTTTAACACTAGATCTAAAGTTCTAATCAGGCTGGCTAGACTTGTACTTAACCCGTAGGGTGTGACAGTGAATTGGTAGGTTTTCCCCTCGTGCATGAATGCTGTATATTTTCGCGAATCTTTATGCAATGGCACCTGCCAAAAACTAGCTGTTAGGTCTAGACTCGACATTACGGTTGCATTTCCGCACTTCTGGAACAAAACCTCAGTAGATTGCGCGCAATCGTGATCAGGTACTATAAGCCGATTGATGTATCTCGCATCTAAGACTAACCTGATCTCGCCAGATTTTCTAGCAACAACTACCAGTGGATTCACATACTCACTATAAGATCTTTCGATCACTCCAAGGTCTAACATTTTTTGTATTTCATCATTTACTTTGTCTCTGTGTATCATTGAAATGGGATATGATCGTTTGACGAACGGTCTATCTTCGTAAACTTTGATTTGATGCTCATACACGGTGACTCTACCCGGAATCTTTTGAAAAACATCCCGATATTTTTTGATCAGGTCTGAGAAAGCTTTAACTTCACCGGCTCGTAGTACCTGACATTCGGTTAGCTTGCTCTCTACCTCATCATCGGTTATGTGATATTTATTTCTTCGGTCCATAGTTGTTTTTAAGCTAGAGATTCCAGCCGTTGGATCCGATCTATTTTGTTTTTCGCTTGGGCTATACAACTCAATTAAATACTTTCTCTCCTTTATCTGGATATCTAATCTATTTACTTGCAAATCTAGATCAGATCGCCATTTACGCAGCGTGTCGATACCGAGAATTACATCGTGTTTTAATCCAGGCACGACGAGAAAACCCACCTCATCGACTGCCATATCGATCTTGATTTCCGCGAGAAAGTGTTCTTTTACTCGGGCTGGTCTGCCCCCTGTTACACCCTGTACTTGAAAATTAACAACCGGTAATTTTTCGCATTTTGATAAGTTGTCTTTATGTTTGAGATACCATTCATCCGAAACGCAGGTTATTTGGCTACCTGTATCTACCAAAGCTTTCATCTCGATTTTTTCGATTCGGAGACTTAATTCCGGACATTTGTTATACACAGGTTTCTCATTTATTTCTTCCGCAATTAAAAATTCGTACGGATCTTCAAAAGTAGTTAAATCAGTGAGATTTGCCGCGAAAACATTGACTTCATGCTGTGTCGGTACGTTTATCGGTGTGACCGGCACAGCGATTTCTAGTTTTCCGAACTGTTACTAGGTTCCGTTGTAATCGGATCATCCGTAGTGTCGTCACAGTCGATCGCGTTTATTTGATGATTTGTCCAGTTTTGTTTTGGACTGTAATATTGAGTACTAGGCCTAATATTTTGGTTGGCGTCGCTTTGTTTTGAACCAGGATTAACGTTCTCCGTCCGCCATGACACTTGTTTATCTCGCGTCTCTGTCGTTCGATAAACCGGTGAATTTTGTTTGTTCGTGTTAGTGAACTTACTTCGAGTTGCATTTGATCTACCTCCAAATTGCAATTCGTCCAAGAATGCGAGGAGCGCATCGATGTCGCGGATGTCACGGCACCTAGCTGCTTCTACTACAGATTCGTTAAAATGACGGGTAAGGCAACGAACTATCTCTCTTTCGTCCATGCGTGGAGACAAGCCTGCGGCTGACGCGAATTTTCTATTTGCGTATTCTGACCACGTTACCTTCGTATCGTTATTATAAAATCCGAACTCAATGTCTTTTCTAATCTCCCTCTGGGTTTCTTCTCCCCAGTATCTATTTAGAAATCCATTTTTGAACGAGTCCCAGGAATTGATCACGTCACGACGCGCAGTCCACCAGTCTTTTGCATCCTGATTAAGACATTGGCCTATGAGTTTTAAACCTAATTCATCGCAATCAGCTCCTACAAAGGTAAAGTATTCTTCTAGTTCTTTAATAAAGTTAGCAGGTCTTTCCCATGCTTTTCCTGAATAAGTTGGCATTTTGATATGCTTAGCTATTACGTTGTGACATTCACTGTTGTTACCAGAGTTTCTGAATCTAATTCTCCTAACCTCTGTGTCGATGTTTGTTTTCAAACTCTCGTGTTTGTTCTCTAATTCAGCGAATTTGTCAACGCTAAACTGATAGTTATCCTTAACCTTGGTATTGAGTTTATTTAAATTCCCGTTAAACTCGCTTCTGATGTCTACTTGGCAAGTTGTCAATTGCTCTTGCAAACCTATCACTTCGGAACTATATTTTTCGTCTAGATCATGTAAATTCGCTTCTACAGACTCTATTTGCTTTCGATTTATTTGCTGTTGATCGTCTACTTTTTTGGATATTCTGTTTTCGAACTTTGAATATTCTTTCTCTGTATCTGTTTTAAATACCATCATCCTACGTTCTACGGCAGCAAATTTTTCATCTAATTTTTTGTTTATTTGTTCTAGGATCTCCATCATCATGGATTGCGTCGGATCCGCGAATTTACTTGATGTTCCTACTTCTGTTGGTCTATCAATAAAAGTTTTGTCAAACTCAGTAGTGCCTTTGTCTTTCTCACGCCTACCTACATTTTTATCTGTAAGTTTCGAGCCGGTTTCCTTTTCCGCACCTTTTCTCGAGGCTGAACTGTGACCTTCCATTTTGAAATTGACAAATGACTCTAAATTATGCAATGACTCTAAGTTAACAAAAGACTCTAAATTAAGCAATGACTCGAATTTAAACAAATGACTCTAAGCAATGATTTTACTGAATTTACAGGTAAACAGAAGGTTTACCTCCAACTAACAAGGAGCCCCACGTTGGGCGCCAAATGTAACTTTTCGGGTGCTTTACGCGACACGGAAGGTGTCGCGTGTGGCTAGTTACTTGTGAGTGTCTTTACTCTAGATTAATTTCTAGGGCTCCTTGGAAGAGGTAATCAATTTGTTAGTCCCTAATACAGACTAGGGTGGAGCGAATCACACCGTAGCTGCCTCCCTCAGACCTGGATGCTGCAAGCAGCACCGAGGCTGTATCAGACTTGGGATTCAACGCACTTGCCGAGACCGTATCTCGACTTGGGTACGCCTAGCGCACCGAAGCGAGTATCGGATCTGGACAGTGCAGTCGTCACCGAAGCTGTATATTAGCTAATTAAATGCAATGTGTTAGTCAGGTCAGTTCAGCCTACGGAGAAAGAGGTTTTAAAGAAAAGGAAACCGTCCCGATTAACAAAATATTTAATTAGTCAAATAACTCATAATCAATTGAAGTCGTTGCAACCGGAAATTTATACTATAATTTTATTACATAAGTTTAACCTAATTCGTTGATTTAGCTATGCAACGATTCTACGCTCGTTTCTTGTTTAAATTTTCGTTATATTATAAATTTGATATAAAGTAATTGAAGTGATAATGAAAATGAAAGTAGAAAAGTAAGGATAATAATTGACTCTAACGTAAAACCCCGCTATGGCAGTTTCCGTAATTAAAGAAATGACGCTAAAGAGTACCAGGGCGCTCTGCCTGTCTGGCCTCAGAAAAGATATCGTAGTGAGACAGCGTGGCGCTTTGCCTAACACTGCTGCTGGAGCCATGTTAGCGCTGCGCTTATATAGTCACCGATTGACGTCACTTGTTGTGCGCGGTTGACGGTGCGCGGGGTGACGTATTGTCTCGGGATTAGATCACCCGATCCGTTACAATATATATGAAGTATACTTCAAGGACCAGCCGCCAAATAAAACATTACATAAATTTTAAGGGGTGTTTTACCGACAGTCCCCAAAAAATGCAGTAGACATTTAGCTTGTTCATATACGTAATAGTTCGTTTCAGACCAGATTCAGACCAGATTCAGACTTACGTTCACAACGACCGATCTTTGATCGATGCGAAAAGTCTGTTAAGAATCAGCTATCAACTATCAGCCCAGAAAATATATATTAAATACTGGCGATGTGTGTATATTAGGGTGGCTGATAAGTTATAACCCCAACTACAACTTTCACATCTGTATTACACCGGCGTGGAACTCGCCATGTGGGTGAAATTACCTAATTTCTCCGCAAAATTGTTAATTCTATAGTTTCTTCACAAAAAGCAGAAAAAATATTTGTATTGAAACAGAAACGAAATATTTGACGAAAATCGAAACATATTTCGTGTATCATAATCCTACTACTCCTAAAGTTGGTTCTCATTATGATCCTAATATTGTATATAATCGCTCACACATTTTTGAGCGCAACGGATAGTGTGAGGACCGGTCCTCCTTCTATGCAACAAGTAGTCCAGTCGCCAAGTCATTTTAAATTGCATTGAATATTGGTTGCGATTTTTTTCTACATCTTTTGGGAGGCTATTAGGTAGTCTATATCCAGATTTTCTTGGAAGATTTTCAGACATAGCGACTGGATTAAAATGCCCAAGTGAATAGTAAACAAAAATGTGTTAACAGAAAATCTACTACAATTTTCGTGGTTATTTTAACATCTCGTTTAATCAATACACATACAAATTTGTAATTTTAACTAAAGGATATGTTGTTCTGAGTAAAAAAGATGTTGTTCAAGTAACAAAAATGTTAAAATCAACACAAAAATTTGAGTGGATTTTCTCCAACACTTTTTTTTCCCAGTGATAGTTAGTAGGGAGGGTCCGCGAAGTATACGTTAGATACCGGAGATACATGATTGGTATATGTGTACTAGGGTGGCCATTAGGCCACGCGTTCACGAGTCTTTGACCTTCCGCCCCCTGAATACATCCAAAATAAATATAAAAAATTACCCTCAAAATCTCAGTTCTCTATGTCAATCCTAAAGCACTCCCCAAGAGCCTTACTTTTTCCCATAAGAATAACACGGGTTTTGATACAACATTTATAATCCATTTTCTTTGTCCCACTATTATTCCACTAAAAATTCTATAACTATCAGAAATCACTAAGTAAATGGAGTACGTTTTATGCAAAATCTTTGTTTTGCAAATACCTTATGTAGTGTTATCTTGAAAATGATCGAGAAATGAATTTTCATCAATTTTCATTTAACAATAAGTGCAATACTATATGGAGTATATAAGAAACAAAGATTTTGCATAAGAAGTACTCCATTTACTTAGTAATTTCTGATAGTTACAGAATTTACAGTGGAATCATAGTAGGAGAAAAAAAAATACATCATAAATTTTTTAACCAAACCCGTGTTATTCTTATGGGAAAAAGTAAGGCCCTTGGGGGGCGCTTTAGGATTGACATAGAGAACTGATATTTTGAGGGTATTTTTTTATATTTATTTTGGATGTATTCAGGGGGCGGAAGGTCAAAAACTCCGAGACAGATGGCTTCACGGCCACCCTAATGTGTACATTCCAGGGTATAGCGGATGGTATGGAGACCAGTCTTCGTTCTGTGCGACAAGTGCCCATAGTCAGTAGAGAAGGTCCGCGAAGCAAACGTTAGATACCGGAGATGTATTATTCGTGAATCTATACATGGGAAGCGCAACGCATGGTGTGGGGACCGGTCCTCTTTCTATGCAACTAAGTGCCCGGATATATCAATAGTTGATATACTTGTTCCAGCAACCGAGCCATTTTTGCCTCTTTTACTCACCTTCAATTCATTCTGCTCGGAAAATGCTTTTCAATTCATGACGGCGGTGTACACCTTTAAAATAATTAATTTTAAATCACTGCTACGCATTCCAGAAATTTTTGAATCAGTCAGTTAAATTCGAAGGTGTTTTAGCCGTCAGAGCACTAGCAACGAAGGTTCCTTTATACGTGTTTACGTTGATCAAATCGTGCACATATAAATATATTACAGCTATGACAGTGCCACAGTGAGCTGAGGGTCGAAAATTCCGGAAAATTCCTAAAATCTATTGTTAATGACGATAGAAAAAAAAATACTCCAACACAGTCTCGAATACCAACTATACTTTATTGAGTGAAAATTCAATAGTTCTTCGTTGAAAGAACTATTAAATTCCACCTTTTAGAATATGAATGATTATCCCGGTGAGTAAGGTAAGGTAAGTATCCCCTTGAAGCTCTATCATATATTAGTTATACAGATCGCATACTCTACGAATTGTTTTTTCAGAGGTACACCAAACGTATTCGATTCTGACCGGTATGAAGTTGGCCCCACAGTCTTCTGTCTTTTTTGTTTTTCTACTATGACCCCAAAGGAAAAAAGAAGACAGATGAATGAGGGACAAACTTCATACCCGTCAGAATCAAACACGACAAGCGTACATACGTATTCCTCGAAAGTAAGTATGATATTAATAGTAGTTACAGCTTGCGTAATCTATGAAAAGTTTTCTTATACAGGTAAGTATCCCCTTAAAGTTACTATCACATATAACTTACAGATCACATAAAACACATAGTATAATGATAATAAGAGCAATAAATTGCAAGCAGAAGAAGGTACACTCTAATGACGTTCTTTTTTGCTTTGAATGTGAATATTAAAAAAAAGAAATCTCAACTAGTCGAATGTTCGAGCACATAAAGATATTTCAACGCTTGTTCTAACGACGGTTCTTCTGATTTACATTATTAATATAAGCCTTGAGTTGTTGCGGTGTACGGCCACGTAAGATGCTTTCTTTTGTAATAACGTTTTGACAGGTGTCCAATGATGGCAAGTTGGCACTATTCAAATATTTCTTGAGATGTCGTGTTACCGCAGCCTTTTCATCCACTGACCATCTCCTTCTCACTGTTTTTCCATAAGGGGAGGCTAAAAACGAAAAGCAACAGGAATGAGAACGTGTGATTGTCAGTATTACTAGAATGAATGGCGTATAATCAAAGGATTTCTCAGACTATAGATTATTCCTTAATCCCGATAAACCGTAATCTCCAAAATTGTAACCATATACCTATGAAATAAAGTCAATTCATTAAATAGAATTCCGAGAAATAGTTTAAGTTTGCCACTAAGATCTTTACAGATAATCAATGCTCCAATTTTCTTTCAACTGAACGTAAACTTTCATCAGAAAGACGATTCAAAAACTGAGACATTGATTGTCTGTAACGGCATTTGGATAACTTCTATTTCTGTGCTATCTGGTAGAGATTTACTATAATGTCACCGA
Organism: Tenthredo amoena; assembly: GCA_963966615.1. Taxonomy (NCBI): domain Eukaryota; kingdom Metazoa; phylum Arthropoda; class Insecta; order Hymenoptera; family Tenthredinidae; genus Tenthredo; species Tenthredo amoena. The sequence goes on along the minus strand of OZ016492.1, from coordinate 7,003,739 downwards.
ATTGAACTAAAATCTCCCAATGACGTCCTCATCAAGGGCTGATGTTGGAATGACGACCCACTGATTCAAGAACCCTGTTGCTACGAAAACTGCATCTCTGTTGTTGCAATACATCTTTCAAAATTTCTATACTGCTCATAAGACTTACTGCTTCTACGGCGAGAGCTGGTACCCTCCGAACTATTTAGGCTCGTCTTGGTTTTATTATTTCTGCAATGAGAGCTGGGATTCGTCGGAATATTCAAGCTGGTGTTGCTGATGGAAGTAGAGTTGAGGTTTTCCAAACTGTTCAATTCGGTGTTGTTGATGAGAGAATTAGATGAATCGAAGTATTCGTTCATACGGGGTATATCATCGTGATTTGTTGTTAGAGGTTCAACGTCCAATTCCTCATCATTATCGTCACTTTCGGCATCGGTGGATTCATCTTCATTGCAACCCTGAACTCTTTCCAATAGTCGAGAAATTTGTAAAATTTCTCGATGTGGTACCGGTTGCCTGTATATTTGACGATGAATATTTTCAGCATGTCCCATAAAATTAGCTAAATCGCTAACTTGATTGTCTTCCAAATTCAGCATTGCTGAATAAGTTGCAACATGTTTCCGTAGCTGTGTACCACGTAACGTTGTGGGTAATATTGCCCCACATGCCGTTGAGAACTTTCTCATCAAGTTACATGCCCGAAGATACCTGTGGCGGCTTTTATTCATATGGGGAATTCCAAACAAGTACGGATTCGATTCGCTGACGCCAGCAGCTTTACGATGTTTTAGGAGCATCTCAATTGCTTCGGCTAGATGGGAATGCATCAATACTGGTACAGGTCTTGACAACTTTCCACGTATTGTCAGTCTTACATATTTCTTTGCAATCTCTTGGGATTCAAGGGATAGATCTTTAAATATATCCATGTGTAGTTTTTCGTCGATTGAGTCTCGATTATCATAGTCCTCTATTAGAAGACGCTCGATTTCTCCAGCTCTGCGTCGGTTAAACATTTGCAGTAAAATTAGTACACTCTCTGCTAGAGAAAGCCACGTCTTACATGTGAAATTTTGTTGAAGTTCACCCATACAGGTTTTTCTTTGATCTTTTAAATAGTCGTGAAGTAATTTGATATCACTCTTGTTTGGTAAGATGACCTTTTTTTGTCGTTTATTATGTATTTGATTTTCGATTACTGTTTTATTTATTGTCGCAGGTACATCTTCCTCAAATAAAGTAAGAAAATCCTCGGCCTCTTTTTTTTCGAACTTTTTTTATTTTTAATGCACTCTGCTTGGAACATCTTATTTGTTTTCTTCAATAACGTTGTAAGAGCACTTGCGACAGACGGTGCTTTGTAAACATGTTTACGACTATCAAATCGTGCAGTTAGATTTATCGCAGTGATCACAGTATCGTACTGCTCCGGGTCAAAAATAGCTTGAAACTCCTGAATTCGCGGATTCAATGAACTCATATGTTTCTTAAAACGACCAAGTAATCGTAATTGTGCTCGTATCATGTCATGTTGGTGTTCGTGCGTATATTTACGACATAATTTATTGCCATATAATATAATTAGTTCGTCATACCTGATCAAACGAGTAACGTTATCCTCTCTCAGTACTGGGAATACAACGAATCTCAATATATCACTAGCTTTTGAATGAATTTTACCTACGATTTTTCGGCTTAGGATATTTATTTCACGCTGACCGTGACGTGGTTTTTTATTGCATCGAGCAAAATGTAATCGTAAAGTCAATTTCGAGTAGAAGCCCTTACAAGAAGAACATGGCATAAAGTGGTCTACAGTTCTTTTATATTTTGCTTGAGGTCGTCGAGTGACCAAAAGATTTCCTTTGTTGTACATTTCTTGAGTATTATACAGAAAACTACCAAAATTCCTCAAGGTATCAATAATTTTCCTTCGTTCAGGATTTTTCATCGGTAAGCCCATGAACTTTTTGACATCTGATTCATCTTTATGCATTCGTTCCAAGTGTCTCGGAAATTTAGATTGTAAATTTTTACAATATGGGCAAAAATATTTTTTACTCGACCCTTCCCCCTTTGATGACTGAACAGTAAGATTTCGATCATCGAAAGGTATCTTTGGTGTGACATTTAGAGAGACGGTCGCCGATTCATTACCATTTGTTAATTCTTTTAGGGATACTTCAATTTCTTCTTCATTTTCGGTGTCAGAACTGGTAGGAGTGTCAGGTTCATTGCAGATATAATCTAAATCACTCAAACGGTCCTCATCGCTGGATTCATTGTCATTAATATCAGATTTGCCTGATGACAGGCTTTGCCTGATTATGTTTGATGATTCAACATTCTGCATATGCAACGTTGACGGACATTTACTATGCCCGGCTTGGGTTTCAACTACTGCAACAGCAATGAATACACACATAGAGCACAAATTAGGGTAGATTTGTTAAAATCACTGGTGAGATTACCAGACTACAAATGAAATCAAGTTACGACTATTTTCTATACTGATTTGAGAAATATTCTATTCAAGTTGATTATCTATGAAAAAAATGCTTTAATTTTTAAGAATAGGCCTCGCGAAACAACAATAAGTCACTTCTATCATCCATCCAACAATGATTATAAGAAAACTCTTTTCATGTAACAGATTACTGAGAGTACAACAATTTGTTATGAGTGATCTAGAACAACATACAGTAATGAACAGTGAAGTGCAAACTTATAATTACCCACCGTTAATGTTAGTTAAAACTTCATAGTCCATGGCAATCTTTGCGTACAATATATCGACATTTGTAATAGAGGATTCAATACTTGTATCATATACTATTTCTGCCAGGTGATTGCAATTCACGTCACTTAACTCATTGGCATTGAGTGTGGAATGGAGTAATGATTTTTCAGACAAGATTGACTTGGCATGATCTTGAACGTCAGATACACCATTGATCACTCCATGCTCCGGTTCCACAACTGAATTCTGTTCGACTGTGTAGATAAAGAAAAAGAGCAGATATGAAGAGGATCAAGTGATGGCAATTTGGTATGACGATCTGGGTCTCTGACGTATGACACTGATTTGTGAGAAATAATATTCATTGTGTATAGTAGGTAAACCGCCCCAGATAGGGTTTCGGTCCACTGGAAGACAGTGTCGATCAAAACATTGAGTGTCATTGCTTACCACCAGTGTTTATCGAAACTTCAGAGTCCATGTCAAGCTCTACGTTCGATAAGCCGGTCATATCTGGAATAGAAGATTCAATGCTCGTATCATATACGTCTTCCAGTGGATTGCTAGTTACGTCACCGAACTCATCAGCATTGGGTGTAGAATGGAGTAACGGTTTCTCAGACAAGATTGACTTGGTATGATCTTGAATGTCAGATACAACGTTGCTCACTTCTTTACCCGTTTCCACAACTGAATCTTGTTGGCCTGTGTGGGCCAAGAAGGAAAGCAAACATGAAGCATATGAAATGATGGAAATTTGGTCCGACGATCTGGGTCTGTGATGCGTGACAGTGGTTTAAAAGAAATAATATTCGAGATATATAATAAAATAGGTGAATGAATAGATAAATAAATATACCGCCCCAAGCACGGTTTTGTTCCACTGGAAGATAGTGTGAATCGAATCGTTGCTTACCATCAGTGTTCGTCGCAACCCCATTATCCACAAAAATCTCTGCATTCGAAGAACTGACGTTCAGGATAGGAGATCCAATGATTGCATTGCATACTTTATCCGGAATATGGAAGTTTATGTCGACACACTCATTAGCATTGGGTGTAGAATGGAGTAATGGTGTCTCAGACAAGATTGACTTGGTACGATCTTGAACGTCAGATAAAACGCTGACCACTTCTTTTTCCGGTTCCACACCTGAATCTTGTTCAACTGTGTGGACCAAGAAGAAAAGCGGACATGAAGAAAATTAAAGGATGGAAATTTGGTAAAATTTAAAGTTCTCGAACACTTCTGTAGTGAAAACTCTGACAGAACTTGGAGATAATTCGAACTTGGAAAAATAAGGAAGAGATAATCTCGAAAAATGAAAATCGATCCGAGTACTATGACTGGAAACGCAGAGTGGAAGGAAACAAACTATGGAACAGGCCGAGGTAAAGCCCATGAAGCCTCAAATAATTCTGAGGTATACTTCAGAATGATAGTAATTGGCTGGAGAAGATCTGGATCGACATCATATTTCTTTTAAGTGTAACAGTTATTACAAAGCAATGATATTCAATATATACTACCTCAGACGAGGCTCGTTTCACCAGAAGACAGTGTTTATCGAAACATTATAGGTCGTTGCTTACCGACAATGTTTGTTGGAACCCTATAGTCCACAACAATCTCTCTAATAGAGGATTCAATGTTTCTATCATATTCTTTATCCAGAAGATTGCAGTTTGTGTCAATACATTCATTAGCATCATCTTTGGAGTGGATCAATGGTTTCTCAGGAAAAATTGAGTTTAGTCGAGGCTCAACATCTAGTGCGTCAGTGACCAGTCCGAGCGATGAGTTCGTCAGTAAATTATTTTGTACTTCCTTTAGAAAGTCGCATGAGTCTGTATAGATAAATAAATTGCAGAATTTCAATAAGATCTATGTGTATTCGTTCTCTTTAACAAGATTGATAATTGTGTTTACTCAAATGAATCGGAATGATTTTCTTATTCTAGTAGAATTGGAAGTATTGTTCGACTGAAAATAGACAGCTCTGATCAGAACTTCCAATTTCATTACTGACTTAGCGATAGCCATGAATTTAATATCGACCTTTTCCCTACTTTGCAGGAGGCTTTGCTGTAAATCAAGTTCAGTTGAATATACCTAGGTTGAGAAAATCAGAAGTAAACATGAAATGACTAGCGTCTACTTACCACTGGTTTGCAACAATATCGTGTCATAATATGCACCTTTATATTTAACAGTACACTGATCTCCTTGAATAATTTTTACTTGGTTATTATTTGCAATGAAATAACTTTCGTCGGTAAATTTCACAAGCGCGTACGTCGATGGGGGTCCACATTGCTTAGGCCCTTTCTTCTGGGCTTGATTCTTTTTTAATTGAATTTTCTTTTGTCTCTTCATTTTTTATTCGCACACATCCACTAGGCAAAATGTTCGGAGAGCGACTGCCTTAAAACACGTGTGGACACGCTTCATCTAGGAAGTTCTCAGCCACGCGTCTTGAACTCTTGAGTTCAATAAGGGCGGGAGATGTTATCGCTCTCTCTCTGTCTGACACGAGCGCTGGAATAGGTTCAAGCCACGCGTACGAGTGCGAGCAACGGGTCGGTCGTCACTCTTGCGGTGTTAGTTGTGAGCGCAATTTCAGCCAATCGTAGCGTCGGATTTTGAAAGTTTCGAGATATCGAGGCACCGGAATTTATGCGCAGCAAACTTCGCATGGTTTTACTACTAATTTGCCTTGACAATATACGTTCAATGGGCTATATCTCATGTTCACATGCATATGGGGCATTCCATGCCGAATGAACCTGCCATTCATTTTTACCATTTTAATTTTCTTACCCTTTTAAAATGTGTGAAGGATATCATCAAATAAGTCTCTGAATTTATTCAGATTTTTTTAATCACTGGTTAAAAAGTTTGTTCATTTTCGTGCACACATATACTTGGACATTTTTTTTTTCTATCCTCCATATTATTGGGAAACTTTCCCATATTCAGATTCCCAGATATATGTCATGTGTGAAAATAAATATACCTTCAAACCAGTGGTAAAAAAAAATTTGAAAAAATTCAAACAGTAATTTTTTCATCAATTTCACAACATTCTCAGAGAAAAAAAAATGGTAAAAAATTAATAACAGTGAGGGTGAACGCCAGGTCGATGTTGCATGGAATTTATGTTTTTTTAAATATTTTAGGACCTGTTTCTTGAACATAAATTTCAGATCATATGTATTCGATGGTTTTTCATCCAAAATTTGATGCTTTGATTGATTCCATTCCTAAAAATATACGGTAATTAAAAAAAAAAAAAACATTTCACCTGGAATTAAGCTCTGTACGGACATCTGGAAAATATTTTATTCGGTACAGATTTTCCCCCCAAACAAATTCGACAAATGTTTATGAAATACTTTTTCGTTACCTCTCTTCGGTTTCGAGATATCGCTCTGGATCGATTAGAATTAATCACATTCTAGATCATCTCAATTCTTAGGTTTACCTGGTCATTATTGGATGAGACCATGAGACTGTGAGTTGGTGGCTCATAGGTATACAGTGAGAGGGACGGAATTATTTCAGGTGACACCTGGATCGCAAAACAGAATTCTAATAATCAAGTTGATTGCGGTTTCGGCTCTGGTCCCCAAAATAAACGTTCGGCCTGCTATATATTCATATATAAATATAAATATATATATAGGCATGAATAGATCTTGATTCTGTGGTTGTCACGTTCGTTATCCGATCCGATAGCTACTCGAACATTTTCCTTGATCAGTCGATCCCTATGACATCTCCGACCATACAATGTGTGGAAAAAAAAAAATTATAGAATTTGAAGCACCACAATGTGATGCGCGTGGATACAACCAGCTCTATGCTGCCGCATCGTCACAGCTATGACGCAGGGTATCTTCGAAGCTCGATCGTATGCCAACGTGATATTATAATGGGTAGACGTGCTGGTTCATCTATATACCTACTATATTGGAAGGGGTCAAGATCATTTCTGTCGACATCTGAATCGCGGAACGTTTTCGTATAACCCGGTTGATCTGCGGTTGTGGATTTGGTACTCAAAGTATACGTTAGGCATGCAACATATACGGATATGAACAGATAATTTCGATTCTCAGGTTGTCCGGTTCGTTATTCGATCCGATAGTTACTTAAACGTTTTCCCAATCAGTCGACCCCTATGACATCTCCGGCCATCTAATGTATAGAAAAAACAAATTATAGAATTTGAAGCACAACAAAGTGATACGCGTGGATCCAACTAGCTCTATGCTGCCGCATCGACACAGCTGCGAGCCAAGGCTCGATCGTATGCCAGCGTGATACAATAGGTAGTCTCGCTGGTTCATGGGTATAAAAGAGTCGAAGGAGTCAAGATTATTTCGGGTGACATCTGAACCGCAAAAGTGGATCCGCGGTCTTGGCTTTGGTCCTCAAAGTATACGTTAGGCCTGCTTAATATATATGCACGTATAGATAATCTCATTACTCAGGTTCTTATTTGATATTTGGTCAGAATCATCATGAATTACTATGGGTCTTTTGGGGCACAAGCTAAATGTTCGAATCGAATATTTCCGGAATTAGGAAATCGAGGGCCTTGGCTCCCTTCCGTAAAAAGACTAGCTAGTGAGAGTAAGACGTACGCATCATAAAAAAGGATATTCTAAAAGTATTCCAGAATTTTTCTAGATTTTTTTGAAGTTTCTTAGAAAAAATATTCGCAGGACTTTTAGGATCCATAGTACAGTAGATAGCACAGACGGAAGGTTAATTTGGATGTTTTAAAAGCTAGAAATATGTCGGTCCTTGAACAATGCTCCAGATATATGGATATAATGTCTGGGAATCGTTTAATTTATTTATCTAATTCATACCATGGTGGTGCCATCTTATTGTTAGAATGTGGAACCCGATAAAACATAGAATTCTGCGAAGGTCCTTATATTATATGCTACAAATATATAGGCTTCGGTCCTCAAATCATGCGCTGGGGCGCTATCACTTTAAGGGCGGACCTCAATGTATACCAATGTCCTCAAAGTCAACGTCCCAACGGAAATATGTCCGCCAACAATGCTATATATATATATATATATATATATATACGTATAATATAAATATGATAGGAGTATTATAACATACTATGGATATTTAGATTATGATATCTAAATGAAACAAGTGTATGAAAAACGGATATTCGGTTATTGCGAACTTTGTTATAGTAGTTGCTGACGTATCTATATACTTTATAATATACTCACTATTACTATAATATAATACATGCGCGTATTCTCAATTACAGAAGCAGCAGAACTATATGATGCGGATGTTAAAGAAAAGGACATAAAAGTGTAAGGTCAAGTAGTCCATGCAGACAGATGCACCCATACATGCAATTGTTCTTTAGCGTATGTTTTGTTATAATATAATCTTTTAGAGTAGTCGTTGTTTGACGTTAAAATAGTACAGACGTGTAATATGTACCTTTTGGAAAATAAACGTTTGTTAATTCACATTATTCATTTAATCATATGAAATCCCGACCATCCTACAATTTCAGAAGTGGGATTCGCGAGTGAATAGTGAAATTTCGAGAAAAAAATTTTTTTTTTATCGTTAGCGTCTTGCCAGAAATGATCGTTTTTTTTTTTTCTCGTCGCACGTCATGAATTGGCTCGTTTTGCATTTGCTTTTTGATTACGAATAATTGATTTTGTGTATTAGCCCGAGCTGTGTGCATTGATGTCCGAATTCATGTGTGGAATCGCGATTTCGGGTTAATTTAAAAAATTTTGTGCATTCTCCACCAACGAATTTACGGAGAATTTACCGAGAATTTACGGCGTCATTTTAAATTACGAGACGTGAAAAATGAGTGATCCGAATAATTTGACGGTGAAAACCCTTAAAAACATTTTAACGAATCATAATTTGCCGACAAACGGTTCAAAATCGGATCTCATTTGTCGATGGTTGGAAGCTGATCCAGAAAAGGAATGGCTTGTGTTTGGAGCGAACGGAAATGAAAATTGCGAAAATGAAAGTGATCCATCACAGATTTTACAAAATAATGGATCATCAGTCGTTAACAACGATGCTGACAACGGTGTAAACAACGGTGTCAATAACGTTCAAAGCGAGCTTGATCTTCTACGTCGTGAATTGGATTTGCGAAAAAGAGAACTGTCACTAGTACAACGAGAGAATGATTGGCTCGCTACACAGTTTACGCGAATGCGAGCGGAAACAGCTGTTCCGGTTGTTCATACGGAACAAAACAATTTGCGACCGAGTTTTAACTTACGAGCTGTAGGTGAATTGGTGAGTGATTTTGAAGGAGAAGGAAACTCATTTAGAAATTGGGATAAACAATTACGTCTTATACGGTCTACGTATAACTTAGATGACAACACCACAAAAATTTTGATTGGTTCGAAGCTCAAAGGCAAGGTTTTAGCCTGGTTTCATTCACGTCCAGAGCATCTGGAATTGAATTTCGAAGAATTAATGGTCGAAATAAAATCTATGTTCGATCATCGAGCGTCGAAACTGACTTTACGAAAAGAATTTGAAGACCGGAAATGGAAAAACATCGAAAGTTTTGGGGAATACTACCACGACAAGATCATTTTGGCAAATCGTACTTCTGTTGATGAAGACGAACTTGTGGACTACTTAATCGACGGTATTCCAAACGATTATTTACGTAATCAAGCACGGATGCAACGTTTTACAAAGAAGACATCATTATTTGAGGCATTTGAAAAAATTTCGCTGTACAATCATTCTGAATCAAAAAGTCGTCAGAAAGAAATGACTAAGATTAAAATTGAGGAAAAGCCGTCAAAAACCGTATACAACAAGGAAGAGAGTGACGGAAAGGACCAACGTTTTGCACTTCGCTGTTTTAACTGCAACGGGAGAGGACACATTTCTAAAGACTGCAGCAAACCGAAGAGGGAATGGGGAACGTGCTTCATTTGCGGGAAAAAGGGTCACAAGGCTGAGGACTGTCCAGATAAGAAAGAAAAACCAAGAAATTCTGAACAGATCAGCAACTTGGAGGGTCATTCCACGTTAGAAGACCAGTGTGAACGCATTGTTAGTTTTGAGCTAGATTTGAACGACAGCAATCAAACCAGGTTGTATCAAATTAATTTAAATACCATGTTTGATACTGGTAGTCCGATTAGTTTTGTAAAAGTGGCTCATGTGCCCGACGAATTGATAAAACATTTTGATAGTTCGAATAGTTCTTACCATGGCATTAATAATTCGAAATTGATCGTTTTAGGATCAATAAACACTAATATCAATATAGGTGGAATAAAGCGAGACAACTTGAGTCTCTTAGTAGTACCAAATGATACCATGGTTCGATCGGTTGTTTTGGGTCGTGATATTTTAAAAAAATTTGATTTTAAATTGATTGTTTCCAAGACTATTGAAGAAGAAGAAAATGATGCAATTTTACAAATTTTGAATATCGAAACGATAAACGAGAATGATAATGTTTCAGATTCGATAATTGTTAATCCAGATGTATCAACAGAAATACAGGATCAATTAAGAGAGATTTTTGTGAAAGAGTATGCACAACCCGAAAGACCGAGTGAGCCAAAGGTTCAAATGGAATTAGTTTTAGAATTACGTACTCATGAACCGTTTCATTTTGGTCCCCGACGACTAGCTTTTAGTGAAAAAGAACACCTTCGAGAAATTATCGACAGGCTACTCGAAAAACAAATCATTTGCCCGAGTCAGTCTGAATACGCTTCACCTATAGTCCTGGTTCGAAAGAGAAACAATGAATACCGAATGTGTGTGGACTATAGACATTTGAATAAAATTTTATTGAGAGATAATTATCCATTACCGAATATTGAGGACCAAATAGAAATTTTAAACAAAAAAAAATATTTCAGTTCAATGGACTTAAAAGATGGTTTTCACCATTTGCTTGTTTCTGAACCTTCAAGAAGGTTTACAGCCTTCGTTACGCCATTTGGCCACTTCGAGTACATCAGAATGCCATTTGGTCTTAAGACGGCACCATCTAAGTTTCAAAGATTTGTGAACACGATTCTAGAAGAATTGATCAGGTCAGGAGACGTCGTAGTCTATATGGACGATATATTAGTTGCGACTGAAACTTTGGAGTTTCACTTTGTGATTTTGAAAAAGCTATTCAAGCTATTTGTGGAAAACAAATTAGAGTTACGACTAGACAAATGCAAGTTTATTTACTTTGAAATAGAATACCTCGGATATATGATTTCATTCGAAGGTATCAAACCGACTCAAAGAGGTATTCAAGCAGTTACGGATTTTCCAGTTCCGAAAGACGTACACAAAGTTCAAAGCTTTGTAGGGTTAGTTTCGTATTTTAGAAAATTCATCGAACACTTTGCATTAATAGCTAAACCGCTATACGACTTACTTAAGAAAGAAAACAAGTTTGAGTTCGGTGAACTTCAATTGAACGCTTTTGAGACACTAAAATCGAAGTTGATCGCGAAACCAATTCTTGCTATTTACGACCCTCGCGATGAAACCGAACTTCATTGTGACGCAAGTGCCCTTGGATTTGGCGCGATCTTACTGCAGCGTAAGTCTGATTTGAAAATGCATCCGATATTTTTCTTTTCAAAAAGAACTAGCGTCACAGAAAAAAAATACCATAGTTTTGAACTCGAAACTTTGGCCATACATTATGCGCTAGAACGATTCAGAGTTTATCTCTTGGGTATTCATTTCAAAATTCTGACGGATTGCAACTCGTTAACGTTAGCATTAAAAAAAAAGGATATAAATCCGCGTATTGCACGATGGGCGATCGGATTTGAAAACTATGACTACACTGTAGAACATAGGGAGGGCAAGCGTATGGCACATGTAGATGCTTTAAGCCGCAGCAATGGCATTTTGGTACTCGAAGATAATTCGTTTGAGATGAACCTTTCGTTGTGTCAGAGCAAAGACCCTAAGATAGAAGCATGGCGTGATAAATTAGAAAAAACTGAACACAGTGATTTTGAAATGAGAAATGGAATCATATACAGAAAAAAGGACGGAAATCTTTTGTTTTACGTACCTGAGAGTATGGAAAAAAATGTTATATTCAAGTATCACGACGAAGCAGGCCACATGGCAGTTGAGAAAACTTCTCAAATCATTAAACAAAGTTATTGGTTTCCAGAATTGAGAAAAAAAGTAGAAATGCATATCAAGAATTGTTTAAAGTGTATTGCCTTTTCGCCTGTTTCGGGAAAAAGTGAGGGTTTACTGACTAGTATTCCGAAAGGAAATATTCCGTTTGAGACAATTCACATTGACCATTGTGGTCCAATTGATAAGAAGTGTCTAACAAAACGTCATCTACTGGTTGTAATAGATGCGTTCACAAAGTTTGTTAAATTGTACGCTACGAAAAGTACTGACAGCAAAGAAACTATAAAACATTTACACGAATATTTTCGTGATTACAGTAGACCGAAAGTACTGGTCTCAGACAGAGGCACGTGCTTCACGTCTCGAGAATTTGAGGATTTTGTAAAAGAAATGAATATTAAACATGTTAAAGTTGCAACTTGTTCCCCTCAAGCTAACGGGCAAGTTGAAAGAGTAAATAGGGTATTGAGTCCAATGTTAGCTAAATTAGTAGATAAAGATGCAGGGAAAACTTGGTACAAAGTTCTTGAGGACGCCGAATTTGCCATTAATAATAGCCCGAATAAGTCTACTGGCGAAACGCCGAGCAAACTGCTTTTTGGGGTATCACAACGTGGTCAGAACATTGATAAAATCAAAGAATATTTGTCAAACGATTTGCACGAAGTTTCACGTGATTTAGATTTGATGAGGGATAACGCTGCAGAGAACATTTCTAAGTCACAAAGTTATAATCAAAAGTACTACGATCATAAACGTAAAGAATCACATAAGTATACTGTTGGTGATTACGTTATGATAAAAAATGTAGACACTACTCCAGGCACCTCAAAAAAATTGTTACCACGTTTCAAGGGACCGTATGGAATTGTGAAAGAACTAAAAAACAACCGTTACGTGGTTGGTGATATTGAAGGTCACCAAATTTCTCAAAGACCTTATTAAGGTGTATGGGAACCTGCTAATATGCGACCCTGGCACCTTGGCAAGTGAAGAAGCTAGATGAATAATCTATGCTACATATACCACGAATTGTACGGATTGTACGATTTTATAATAATTAAATAATTTATGTTGTAGAATTACCAAATACTTACCTTATTACTATGCTATTTAAACTTTAGTATTCGAGGTGTTAAAATATTGTATTATATGGCCCGAGGACGGACCATGGTCAGGACAGCCGAACTGTAAGGTCAAGTAGTCCATGCAGACAGATGCACCCATACATGCAATTGTTCTTTAGCGTATGTTTTGTTATAATATAATCTTTTAGAGTAGTCGTTGTTTGACGTTAAAATAGTACAGACGTGTAATATGTACCTTTTGGAAAATAAACGTTTGTTAATTCACATTATTCATTTAATCATATGAAATCCCGACCATCCTACAAAAGATATTATTTCGAAGTGGCTGGTACAAGCTAATCTCCGAATAAAAAATTTGAAGTAAGTATTGCATGGTAATCCTCGCGAGTCGTGATTTATATGAATCAACACGAGCATTAATGAATACTCTCTATTATTTACAGTAAGAAAAAAGAAAGGCATGAAAATAATAATGACGAACCCGGTCGTGACGATCTTTAGTGCTATCTATATAAGCCCTGAAAAATGTCACTTGTTAAGCTTTATACATTATTAAATTTGTTTGATTTCTATCATGTGTAAGATTATATTGTTTATATATAAGATTATATTGTTTACTAATATATTACCGAGATCTGCGATTAAAAAAAGTGTGTAATTATACTTCATGGAGTTTTTTCTTCCAATTCTTTGTAAATATATCGTTATATGAGTAAAGTTTTTATATAATTATGCTCCTATATGTATATATATAATGTTTCTGTGACATTAGGAAAATTTCATACTCTCAAACAGATCCGATAACAACGATATACACCTGACTGAATTTCTGATTGAAATAGTTTCGGTAGAAAAACAAAATTAATGTGTAAAATTAATTTCAATCAGTAGTTCTATCAGTTGAATCCGTTGTCATCTAGATGATTCTTCGGCAGCATCAAGGTGACGCGTTACATTTTTGCATGTTCCTGAAACATTACAGAAACCTTACCGAAGAATGTACAGAAACATCAGTAAAACGTGGCATGAACATTATAGAAACCTCATGAAAAAAAGATCACATAAACATCACAAATTCAATGTTTTAAAACGGACATGTAACTTTTGTGTAATGTTACAGAAACAGTACAGAAATGTTACAGAAGAAGTTACAAAAGGTGAAACGTTACAATTATGATGTTTGTGTAAGGTTTTTGTCATGTTTCACTGCTGTGTGGGATAGAATCACGCCTCTTGTGTTTTTCGTTAGGCCGGAGATTTGAATTGACTTGGATGGCGTTTTGTCGAATCGATGATTTGGTCACATCAACTGCACTTTAGTTTGGTTTTTTGAATCTTCGGTGACTCTGATTGCACAACACAATATGATGCGAATGTCAGTATTCTTGATGCACCATATCCGGCTCGAAGGACCATGTTTTAGAGTAGTATGTGTTGATACTTATTTTGCTGGATTTCACATGCTAGTTGTAGCGTTATATGTATACGGAAGAAGTGAGAGGCGACGTGTTTCAAGTTCAAACGTTTATTGCCAACTGATTTGGTCGAAACATTGGAGCCGCTAGCCGGCTATTGTCATACATCGACATATAAGTGAGTGGGGTATTATAATACGAATTGCGGGAACATGGTGCTTGACTTACTCTTTAAATAATGAACGTATAGTTTTTAAATAATTTGTTTATTAAATCATATTCACATGATAATGACAGACAATGACAAACATTTGGTATAAAAAATTTGAAATACAGTTAAAGTTTATAATGATAATCAAATAATACGTGCATCTTATAATGAAGATTTACAACAACTACATATGATTGAATTCAATTTGGTTATACGGTCCACCAAGATAACGCATCTGCAACCGATTTTGATCACTGGCCACCACCATTTTCTGGAAGAGATCATGGTCATCCTTGAAAATTCTCATCATTCGTGCTGGTAAAAACACAGAGAACGAGTTATCCACATCTACCGTTACCCTGTCTCCAAATTTAGTCTGTACTTTTTTGAGGTTGGTGATTTGATAGTTTTCATATACTTCCAGCTCTGTCAATTTCTTCGTTGGGAGGAAATCCTCCAAGCGACCCACTTTGTTGATTTTTGAAAGGTCCATCTTGTAGTTTTAATACAAATTTATGTTTTCGAATTTTCTAGTTAAACGATTGAGGTCTGACTTAATCTGAATCAATTTATTTACTTCTTGGATGTCTTTCAGCAGCAGCTCTACCCTCGCTTTTAAATTTTGTTGCTTCTTCAGGATGCTTCGCATCACTTCAAGAGTGGTTGAAGACTAATATTCAGCTCTAAATTGTTCTCTCTTTTATAGTCCTCAACCCTCCCTCTAATTTCAATCAAAAAACATATATGCACATTTCTAGAACGTTCCATCTTCGATTCGGAAGATTTTTCCAGGGTTCTGAGAATCGTTAGGCTAATCATGTTTTTGCATTCCATACGCAAAAGTAATTTGATCTGTTCTGATTATCTTGGTGATCATTCCAGGAACCGGTTCACGACTCATTAGTTATCAAAGAATGGACTCGCATGTTCTTCGTACAAGGGTATCAAAGTCTCACAGGGTGCCGAATAATTCTATGAACTGCGAAACTTCCGGGGGAATCAAATTCTCACAGGGTGCCGAATAATTCCGAGAACTGTTTGTCCGCCTGAATGACCCTGGAGAAGCTTCCAGAAGACGCAGGGGTGGAATTATATATCAGGACGCGAGATGTTAATTTAAGGGTGTGTGACGTCATATTAAGGGCGTGTGACGTCATATTAAGGGTGTGTGACGTCAAATTAAGGTGTGTGACGTCATATTAAGGTGTGTGACGTTAATTCAAGGGTGTGTGACGTTAATTCAAGGGTGTGTGACGTCATATTGTGACTGGAATCTAGGCTTCGATATAATCCTCGAGTAAATCTTCGCCGTCGATTTAAATTGGGATGATATGTAAATAATCTTATGGACTTGATTTCCAGTAGCACATGTAGAATTAATTCAAAAATTCGCCAGGAGAGAATGAGTGCAAAGGCTGTCGGGACTGAAGATCTTGGCAAGGTTCTTAAGATAAATCCGGGGTTCAATCTTCTATGAGGTTCATGAGAGGTGTTGTAAAACGGCTCCGATTCAAGATATTCGGAGAAGGTTTATCCAAAAACTGAGTTACAACAGTAAAACTCTCGGGTTGACTAGATCTCGACTTGGGGAAAAGATCTAGCCGATTGATAGTACGAATTATGAATATTACTTAGTAGAAAAGAAGATTTAGAATTCAATCAAATAAAAACACGTTCGTACGGTTTCACGTTTAATTACCAAGTCCTCACAATCGTTTGGTTGCTAAGAACCTTTACAAACAAATAAAAGTAACTTTAAAACAAAAATTCTATTTAAAATAACTAAAAACATATGTTTAATGAGTTGCGCAGAACTCTTATAATTAACTGCCTTCTAAGAGTAGAAAGAGAAATCATCTAACGGCCGTTTTGCTAGAAGGTACCCCTTCTCAATCCCCCCCCACATCTGCTAATTCCCTATTTTGGGTTAGCGGATGATGTTTGTAAAACGGCCTGAGAAAAATGATGTTAAAAGTCCCTCTATTTTGTCCTTCTAAAGTCTCCAGTTCATAGGCATTCCCTAACTTGACAGATTTGACTCGAAAAGGCCCCTCATAAATTAAGAAGAGCTTTTTTGTTTTCTCCTCCACTGCTGAGGATAATTTATGATTTCTCACTAGCACTAATTCTCCTATTTGGTAAGAACTATATTTAGTATGTTTATCATCTAGAATTTTGTTTCTATTAGCAATGACAATCTTGTTATTTAGTAAAGCTAGTTGTAGCCTCTCTTTGCGAGATAGCAGTATATCAGAAACAGGAAAAACTATCTTTGGCCCTTCTTCCTCGAGTTGTTGTTGACCCATCAGATCATTTGGACAGAAACCAGTTGCCGAGTGTACAGTGGCATTTATAGTATTTTCTGTTGGTGTTGCCCACTTAACCCAATTTTTATGATTATCATGGCAATATGTCCTGAAAACTCGCCCAATCTCCTTCATGACCCTTTCAACAGGATTCGACTGTGGATGGTAAACCGAGGTATGACTCATTCTAATTTCTTGTTCTCTCAGAAAATCAATCCATTTCCCAGAAATAAATTGTCCCCCATGATCACTCAGAATCTGTTTGGGTTTCCCTACTTCGCTGAAAAAACGGTGTTCAGCTTTGTTTATTAACGTCTCAGTTTTTAAACTTTTAACTGGGTATAGTTTTACATATCGAGTGCAAAGATCCATGAATACCATAATATATTTAAGGTTTGCTCTTCCGGTGGGTAACGGTCCGAAAAAATCAATTGCTACAACGTCCAAAGGATTTTCGATGAGAATAGATCTTGCTTTGCCGAATTTACTTTTCTGATAAAATTTACTTTGTTGGCACAGCAAACATGATCGAATTACGCTCCTAAGTTTGCTTTCCATATTAGGAAAATAGAACTTTCTCTGTAGATATTTAAAAACCTTATTTGTCCCGAAATGTAACAATTTCTTATGTGTTTGTTCAATAAGTTCCTGTTCACAATCTGTTGTTACCCAAACTTTCCAAAATCCGTTTATTTTAACAAACAGGATATCATTCAAAATCTGTTTTTCCATATTTTTGAATTGTGGATTATTCCTGATTAAGATCTGAATTTCTTCGCGCTGATCGCGCTGTTTTTTCAAAATTAATTTCACTATTTTTTCATAATCCAGTTTGTTTTTAACTTCCTCTACTAAATTAATTTGAAAAGTCTTAAAAGATGTTACAGTTTCTTGTAAACGTTTATCTGCAGAATTTACCACCTCTGGATAGCGTGACAAGGTATCTGCAACCACATTCTTTTTTCCTTCTATATATTCTATGTTATAATTAAACTGTTGTAAAAACAGCGCCCATCGTGTGATTCTACTATTAGTAAGTCGACAAGTCTGTATAAACTCTAATGCTCTATGGTCTGTTCGTATGGTTAGTTTTGAGCCTAACAAATAAATTCGCCACTTGGTTAGAGCATGAATAATTGCTAAAGTCTCTTTTTCTGTCGTTGTATAATTAATCTCTGCGCCTCGCAAAGTACGACTAGTATAAGCGAGCACCTGAGGTTCTCCTTCAATATTGTATTGGTATAGTTTTGCACCTAATCCATGACCAGATGCATCGCTTTCTACGAAAAATTCGCGTCCCATATTTGGGTGATGAAGAATGCAGCTTTGGAACAACTTCTCTTTAATTTTTTCGAAAGAATTCTGTAATTCGGCGTCCCAATAGAATTTAATTCCTTTTTTAAGTAGTTTCTGCAAAGGAAAAACCGTGTCTGTAAAATTTGGAATAAATTTACGCTCCCAGTTGCACAATCCTAAAAACGATTGAAGTTGCTTTCGATTTTTCGGAATTGGGAAACTCTTTATATTTGTTAAAGTCTTCGGTTCTATTTTCATACCTTCTTTGTCTATCCTATGACCAAGAAAACTTAACTCTTGTTGAGCGAAACGCGATTTCCCTAACTTTACCGTTATTTTAGCCTGATGTAAACGTTCTAAGATAAGATTAATATGCTCCATATGTTGTTCCCAAGTAGCCGATGCGATAAGAATATCGTCAATATAGTTTATACAGAAAGACTTAACATCAAAACCTAAAATCTTGTCCATTGCCCGTGAAAAAGAAGCTACTGCCGTGCAAAGACCGAAAGGAAGTCTAGTAAATACATAGCTTCGATCGTTGTAGATGAATCCAGTGTATTGTTGTGAAAAAGGTTCCAAAGGAATCTGCCAATAAGCACTTGATAAATCCAATGTCGTAAAATATTTAGCTTCACCCAAATTTACAGTGATCTCGTCAAAATTAGGTGGTTTCTCGTAGTCCTTAATCATTCTAAGATTGAGATACCGTGCATCCATACACAAACGTATTTCTCCTGTTGGTTTAATCACCGTGACTAAAGGATTAACGTATTGAGTAGCTCTTCTAACAATTACCCCAGCCTTTTCCATTTCTTCTATCTGTCTATCTGTACTGACACGATGTGCGAACGGAATAGGGTATTGTCGTTTATAGAAAGGAGTGTCGTCCGTCAATTCTATAACATGTTCGTATTTGTCGGTCAAGCCAGGTTTATCATCGAATACAGCTTTGTTTTTAAAAATCCATTGATCTAGCTCTAGCAATTGTAAATCATTCAAATGAGTATATTGATCGATATTTGTTCTAATCATTGTCAACAAGTGATTTTCCTTTTCTGTTGAATTTTTAAACGACCCATCCAAATTATAAGAAAACAGTTCAAAAAACAGTCCTTGTATAACTAGTCGAGACGTAGAAAAATCAAGTTGAACTTCATTATTAGTCATCCAATCTGTCCCTAAGATTAATGGTTTGATTAATTTCGGAACCACTATGAAAACTGCCGGACAAACTAACGATCCAAAATCTAGATTCAAAAGAATTTGTTTAGATACTAATTTTGTCTTATTTCCCAGTGCCCCTTGAATAGAGATACCCGTCATTGGTAGTTGTTCGTATACAATATTTTTTTGTTTGATAGTATTGAAGAACTCCTCTGAAATGCAAGAAATTTCTGCACCAGTATCGAAGAGTATATCTATAGTAATATTTTCTATATTAACACGAATTGTAGGTTTGATTTGTAAAAATTCAACTACTTTCCTATTTTCTTCTATCAATAGTTCTTGATCGGTCCCAAAAATTGATAGTATTTTTCGCCCTCCTACTGGGACTCGTAAGGAGTGGCTTTCTAGTTTTCCTGCGATTCCTGTGCCAGTAACAATTCGCAATCATCTTGTTGATAGAAAAAATTTGTATCATTATCTGAATTACCGGCTGTCTCTAACAGTTGAATCTTACGAGGATTGTTATCCCGATTATTATTTGAAGGTTCTGTTCGACGGTTCTGATAACTATTCAAAGGAATTGAACGATTATTTGATCCCACATACCCCGTAGTGGGTTCCGGGCCTCGATTATTTTGTTTACCCATTCCATGATTATTGTTCGAGTTACTTTGATTATTAAAAGACGCTCGCATAGCACTACGTTTTTTTAATAATAACTCTATTTTTTCTAGCGCCTGCACCAATTCTGAAAAACGATTGAATTTCCTTCCTGAGAGGAAAAGAGTTACGTCGTATGAACGGTCAAAATGTTCAATGAGCATGTCAACTAATTCACATTCCTCGTACGGGGGGTTGAAAAATTTCGCCTGTCCCAAAACACGATATAGATAAGACACTCTACCACCATCCACATTCGAATCATATTTTCCGTTAAAAAGTTGTTTCCTCAATTGGAATTGCTCCTCTTTACCCCAGAATTTGAGTAAAAATTCGCTTCTGAACTGGTCATAAGAATAAAACTGGAGAGTACCATACCATGCCTCTGCCTCACCAGTTAGTCTCTGTCTTACAATATTCAGTCTCGCACGGTCAGATCGCTGCTCCCAATAAGTCTCATCTTCCAACAACTCGAGGAAGTATACGGGATGTATAGGACGCGTCCCGCCTTCATATCGCGGTAGTGCTTCCTTATCAGGTTTTGGTAGGAATTTGAAATCACTTGCAGGGTTACTAGGATAAGGAACGTCATTGCATGAATTAAATACAGGTTCATGTGTTTCTGTTGGTTTTAAAAGTAATTGTTCCTTCGTGGGTATTTTTTTTTTTTCTATAAATTCTAAGAATTCCTTAAAAAGCTGATTTTGTTCCATCAAATTATTATCTTTTACTGTTTCTTCATTCACTGATGTGGTTTCGTTAGAATATACTACAGTAGGATTTTTAACTGGCTGTTTCGCCGTTGACTTGGTTTTGTTAATAACTAAATTTTCTGTACTATGATTAAGATTTCGTCGTTTGTCCGCTGGTATCTGCGGGGAAGACAACTCGATCATGCTTCGATGGTGTCCAGCTCTTGTTTGCGTCATGATATTGTATGAATAAAAACAAAAGAATGGTAAAAAAAAAATTAAAATAAAAATAAAAGAAATTGCCGTAAAATAACAGTCGTCTCTTGATTGTATTCGTCAACGGAATTATACGAACGAGTTTTGTATATCTTCTTTGGATAACAAAAACACTATCGCTTGAAAGTTCTAGAAGTTTCGATGCGTGTTTGAGCAAATATGGAGTATTGATGCTTCCAATTCGTTTTGAAGAGGAGAGAAAAAAAAAAAAAAAAAAAATTCTCGTAACAAAAAACTCTGACCTTGAAGTTCCGACCTCTTCGTCTCCTGGATCCTGTCACGGTCGCCAAAATCTGTGACTGGAATCTAGGCTTCGATATAATCCTCGAGTAAATCTTCGCCGTCGATTTAAATTGGGATGATATGTAAATAATCTTATGGACTTGATTTCCAGTAGCACATGTAGAATTAATTCAAAAATTCGCCAGGAGAGAATGAGTGCAAAGGCTGTCGGGACTGAAGATCTTGGCAAGGTTCTTAAGATAAATCCGGGGTTCAATCTTCTATGAGGTTCATGAGAGGTGTTGTAAAACGGCTCCGATTCAAGATATTCGGAGAAGGTTTATCCAAAAACTGAGTTACAACAGTAAAACTCTCGGGTTGACTAGATCTCGACTTGGGGAAAAGATCTAGCCGATTGATAGTACGAATTATGAATATTACTTAGTAGAAAAGAAGATTTAGAATTCAATCAAATAAAAACACGTTCGTACGGTTTCACGTTTAATTACCAAGTCCTCACAATCGTTTGGTTGCTAAGAACCTTTACAAACAAATAAAAGTAACTTTAAAACAAAAATTCTATTTAAAATAACTAAAAACATATGTTTAATGAGTTGCGCAGAACTCTTATAATTAACTGCCTTCTAAGAGTAGAAAGAGAAATCATCTAACGGCCGTTTTGCTAGAAGGTACCCCTTCTCAATATTAAGGGTGGACGACGCCATTTTGAGGGTGACGTCATTTTAAGTGTGACGTCAGGGGTCCCCCTCCACCACCCTCACACGGACACGGGAGGGTGCGTGTGTGTGCGTACGTGTACGTGTGCACTAACACGCGTTGGTCCAGAACTGGCCTTGTATATCTACTAGTATCAAACGCCTTGCTAAAGTCGAAGAGAACAAGTACCGTCAACTTTCTATCATCCACCGCTTGCCTAATATCCTGGTTGAGCTTGAGTAAAGTCGTCTGTGTGCTAAAACCCCGTCTAAAGCTAGATTGAAACGGATCGGCAAGATTATTGACCGTGAGAAAATGGGTTACTTGCCTATGAACAACCCGCTCGAAGATTTTTGAAAGCTCGGAGAGATTAGCAACAGGTCTAGTGTCGGACGGAGACGCAGGCGGAACAATCTTGAGCAACGGGCGGATAAACGCTTGCTTCCACACTGAGGGAAAGTGAGAGAGACGTAGACTGGCATTAGAAATGACCAGCAGATGAGGAAAATGGAGCGGATCTGCTTTGACAAGAGCAAATGCGGAAAGGGAATCAGGACCTTGAGATAGCGAGAGTGAGCCAGAATCAGTGAGGACCGAATAAAGTGACTCAGCTGTGATGTCAGAAACCTGAAAAACAGGCTGATTTGGCGTGAGAGGTGGGAGGTTCAAGGAAGAGACAGATACAGGATAAGGATTGTGCGAAGTGGAAATAGCAGCATAAAAAAGATTTAGTTGATCGGACGAGAAGAAGAAAAAAGGAGAGGAACCTCTAGATTTCCTGAGTCGCAGGAACGACAGCTCCTTCCACATTCTGGAGGGATCTGCAATCATCGAGAGACGGCGACTATAAAAACTATCTCTAGCAGCGCGGAATTCAGAGGATAGAGAATTACGATAATCCCTATAGACTGCCATACAGAGCACATTGCCAGATCGCCTGGCCTGGTTGTAAAGTTTGTTCCTGAATCTAATCTTAGTTAGCAGAGCATCCGTAACCCAGGGGGCAGAGGACGCTTTGACGGTCCAAGTCGTAGCTGGCGCGTGAGCATCAAAAGTATCGCAAATAACCGTAGCAACATTACAACATAACAACGGTAATAACGCTGTCGAACAAGCTAACAGAGGAAAGATCGGAGACTTGCGATAGATTAAGTTTACATAGAGAAGATGAGAGCGAAGCAAGATACTCAGAGACTCGAAAATGTTTAAGGTCCCTTCTGACAATCGTTTGGGCCGGACATGAATCAGGCTGAAACTTATACGTAAGCTCTAGAAGGTCATGACCAGCTATAAACGGTGCATCAGACTTCACAAATGACGCAATTTTGGAGGGACTGTCAACAATGAATAAATCGAGTAAAGAGTCAGCAAAGTTTGAATGGAATGTAGCACCAGATTCAACTATATGGAGCGCTTGCGCTTCAGCAAATTCGCGAACTGAGGTAGATTTGAAACCGGGGCGTAGGAGATTACAATTGAAATCGCCCGTAATAATAATGTTGTGATAATTTAGGGCAAACCCCGAAAGAACTTCCGCAAAGTCGTTAAATAGAATACCCTTAGGCCGCCTATAGATGACGGCGAACAAAACCGCATGATTTAGGGTATTACGCAACTCACAGATCAAATATTCGGGGGCATTTAAAGATTCGTGGGCAGAGACAGCCAACAACTTAAGCGCAATGACCTGTGGACGTAACAGGCGACCCCCCCCCCCCCCCCCCCCCCCCCCACGCTTTCCGGCTCGATCATTCCGGACCAGAAAATAATCCGAAAGGTAAATAAGATCATCTGAATTGTTCGCGTGGAGCCAGATTTCAGTGATGGCGATAACGTGATAGAAATTTTCCGTAACATGCGCAGAGAATAGAGGGAAATGATCAAGTAAGGAGTTCGCATTGAAGGAGGCAATCCTCAATAAGGGGGAGGATCATTGCACATCCGCAGACCGCTTCGCCCGAGCTGGAAGTCAGCAGAGCAAGTCCAGGTCCGCCTCCGTACGCAAGATGATGACATCAGAAGAGTCGTCGCGCCTGACCTCTACAACACTGTCTCTAACCCAAACGCTTTTGAAGTTGAGACGATTGGCTCTTGACTTCACGAGTAGTAGCAAACTATGAATATGACCTGGAAGCATCTCGTTTATAAAAATGCGATCGTTGCTATCAACAGAAAAAACCTCACGAACTGTCAGTAGTCTCTTGTTTGACGCCTTCCCGATAACAAAGTCGCGAGTAGCCACGGATTTCATGCGGATAACAAGAGACTTCTTAGTTAGTATCCTCCCAGCAGACGAGGAACTAGAAGAAACAGAAGGCTGGGGTGCTTTCGGCTCCTTGAAACGGGTCTCAAGAACATCTTCGGAGAGGTGCGGGATCCCAAGGGCAGAAAAAAGACTGCTCACAATTTCCACCTCGGTGAGAGAAAGAGCGGAAGGAAGGCCTCGAACTACTAGTTCGACGGACGTAGGAGAGACAGAAGATGACTCAACATTGACAGCGCCAGAGTTAACAAGGGAAGAGAGCCGAGAGTGATCCTGACGAAGAGCGTTGACATCGTCCAAGTAACGTTGCTTCACTGACGCAATCTCCTCTGCAGAGCTCCGGGCTTGGTGTTCCGTCGCATCAACACGGGACACAAGTTCTTGCTGACCAACAGCTAGGCTAGGGACCTCATCACGTAAAGTAGCAAGGGAGTGAACTACTCCAGCCACCGTGCCCTGCACCTCACAAAACTGCTGCTTCATCTCATTCGTCAGGTCCTCGATCTTACTGTCCAGCTTACTATCAAATGCAGCAGCGTTAGCCTGGAGCTGACGCATTACATCGTCAAGCGTAAAACGTGACGAAAGGGGTGCATCTGGAGGAGAGGAGATATCAAGCTGCGAACGATCCGGCGAGGAAACAGGCGATCGAAGCATAACAGTCGACCGCCGCTTCATACACTCCTCACAACGGAAAGACGCCGGGCCGCGTTCCTGTGGATCGTACTTGTAGGTGGATCTTACGCAAGAAAGGTGAAAATCACGGGAACATCCACCCTTGCATGCAATGGAAGGCTCCTTGCGCTTGATCAGTGCATTACAAAGGCCACAAGCGAGCGACATGATAAGGCAAAAGTATAACGATAGCGAGAAAGACGATAAGATCAGTAGCCGATAATGAGGAACTCAGGTAGATTGACGCAGATAGTGAGGCAGGTGGGTCTGAATACTGTCAGCTAGGCAACTAAGAGATGGCACCGCGCGCTCCACGAAGCAAAATATTATGATATGGCAATAATACGTAGCTTCACGTTGTCCAGGCAGCACGCTGATAAGCTTCAGCTGAAAGCAGTACAGGCACCGTATACGTATACTGTAACGGATCGGGTGATCTAATCTCGAGACAATACGTCACCCCGCGCACCGTCAACCGCGCACAACAAGTGACGTCAATCGGTGACTATATAAGCGCAGCGCTAACATGGCTCCAGCAGCAGTGTTAGGCAAAGCGCCACGCTGTCTCACTACGATATCTTTTCTGAGGCCAGACAGGCAGAGCGCCCTGGTACTCTTTAGCGTCATTTCTTTAATTACGGAAACTGCCATAGCGGGGTTTTACGTTAGAGTCAATTATTATCCTTACTTTTCTACTTTCATTTTCATTATCACTTCAATTACTTTATATCAAATTTATAATATAACGAAAATTTAAACAAGAAACGAGCGTAGAATCGTTGCATAGCTAAATCAACGAATT
This sequence comes from Tenthredo amoena, assembly GCA_963966615.1. Classification (NCBI taxonomy): domain Eukaryota; kingdom Metazoa; phylum Arthropoda; class Insecta; order Hymenoptera; family Tenthredinidae; genus Tenthredo; species Tenthredo amoena. The sequence continues at coordinate 6,978,043 of OZ016492.1, read as the reverse complement.
AGGTTAAACTTATGTAATAAAATTATAGTATAAATTTCCGGTTGCAACGACTTCAATTGATTATGAGTTATTTGACTAATTAAATATTTTGTTAATCGGGACGGTTTCCTTTTCTTTAAAACCTCTTTCTCCGTAGGCTGAACTGACCTGACTAACACATTGCATTTAATTAGCTAATATACAGCTTCGGTGACGACTGCACTGTCCAGATCCGATACTCGCTTCGGTGCGCTAGGCGTACCCAAGTCGAGATACGGTCTCGGCAAGTGCGTTGAATCCCAAGTCTGATACAGCCTCGGTGCTGCTTGCAGCATCCAGGTCTGAGGGAGGCAGCTACGGTGTGATTCGCTCCACCCTAGTCTGTATTAGGGACTAACAAATTGATTACCTCTTCCAAGGAGCCCTAGAAATTAATCTAGAGTAAAGACACTCACAAGTAACTAGCCACACGCGACACCTTCCGTGTCGCGTAAAGCACCCGAAAAGTTACAATATATATGGCTACAAAAACTGTATTACCATTCGGATGTCTTCAAAGTACACGATCGATACTTAAACCTCGATTACGTCACAAATAATGAACATATATGTAGTATATGAGTAAAGTACATAACTTGAACAAATTTCCAATTATTTCGAGCAATAAAAAAAATCGGCCCTGAAACGATACTTTGTGCATATATATATATATATATATATATATATGTATGTATAACTACAGCAAAATTCATTGACGTGACGATGAAATTTTCATTGTATACAGGCTAAAATGCACATGAATACTGAATTTATCACATCATTGTTCCACGTAGTCTGATCTTTTTCTTTTTCTTTCAATATAGCCAGATATGCGCGGGATATTGAATATAGGCCTGACATTATTTTTGCGATTTAATTAAGATGAAGATACAAATATGAAACTCACTTTCTATACACTTGCATATGCGTAACTCGCAAAATTTTTTTTTATTTTTTTGACCCAAATAACTATATTTGAGAGCCAAGTCATCGGAGAATGCTTTTTTCAATATTGTGACAATCAGTTCACGTACGTCTTTTCCTCCACGATTTCGCAAATATCGAATCTGCAAAGTAAAAGATTCTATTAATCGTAATGTACAGTAATACAGTAATGCCATTGTTTACTGCAGTTTGTTTTTGTATAGCGTTGTATTATTTCTTACTGCAGAATTGTGTTAGATTATATGTTGAGTATTGATTGAGAAAATTGAAGAATTTGCAGTAGTAGTTTATAACATAAGACGAATCTAATACGTGATCATTTTATTCATTTTGCTATACCCTGCGAGCAGACGATTTATCAAACCCGACCGCAGAAAACTGTACAGCATACTCATGTCAAAATCTACAAAACCATGCAATAAATTTAATCAATTATATGAAAATTTATCATAATTACTACTGTAGATTGGAAAGTCTTATTCTGATCATTCAGTTTGGTTTCGAAGGCTTCCAGTTTTTCTTCGGTGTCAAGTGGAAACAGTTTGTCTAAGTCGCTAATCGTATCGTCTATTTGATCTGAAGTGGTCGGAATGTTGCGCTTTCGAAGTGCAGTAGCGATACTTCCTTCCATTGTACGCAATCTTACGTTCATTGCACTTTGTTTGGTCAGTAGCTTTGTCGTTAATTCTGTAGGTATAAATATAATACTTCATAACTATATATATACAACACATTTCAGATTCTAGTCTTATGTAATGAATAAATAGGTAATGATAAATGCATTGCTATCATGGAATACATGTGTCAATTATAAAAAGTAATTTTTTTCAATCATTATCAAATATATATTTTAAAAAAGTCGTTTTTATATTACTTATCAAATAATCCAGCTTTTCATTCTGATTATTGAATTTAGGTATCGTCGGTTCCGGTAGAGATTTATTATTTGTGTCCGTATCGTGTTCAACTAAATCTTCACATATGTTCATGAAATATAATAAATAAATTACCAATCAAACAATATGATCCACCCGAAGCCCCCATACTCTCTTTATGTAAGTTTAGTTATTTTTATAGAGCCAAAACAATTTCAATTTACCGTCCGGTGAATCAGTATTTTCAGTTTCAATCATCGAAGGTTTTTTATTGCCACGTTTTGGCAGGTTTTCGTTCGTAATTGTATCGGCGATACCTGTATCACCTATATGGGCATATATTATAACATGGTACAAAAAAAAGACAGAGAAATTATATCTAATCTGCTTTTGTAATAAAATCAAAAACATACTGCGTTGATTCTCATGGATGACATTTCCTTCAACATGACGATCACTTTCTTCATCACCAGCACCATCTCCAATATCATCGTCATTACAACCGAGAACTTGTGATTGTACTTTTGTTTCAATTGTATTTTGTGTTACATTGCTTTTTTTTAGTGTCACAACCGGTTTACTTTTTTTATTTTTATTCTGTGTAGATTGCGTTTCATCAGTAGACATTTTATTGTAACTCAAATTCGCTGGAGCCTTAGGAAAATTTGGTAAATCATATTTCGAATTCTTTGAATTTCCATTGTTATTATATTGGTCAGCTCTTTCTTCATCCGACGATATGGGTAATGGTACATTCTTTTTCGCTCTGTTTTTTCTTGTTTTTCTCCATGTATCCGAGTCTACAGTGTCATCAATGTCGGACAAAAGCTCAGCAAGTTTCAATTTTTCGATGGCTACCGTATACGATTCTGAAATTATATATTATCCTTAGAAATAGTGAATAACTTGCCTTAATATTGTGGTAGTATTTCATGGAAAAAAGTTTCTTTCAGAACGTTTACCAGCTGTAGCAAATATTTTCCGAATGTGGCACAATCCCCAATCAGCAGAAGGTGCTGCCATTATTGCGATGGCCTTGCTTATTTTAATCTGGTCTTTATACGGAGGCCATAAGCACTTTTTTTTCTCAGGCTCTACTAGCCAATTTGATGGAATCATTTCCACTCCATCATCGAATTCTACTATGGTATACATGGTACCGTAGTTGAATACGGCCGTAATCAACTTTATGACCGAACGACCTGATATAAAATACATTCTTACAATAACATTGGTGATCGCTGAATGAACAAGTTTCTGATTGAGATTGAGTATATAACAACGAGTATAACATATACAAAACATTGTCAAAAATGCCAGTAACAAATAAATAGGCATCTATATTATAATAATTTTTATTTACACGCTGCAGTATGAATGATTGGAAAAACGACAAACTTGTTTTTAAATGGTAGTTTAAAGATCTTTCCGCACACTCGCTTACATGACCATGCTTTAATTTCTGAGCGTCTGTCAGTTACAATTTTTATACCAATTTTTGTCGACTCAAAAGGTTGAGAATACAAGCTTTCGCCAGTATTAACCAATTCTCTTCCAATTATGTAAATTTCATTTTCACTAACAGCAAAATTAAGAGCTTGAACAATCACCCCATTTTCAAGAAATACACAATCATTATTTTCATTACATTTTATGGAATATGTTTTCATCTTTAACATTTTATATTGGGATGAATAATTTCGATCATCAAGAAGAGGACCAGACGAATGAGGTTTATCAAGTACCATATTATGTAAATCTTTTTGCACATTGATCAATGATGCATTATTGTCTACTTCTCCTATTCTGCGTGCTATTTGTGGAAGAGGTAATTCACCTTTTCGTAGGAATTTTTTGATCTTAGAAATATAATTTTCAAAACGAAATGCACTGAATAAATCTAAATGTCCAAAATTTTGTACCTCTCGTGCTAAATGCAACAAGTTATGGACATTATGTGAAACATATTTTGTACCATAAATCGTCTGAAATGATTCTACGAAATGTTTCAAAAGTTCCTCAGCATATAAAATATTTTGCGAATCTAAAATAAGTACTGGACTAGCCAAAATAGAAATAGCCACATGCAAAGTTAAGAAATTCAGATACACAGGTTCTTTTAATATACCTTGCAAAATGACCGGTCCAATATACAGTAAAAATTCCCTGAATTCAGTGGCCTTCCACAATTTAATAAATTGTAGTGACCTCGGTTTTCGAGCAAACTCGGAAGGTATGACATTTCTTAGTTCGTTTAGTAGTTGAGAAATAGTATTTATCTGAAAAACAGACAATCTGACGCTAAGTGGACCATGTAACCAAAGCAATAATAACTTTTTCATAATTCCTAGGCACACGAGGTGCATGTAATCTAATACTACCTGCGAAACTAATCCTAAACTGGGTACAGTATTTAGAATGGTTTCTCTTACTTGATAATCATCATTATATGAATAATTTTTGAATCTTTCGTCAGTTCTTAAAACGCATGCAGGTCCCGGAAAACAAATGCAGTGATCTATGTATTCACCTTCTATTATGCATTTGGTAAACTGTTGTAACCACTATGATACTTGACACCTAAAATATATGCCTTAGCAGGAGCATCGCAAACAAGTGCACGTATTTTGACCTGAACTTGTACATTATCATGCAAATAGCCATTTTTAATTAAGTCTATTGCTTCTGAGACGAACATTTTTAGAAATTCATTTGCGTTGTTTGGCTTTCCCACACCACAGAATATTCCAACAATGTGAACTTCTTTTAATAAAATTGTGTCTGAACATAGAATAGGCCACAAGCTTTTCTCAGCAGAATCTCCGATAGGTGCCCCATCAATATTTATGAGTAATTCTATATTACTTATATCGTAGTCTAATTGTTTACGTTTTTGTAGTATCTTATTTATCGCTTTCTTCAAACCAATGTGACAATATTGCCCACCTTCGATATGTTCAATGTCGGTTTTAACTGGAGTGTTGAGTAGTGTTCTCGGATCTTTGGGAAATGACACATCAGTAAATCTATTTAAAATGATTAACAAATCAGAAATCGCTGCATGTGTGATTTGATGATCTATGGCCCAGCTAACGATGTTCTGTTTAAAGTCTGCTGCTTTTTCTCTTTCACTTCCATTATTTGTGTTGTTAAACACTTCTATGTTATTCCGTTGAACTTGGTTGTGATGTAAAGTGTCCTCATTTTCTTGATTCGAAAGCATATTGATATTTTCATCATTTTCATTACTTACAATAGATTCATAATCGTCACTTGAACTACTGTATCTATAAGAATCAGCACTGTCGTTGAATTCATTTGTAAAACTGTGATCTGAATGAGATGAAGAAGCTTGATATGATAGATCTGATTGAGAATTTTCTTGCGCATTCGATGAATTGGGCTGAAGATGTTCGTTAGCTATTTGACTTAGAAGTAGTGATGCCTCTTGCTTAGCTAAGCGGCGTACATGCCTGTCAGTGTAGGGTTCCGTGCTTTTTCGCTTTCTTGTCATTTTGATTTCTCGTGTTGAATGACCACTATTAAACAAATGTAAGAGGCGGGGGGAATCTACAGTAAAGTAAAAATAATGGACTGTGTGAAAACTTTTCGAGATTACCGAAATTGTGACGACAATTGATAGTATGAGAGTCCGTTTTACGTAATTTAATTATTTCCTATATCTCTGTATGTCAAGTATATTATAGTTCATGAATACATCAGATACAATCTTGAATGAATCAGGTGTGAATAAACGGTATAATACTCTGTGTTAATTTTCCAGTTTCTCAAGGCAAACAATTATTACCGAAATACGCGTGCTAGACATGCGTGTACATTTAGATCAGAGACATAACCTATAAATATGAATCAGTTTTAATAATGAACAGTAATACTCTGTGTTAATTTTCCAGTTCAAGGCAAAAAATTACAACCGAAACACACGTGTTAGACATGTGTACATTTAGATCGACATAACCTAGAAATATGAATCAAGTCCAAATGAACAGTAATACTCTTTGTTAATTTTACATATATAACTATAAAGACAATGATTATTCTAAAAACATTTTTAATATAAAATTTGTACTTACCAAATTGATTAACTTGAATACCTTGTATCACACTTATGGGGCTACTCACACCGCAGCTATTCCAATGATCATAACTAATAATGCCGCGCGACCCTATCTCGACGAACACGTTATGCTTACGTATGATATGCATGTGTATATACCACGTGGCCTCAACAGCAGCAGCCAACTAGAGCTACCATTGGCCGTCGCTGGCGCTAGAGATTCAAACGAATGGAACGTTTTGAAATATAAATATTACGAGAACGTTGTAGTAATCACATTTTTGAAACATCAAAACAGAAATATTTTTGTAATACTAAAACGATGTTAAAATTCGAACATTTAAAAATAAACATTGGAGAAATGTTTCATTGTGATGTTTTTAAGTGATCAAAATCGAAACATTTTTATAATCTTACAAAATATTCTGAAATTGATGTTACGTATGAAACCTTTTTAACATCTAGTAGAAATATTACAAAACAATGTTACAAAATGCAACATTATATAAACGTTATGAATGTAATGTTAGATTTAAGTAACAATTGTGAGGTTTCTGTAACGTATTGTAACATTCTCTGCTGTGTGGGATCAATACAGAATCATCCTATTCGCAAAAATCTGATCAAAGAATCATCGTATTCGCCAAAACTCCAATCCAAGAATCGTTGTATTCACAAAGGCCAATCAAAAACGTGTTTCAAGCCTTCCACAAAAGCAACACAAGCTAATTCAAATTATTGCCAATATTTTAATCAAAGACTATTCGAAAACTGCTAAAATCTTTCGTCTATTGCAATCGTTAATTTTTTGTCGCTAAATACAAATAACGAGCAAAGCCAATACGTTCGAAAATTCAATCATAATTCGTCGATTTGGGAGAGAATCGGATTCAAATTCTCCAACGGACGGCTGTTGCTGGGCTGAAGAAGATTACCAAGAAAACATCGTACGAGGCCTTCAACCAATCGTTACAAAGAGGATTATCCGACCAACCTGCTTGCAAACGACAACACTAACACAAGTTAAGTGAGCCTCCTTTCTTCATCTATCCTATATTTTGAATTTATCATTGTTGATTTCTGCGTTAGCACGGTGTTTCTCAATCGTCCAACCTTTAGCTAAATATTATTATTTAGCATAGAGCAACTAATAAAAAGGCGAGGAACTCTCAAATCAAAAATTACTACCTTTAAAAACTATATTAACCATGTCGTCATGGCAAATCCAGACGAAAGCAAAAAATTAGATGACGATGTTCGAGCTGAAATAAAAATACGTATAGATAGGGCTAATGACACACTTAATCAGTACGATGACGTTCAAATCTCGATAGATTCACTTGCAGATGAAGTAGAGCCAACAATAGAATATCGCGAACATTTCGAACGAGAATATTTCTCTACGCTCGTTGCCGCAAATAAGCTTCTCAAGCAAGGTATACCTGAGCAACAGGAACATAATATAGGTCGTGCTCGTCAGGGTGCATACGCACTCGACAATAACACTATACAACCAAACAGGCAAGATATGATTCGTACAAGCTCAGCTATTAGTGACAACACTCACCAAAGAGTGAAATTACCGATTATAGAGTTGCCCAAATTCAACGGCAATCTAGCTGATTGGCTAGGTTTCCGCGATACTTTTGAATCCCTGATTCACGACAATGAATTCATATCTGACATACAAAAATTTCATTATCTAAAAGCATCCTTGCTGGGTACAGCAGGACAAATTATAACATCTCTTGAGTTCTCTGCGGCGAACTACCTAGTTGCCTGGAACGCACTGCGCAATCGCTTCAATTGTAACAAGCTATTGATACACAATCACATCAAAGCAATATTTGAAATCGAAAAATAAAAAAGGAATCATCAGATCAAATCCAATCCATAATAGACACTCTAAGAAAACATTTGCGTGCACTTGAAACACTGAATCAACCTGTAGTTAGTTGGGATGCCCTGATAATCTACATAATCTCGGGCAAGCTAGATCAAGTTACATTGAGGGCCTGGGAAAAAGAGAAGGCGAATAATACAGACTCACCGACTCTTGACGAATTTACTGAGTTTTTGAGTTCGCGCGCGCAGCTCTTACAAACCTTAGAGGTAAAAAATCAACCGCCTCCTCAGTCTAGCACTCGCGACAAAAATACAAACAAAATAAAGGCATTCCTCACATCCGAAAGGCGCAAAAGCTGCGTAATGTGCAAAAACGAACATTTCATACAAAACTGTCCAGAATTCGTCAAACTAGAGCCGCGTGCCCGCTCCGAAAAGGCCAAAGAACTGCAGCTCTGTTTGAATTGCTTGCGCTTAGGTCATACCCTACCTGATTGTAAGCTCAGCTCGTGCAGAAAGTGCAATGGGAGACACAACACACTCCTGCATTTCGGTAAAACACCCGCAGGTGCCGGAGGGTCTACAGTTACCTTGTATACGAGCGACAACACGTTATCAAATGTAATATTACCTACCGCTTTAGCTCAAATTTTCGATTCTAACAATCGTCAGCATAACGCTCGGCTCATCTTAGATTCATGTTTTCAGTCAAATTTCATGACAGAACGCCTTTGCAATGCCTTAAAACTTCGCAAAACGAAAACTAAAGTCGATGTTGAAACGCTAAACGGCATGGAAGAATTAAATATCAAATATCAATGTCAGGTACAATTGCATACCCACCACAACAACTTTAGACTTTCAATAAATTGCCTCGTAGTGCCTACCATAACAGGCAATCTTCCTAGCCTGCCAATCGATCAAACGAAAGTTAACATTCCCTCTCATTTGAAACTGGCCGATCCCACATTTCACATTTCTGGATCAATCGATTTACTAATCGGTGGTCAATGCTTTTGGGAATTATTATGCGTCGGCCAGGTCCCGTTGAGCAACTCGGGAGTGATCTTACAAAAAACTAAATTGGGATGGGTCGTGGGTGGTCCTCTCTACAGTCCAAATCAGCGAACATCGCAATGTTTTCTGACGCGATCTCTAAACATTGACGACAAGCTTGAGCGTTTTTGGGAAATTGAGGAAATCGGGACGCAAAAGTCGTTATCCGAGCAAGAAAACAAATGTGAGGAAATCTTTGTCAATACCGTTAGAAAAAATTCAGAGGGCCGATTTATCGTCACAATTCCTTTAAAAGAAAGTCCCACTCAACTAGGTGACTCTAAAAGTACAGCTAAAAAACGTTTAGTAAACCTTGAGAAAAAATTATCTCGTCAGCCGGAATTAAAAAGGCAATACTCTGACTTTTTAGATGAATACGAGCGCCTCGGCCATATGAGTCTAGTCACAAATGAAGATCCCAATGAAATTGCATGCAATTTGCCACATCATTGCGTAATTAAGTCTGAAAATGCATCAAACAAAATTCGGGTCGTCTTCGATGGTTCAGCCGCGACCTCCACTGGAAAGTCCTTGAATGACATTCAGATGGTTGGTCCTACTATACAAAATGATCTTTTTGACCTGCTAATAAGGTTCAGAAGCCATGTATACGTAGTATCAGCCGATATCGAAAAAATGTACAGGCAGGTCCTAATAGAGCCCAAACAGCGTGCCTTGCAGCGCATCCTCTGGCGTTCCGACCCAAGCAAACCTATACAAAGTTTCAATTTAAATACAGTAACTTATGGGACAGCTGCCGCTTCTTTTCTGTCCATAAGATCCTTGTTTCAATTGGCTTTTGAGTGTGCAAAGGAGGAACCTAAAATCGCTGAAGTTATTCTAAATGACTTTTACGTGGATGATCTCCTCACGGGAGCCAAGACCATCGAGGAAGCAAAATCATTAACCCAAAACCTAGCAAAAATCTTAGAAAGTGGCTGTTTTCACCTAAGAAAATGGGCCTCAAACGAGCCCGCTATCATAGCTGACTTAATTGCAAACGATCCGACGCGCACACTAATCAGCTTTTCTCCGGACAATACACAGAAAATTCTCGGCCTGAATTGGGATACTAGCTCCGATGTGTTGAATTTCGTAGTCAAAGACAAAAGCACCAGTAGTGTAACTAAACGTCAAATACTGTCCGAAGTCGCACAAATTTTCGACCCTTTGGGATTAGTAGGTCCGGTAATTATCATAGCGAAAACAATTTCACAATCTTTGTGGCGTGAAAAACTTTCTTGGGACGAGTCAGTTAGCCTACAACTCCATCAAGAGTGGACAAATTACAAAAACGCGTTAATTTGGCTGAATCAATTAAAAATTCCTCGCTTCATGGGCTGCAAAGGCATGCTATCTTACCAATTGCACGGATTTGCAGACGCCTCCAAAACTGCATACGGTGCATGTGTTTATGTCAGAGCTGCAGATCAAGCGGGTGATATCCAAACGAAACTATTATGCTCAAAATCGCGTATCGCGCCCCTCAAGGTACAAACCATTCCGAGGCTAGAACTTTGCGGCGCGTTGCTGCTGGTAGAACTGATGGCAAAGGTACAAGGAGCACTCAAAAAAAAGATAGACAGCATAAGTTATTGGACCGACTCCTCAATAGTGATCTCGTGGCTGCGGTTGCCCTCTGGTTCATTACCCGTCTTCATTTCAAATCGCGTTTCACAAATTCAACAAAAATCGAGTATAAGCGATTGGCGTCACGTACCAACTAAACTCAACCCAGCTGACTGTCTATCTCGTGGGCTAAACGCCAAACAGCTGATAAATCATGATCTGTGGTGGAATGGTCCAGCTTTCCTCCTACAAGGACCAAGTCAATGGCCAGATCTACCAACTAGCCCTGTAACAAACCAGGAAGATCAAATTCCTCCCGTTCTATCCTTGACTATTGTAGCCAAAGAAAACGAAACAATCAATCATCTTGTCAATCGAACGTCAACAACAAACAAAGCTGTTCGAATCTTATCGTATGTCGTCCGGTTTATTCGTAAACTGCAAGGAAAACAAAATCCGCAACCTTATCTTACCGCGTTAGAATTGGACAACTCTCTAAATATGCTAATTAAAATTTGTCAAAGCGAAATGTTTCCAAACGAGCTAAAATCCTTACAAACCGGGCAGGCCATAACTAAAGGAAAACTGGCTAGCCTATCCCCATTTGTTGACGATCGCGGAGTGATTCGCGTGGGCGGCAGGCTCTCTAACGCAGGATTCTCAAATGACAAAAAATATCCAATTATATTAGACTCCTGGCATAGACTGACGGCAGGCATCGCGCTTCAAGAGCACAAAAAATTGTTACATGCGGGTCCGCAGCATCTATTGGCCTCGCTGCGTGAAAAATACTGGCCAATACGAGGCCGAAACCTAACTCGCGAAATCGTGAAGCAATGCACAGTGTGTTCCAGGGCGAATCCAAAACCATTTAAGTTTGTAATGGGAAACTTACCAAAAGCCAGAATATCTCCAGCGCTTCCATTCACAACAACCGGTGTTGATTACGCTGGTCCATTTTTGATCAGGGATAAAAAGGGTCGCGGAAGCAAATTAACAAAATGTTACATTGCATTATTCGTATGCTTTGTCACCAAAGCATTGCACCTCGAACTCGTATCTGACCTCACAAAGGAAGGCTTCATTGCGGCACTGCGTAGATTCATAGCTAGAAGAGGCAGCCCCTCAGATATATATTCGGACAATGGCTCCACATTCGTAGGTGCTCACAACGAGCTACAAGGGCTAGGCCAATTCTTAAAAAACGAAATGAAAGAAATAGGTCCTCTCCTCATCAATCCTCATCAAGGAGGAATCTGGGAAGCGGGAGTCAAATCTGTAAAAACGCACCTTAAGCGCATTGCTGGGGATGCACACTTGCGGTTCGAAGAATTTTACACCTTGCTGACGCAGATTGAGGCAGTTTTAAACTCTCGTCCTTTGTGCCCGTTATCTAACGATCCCAACGACTTGACCCCTCTCACTCCTGCTCACTTTCTTGTAGGAAGATTGTACACGGCTGCAGCTGATCCAAGCCTACTGCATATCAGCCCAGGCCGCCTATCCAACTGGCAACACGTCCAAGCGCTCCAGCAACACTTTTGGTCCAGATGGCAAAAGGAATACGTCTCAGAATTGCAAAGACGAACAAAATGGACCAAGCCATACCCAAATATCGAAAAGGGAGCTCTCGTGCTAATAAAAGAAGACAATCTTCCCCCGGCAAAATGGAAAATGGGAAGAATAAAAGACGTCCATCCTGGCAGGGACAAAATAACCAGAGTAGCCTCTGTCCAAACCGCCACAGGAATAATACGCAGAGCCCTAAGCAATTTCTGCCCGTTGCCCAGTGAAAAAGAAGACTGAATAGATTAAGACACCCTTTTATGTACAATTTATTTGCCAAATTCAGACTCCCCCACGGATATTTGAAAGAATTAAGGCCCGATCTCTCATAACAGTCCTCAAGAAGTCTTAATTCCACTTAGAGAGTCACATTTTACATATTTTACCTTTTAATTTTTGACAATTTACTTTAAGTATGCATATGCATCTACATCACAACTGATAGTCATCTGACGAAACTCTGGTCGAATCAATTAGTCTGCCTAAACCTGTTAGGTGCTAAACAAAAACAAAGACAAGCAAGGAATTGCGCTCAAAAATTATTCATTAATGTTTTATTGAACCACAATGCTTCAATGCCGGGGAGTATGTTCCCGCAATTCGTATTATAATACCCCACTCACTTATATGTCGATGTATGACAATAGCCGGCTAGCGGCTCCAATGTTTCGACCAAATCAGTTGGCAATAAACGTTTGAACTTGAAACACGTCGCCTCTCAATTCTTCCGTATACATATAACCCTACAACTAGCATGTGAAATCCAGCAAAATAAGTATCAACACATACTACTCTAAAACACACCACCTCAACAGATATAATAATCATACATTTTATATAAAGACTAATAAACTTATTGAGAGGTATCAAATTATTTAGAAATATGTTGAGGTATCTCACTTGAATGAAAATATTATTAATAAACGTATTATATGAAGAATATCCTCAAAACCTGTCTATACTATCATTTCAATACAAACCCTTCACCTATATATTGTAACGAGCAATTTCCCTACCCGGGGGAAGCGAATAAGAAAGCAGATCTCGCACAAAAGACACCAACGTGAATCACCATCGCGAGGTACCCTAAAAGTAGCTAGAGAAAGAGAGGGTGTTGGGCGCCAGGCACACGGATGTGCCAGATAAGAAAAAGCGAAACGGCAAAAGCAAGAGACGGAAATCGAAATAAGCCACAATCAAGCTCTAAGCTAGGCAGGTAACCGGCTAGTTAGTAGAAGAGGGGAACGTGGGGGCGGCGAAATGACACACTCCGATGCGGTACGCAAATAATCAATTTATTTGTCCGGAGACCGGAACGGTATACGCAAGAAACAATAAAGAAAATAACAAAATAAAAGAAATAACGCAAAATAACCAATATAAAGCAAAGGAACCCAATCAAAGAAAAATATAATGGTAGCTAATCGCAACGAAACCAAAAAAAAAAGATATAAATAAAATACTAGACGACGCACGTCGGGATCGAACTCACGACCGGTAGAGCGGCGGAGTCCGATCGAGGTAGTCGCGACGGGTCGTATACAAGACGGCAGTAAGATACAGAAATGTTCGCGAGCCGGGTAGTACGGCTCAGCGGTACAACGAGCTACGGCTGATAGGCTCGGTACGCGGTACGGGACGGCAGGGGGAGGGTCGGCACACTCGCACGCTGCCGGCTCAGCTGACGCGCTCACACAACTCTGCGGCGCGCCGTCGGCGACAGACGTGCCACACGCACTCACGCTCACACACACTCACACAGACGGCGGATAGCCGGAGACTTGCGCCTCCGGGTCCAGCACGTTGGTCTCTCCAAGGCAAGGGAGCAGGCTAGGTGGAGGTGGCCGAGGGCCCTAACTACACAAGTAGAAATAAGATAAAGAGACAGACTTCCGACACCCGTCGAACGCGATAGAGCTAGGCAGGGGCTCGGGAGAAGCCACGAGCCACTGGGATGATCCAAAAAGAGAAAAGAGATAAGTGAAGAAAGCGCACAGCCACGCGAGACGGTTGGTCGGGAGTCCGGTAAGAAGCCTACCTCGCTCTCCAGCAGCTACTCCTGCGGCACGGCACGGAACGGCAACAGCACTCCACACATTCACACACACAACGGATGTCGGTTAGACCGAACGATAGCGAATAAACTAAATCTACGAACTTAAAGCTAGTAGCCCAAATGAAATAACTCAAAAACAGAAAAAAGAAAAGAAAGCAAGCCAAAAGGAACAGAACTTAAAGAGAAGGGAAACGGAAGATAAACAGGCAAGCAAAGTAATAGCGCACGGTAAAGCAGCGTAGGCACGCGATAGCACGTTAGCGGAAAGGCAAGATGGCTATCCAATTCGTTTCCGCCGTCCTCTTCTTCGCCGGCGGAAATCGGGCAGGTGTCGCTGATAACGGCAAGGGAGGTAGCCGCTCGGCACCCACCGATTTCGCCATACCTCGGGGCGGTGACGTCATGTGGTGGTTGCGGCCGGCTCGGGAGGTAATGTAGAGAGAGGAGTGGTGGCCTGAGGCTGCGACGGTCAGCCCTCTCCCGGCCGGCTGGCTGGCGAGGCGTTGTCTCCGATGTGTCGTCCGAGGTATAGGTACTATCGGCGAGGCTCTGCGGCGTCCCTCCCTGCCGATCAGCGCGGTCGTCTTCCCTCGTCGTCCCTCGCAGTCCAGCGTCGCCTCCACCTGCTGACGAAAACTTACGGCAGACAGACATGCTAAAGCTCGGGGACGAGAGGCTTGCCTTGGGGAACCTATAGGAAGTAGCATTAGGAGTCGCGGATCGTCCGGGGGTGCAGGGAAGGCTGGTCAGTGGCGGACTGGGAGTCCACCACGTTACAATATCTTATAGTATATACACTCAAAATAATGTCAGCAGAAATACTTATCCAAATATAAGTTAGGATATTATTAAAGATTCAATTTTCAATAATATATATCGAAATTTTTTTAAACCTAAACTAAAATTAGAATCAAATAAGCGTCAATTTACTTGTGAATTTTTATTTTATTGTTAGAGATTTTCTTCAAATGAGAGTCAATTCATATTTTCATTAAATAAGGATTAATTTACTTTATCCTTCAAGACTTATATCAATGATTTTTAATTATTTTGATATCTTCGATTTTTTCTCGTCAGATGAATTTGGATGATAGGACTTTTTAGGATAGGTGAAATATGAATGTTTAGGTGGTTCAACATGTAGTAAAAAGAAACGTACGTCAAAAATGAAATTTCGGATTGGGGTTTTAATTATCTAAAAGTATATATACATTCAAAAAATATGTTCAATTTTTTATTTAAAAATATCAAGTGCGCGTCAACACTCAGAGATTACATTTCATTGGTTTTCCTTGAAAAATTCACAAAAAATGATCTTTTTTCCGGCTCCCCTTAACACCTTTCAAAAATGAACCCTTCGGCATCCTGACGCAAGTGCGCCAGGACACCTCTATAAGCTATGTATATATCGGATTGCGGGGACACCATCCATATTTCTACAGCCGCCTCGGCTGCGTCCATGATTACCTCCACTGCGGCTTGTGGGTGGCTAACCCATTCTCGAGAAATCCGAATGGTAAAGGATGGCGGGTCTGCAAAAGAAGTTCAAATAGATATACATTACGATGTACAGTAATGATCACGGTTTTTGTCGGCCCTTAAATCTGCAACCGAAGATACATGCTCTTCTGAAGTTGGCAATAGCTGGCGGTAGCTGATTTGAGTGGCCTTGCGACGGTGAGCGGCAATTGTTAATTATTGTTGCCTAGGGTATTGCCAACTTAAAAAGAGCATGTATCTTCGGTTGCAGATTTAAGGGCCGACAAAAACCGTGATCATTACTGTACAACAAACTATTATTTTGATTCAAAATTTCACTCAATTATTAGTCATGACATGTGACTCTCCTTGCAACAAGTCTCGTTATAATCGTCAAGTTTGCTATAGTATACAAGTAGTATGAGAATTTAATCACCCACTTACCCATTTTATTCCGATGTTTGTACGTAATGATGTAACGATGTAATGATGTAATGTACATCTACCACCAGTGAAAGGCTAAACAGAGTAAGAGAATGCAATTGAATAAAGTTGTTGTCGTGTGTAATCAGAAGAAAACGTGTAACAAAGTTCACTGAAAAATCATTTAGATTTTCACACGGAAAGTTACGGAAATTTTAAAAATAATATGAAAAAACTCTACTGCAGGTAAGTATACTATTTTGTTCAAGTTGAACAGTGAAAAAATAAATTTGTAAGTAGTATTCAATGCTTCAGAATATTAGGGTAAATCCTGACCACTTACTTTCACACTTCACTGCAGAGAACTGAAGACTGACGTGCTCGTACATGGATCAGGCCCTCTATATACCACTCATGTTTAGGGTTAGAATCATAAATAAGATAACATGGGAGAGACGTGCAATTTCGCGAACTGGTCCTGATCACAAGACTTGTAACTGAATATCGTGGCGCAAAACTCTTGAACGTTTTCTCAGACTTATCGATGTAACTAATACGATAGTGAAAAGACGTTGGAAACTTCTATGATAGTTGAATCATGAACCAAGTGTCGAATATTCTAGAATATCTTTTGTGAATATTTTAAGCGGTAAACTTATGATTAGCGAAATAAGAGTTATTCAGAGGAATAAATTTTATCACTTTACCAGCGGTTTGTCTTGGTCTTTCACGCAAAACGGAGTACAGGTATCGAATTACACAATTCTCAGAATTTGACAGCGGGGATAGGTATCGAATGACACAATTCTCAGAATTTGACAGCGGGGATAGGTATCGAATTACACAATTCTCAGAATTTGACAGTGGGGTTGCTCTATAAAATGATCTTCCGTCAGTACCCACGAACCATTCACGCTTAAACTTTTGCAGTGTTAGTAATCACTAAAATGGACGCAGCTAAATGTCGTAAACTTATCAGCATTATGTAAAATGCTTATGAAGTTCTGAAAGAGAAATCATCGACTACGGAAATACAGAAATGGATTAGATTTGGAACTCGAAACATTAGGCTTTTAAACAAAATTCTACGAAAATCCGCTTCAACGGTCGGAGAAGAAACGAGAATTTTGACAACAATAGGAATCCTAAAAGCATTGAAAGCGCGGTTTGAGCAGTGTCTCAAAACAGGGGAAGGTGTGAGGAGACCAAGGAGAAGTGACAGAGTAAAGTGGGAAGACTTAGAGTCAGCTTTCAAAGGAAGATTAAGAACTGGTATCATAGCGAATCTACAGCACAAAGATGTGAAAGATTTTTTGGATGATTCGAAAAAGCTAATAGTCTCCAGATTGAAAAATGTTCTTCGAAAAGAAGGAAACTTGAAAGTAAATGTAGTGTTGTCCTGCAAATTCGAAACTGTAAAAGGCGGTGAAATTATCGAAGAAATGAAGTTTTTTAATACCAAAATTGAAGCTATTCTCCTAGCGACAAATATAGATGAATGGTTTGACGAGAATGTGAAGGAGAAATTGTTAGTCAAGATTGAAGACTTCCAGGAAAAGGATTCGGGAAGGTCGTTGACTGAAATTATGAACATAGCCGTGAATATCAACAAATATGTACCACTGCGAGGAGGTATATCTACTTACACGCAGTTACCGAAGTATATAACGAATTATAATTATATTGTTTATAACCCGCTGCAATTCTTATAGACTAATAGTAAAGGCATGAAGTAGGGTAAGGATAGCAAATCAAAAACGATTTTATGTAAGTGCGTACTAATCAAATGATTATCTTACTTTTTATTAAACCAGTTCTTTTTTATTGGTTTGTTATTGGGACCATGATTATTGTACACATTCATCCATCATCATTCATACCACTTAAAAATACGCCTGCCTAAGTTATTAAATTACCAAGGTGTTTTCATTTCATATCATGATGGTCTATTTGCCAGGTTTAATCAAAAGTTTCGAATTACTAGTTAAATTGAAATTCATCACAAATTTTTATAATGAGTCTAAGTTTTCAATTATCCTCTGAGCGAAAAAATGTGATGTAGGTAGTGCTATTCGACGGTCGTTATATAAGATGCCTATAAGGTTACTTATCCAGAATAGCATCCATGTTAACGCTGTTGAACACGAGGTTGATGATTATGGTGAACGATGATAATTGCCCAAAACGGGTGACGTAGAATATCAAGAAAGATCTGTAGCCTTCAGCTCTGATGATTTTATCCTTCAAATTCGTCGGATGCTGAAGATATTTATCGGTGCTGTCAATTCAACCATCAAGCCCACATGTCTCGCTCATGCGAACTACGGCCTAATAACGTCTTCTGGATGTTTAGGGTCGACGTTGAATGTAATACGTGGCGTTCGGTAACCTTATGGCACTATTAGCACAACGAATGTATAAACTGATACTTTGTTACTACAATAATTTATCTCCTTGGGAGAAGAAGTATGAAAACTTAGCTGTGAAACTACGAGGATTAAAATATGTACAAGTGCCAGGCAAGGCGTCTTCTCGCAGAGTGATCTAGATACTACGTCGCGGAAGTGACGTGATCTAATTTGACTAGACTGTCCTAATTTCATAACTGATGTGACCTACTCAGTGAGTCGGTAAAGAAATCTTCACTTATGACTGATGTTTATATAGGTATGATAACAGCTAAACAGGTGGCGGAAGCAGTGTCTGTCACAATACAAGATAAAAAGGCAGTGGTAAATATTATGAACGACGATCCGTACTGTTTTCTCTGGTCAGTCACCGCAGCTCTTCACCCAGCAGGTAATCATGTAAATAGAGCGACTTCTTATCCACATTTCAGCACATCGTTAAGGTATGAAGGTTTGAATTTTCCCATGAGTCTCGATAAAATTTCGAAGTTTGAAAAATTAAATGATCTTACGATCAATGTTTACGGTATAGATGATCATCAAATAGTACCTCTTTATTTGAGTAAAGTAAAATCAGACAAGTCTACCATACATCTTCTTATGTTAGAAACTAATATCGAGTCAAACGAAATCGATGATGTTAACGATACAATATATCATTTTGCATGGATTAAAAATTTGTCTCGACTGTTAAGTTCACAAATTTCAAAGCATGACCATCGTAGCTGGTTGTGTGACAGGTGTTTGAGTCATTTTCAGACTGAAAATTGTTTAGCCAAACACAGGTTAGATTGTGTGAAGTTAAATGAATGTAGAGTCACATTACCGGACGAAAAAGATAAGATCTTGAAATTCAAAACTTCAAATATAAAGAAAATGTTCCGTTTTGTATTTACGCTGATTTGGAATGTCTCTTGCAACCGGTTAACGATACGTCCGAGAGTAGGAGGGTGTATGAAAAACATGTTCCATACAGTATTGCCTACTATTTACATTGCACATTTGACGATTCAGTTTCCAAATTCAGAATAAATCGCGGAAAGGATTGTATAGAGTGGTTTGTGAACGAGTTGGAAGAATTGACTCAAGCCTTGGAACCTTATTTCAAGTGTATCATACCTATGGAATCGTTGAGTCATGACCAGAAACAAGCATTTCATTCAGCTCAGACTTGTCACATTTGTGAAAAACCATTTAAACATCAAGAGGTGAAACATCGCGATCATTGTCATTTTACGGGCAAATATCGCCGAGCAGCGCACGCAGCTTGCAATTTAAATTACAAAGATTCGCATATCATTCCGGTGGTCTTTCATAACTTATCGGGTTACGACTCACATTTCTTGATTAAAACGTTGGCAACATCTTTTGAAGGCTCGTTGACTCTCTTACCGATCAACAAGGATAGATATATTTCCTTTACAAAGAGTGTGAAAGGAACATCTATACATTTTAGGTTTATTGATTCGTTCAGATTCATGCCGGGTAGTCTAGAAAAATTAGCGTCTTATCTGAACGACGAGCAGAAACTAATCACGCGTAAACATTGCAGAAGCGGTGAAGAATTTCAGTTATTGACGAGGAAAGGTGTATTTCCCTACGAGTACATAGACAGTTGGGAGAGTCTTGAAGAAACACAGTTACCTCCCATAGAAAGATTTTATTCAAAATTAAATGATGTGGGTATTTCAGAGGATAATTATTTACACGCGTGTAATGTTTGGCAAACTTTTCAAGTCAAAACTTTAGATCAATATTCGGACTTGTATCTGCAAACGGATGTGCTCCTTTTAGCAGATATTTTTCAAAATTTTAGAAGTAATTGTTGGTCCACTTATAAGTTAGATATCCGTTACATTATTATACGGCGCCGGGCCTCTCGTTTGACGCGATGCTCAAGTGTACGGGTGTTGAACTCGAGCTCCTCGTCGACATTGATATGTTGATGTTTATAGAAAGAGGCATTCGCGGCGGTGTAGCTCAATGCTCTAATAGATACGCTAAAGCCAACGACAGATACATGGGGACAGCATTCGATTCGAATCGAGAAGAATCATACCTCATGTATTTCGATGTTAATAATCTATATGGTGCAGCTATGAGTCATTACCTACCGTATAGTTCCTTCGAATGGATGTCGAATTTCGAACACCTCGATGTTTTAGATGTCTCGGATGAATCCTCCATCGGTTACATACTTGAGGTAGATTTAGAATATCCGCGAGAACTTCAGGACTCTCACAAAGACTTACCGTTGTGTCCGGGGCATTACATCCCACCTCTTTCGACTTGCAAAAATTCTAAATTAACAACTATCCTTCTCTCAAAACAGCAAGACGTCATACACTACAAGGTTTTGAAGCAGTGTTTGAGTTTAGGTATGAAGTTAACGAAAATCCATCGAGTATTGAAATTCACGCAAGCACCGTTGTTCACGCGAATCCTTGCCTTTGCATCGACGCGGATATCTTGTGAACGCCTACACTACTAATTAAAGGAATGTAGGGAGTTATGTTGCGGAGTGAATTGAGGTCATCTACAACACTAAATAACTGATATATTTAAAATTATAAATGATAGATACAAGAGTTCGTAAGTATGCAATTGGTTGCGTTGATTATTAGTAAATACACGAATAGTTAGAGTATTCGCGGAGAATACAAGTCTGAGTTTCGGATTGAGAAAGCGGAGTAGAGGTGATCCCACGCGTGATGGACGTTGTAATACTCAAAAATTGTTGCGGGGGTGCTAATTTTAATGAATCGAGTAAATAGAGATTGTACATAGTCCGGCAGAGTGGGGAAAAAAATGGGTGTAGAAAACTGATTTTGGCAACGTTTGATTGGTGAAGTCCAGATGCTTAAACAATGTCAGAGGCGTCACTGGGTGGCCTGAAGGGCTGTCTTAACGGTACGTGGGTACCTAGGTTGGAAAAAACCTTGGCTTCGCGAAAACGCGACCCTCCTAGATTGTAAAGCATCTGGCTTGCAGAAGGCAGCGAAAATTTCCTTGAGTCATAAACAATCTGGCGACCAACGGTGTGGACTTTCCAATCGTAAACGGCGAGCGTGTGGATACGTGATTTTAGTTAAATTTTAGGGATTAGTTAAGTTTTCAAAAAGAGTCCGCTTAATTGTGTTTTCAGGCAAAGGTGATTGCTTATAGAACTAGAGAAATTGAATTACTAATGTACTTAAGATTGAAATAGTCATAAACTAATTGTCCGAAGGAACAACCGTGGCTCAAAAAATATATCAATTTGAATACTGAATTGCGTAAAAAGTCCAACAACGACTTCGAAAAGAACTTTTACAAACTTATAAATAACGCTGTTTTCGGGAAAACCATGGAAAACGTTAGAAAACATAGAGACGTGAGGCTAGTTACAAAGTGTGATGGGAGATACGGTGCGAGAGCGCTTATCGCGAAACCTAATTTTCATAGCAGTACTATATTCGGTGAAGATATGACGATAATCGAATTAAGTCGAACGAAAATTAAATTCAATAAACCTATATACGGAGGATTTTCTATTATGGATCTCGCTAAAACCTACATCTATGATTTTCATTATAATTACATAAAAAGCAGATTTGGTGACCAAGCAAAGCTTATGTATACTGACACGGATAGTCTCATATATCACTTTACCGTACCCGATATATACGAGCTCATGAAACGCGATTTGGACCGATTCGATACCTCCGACTATCCTTCGGAAAATATTTACAAGATGCCGCTGGTTAACAAAAAAGTACTGGGATTAATGAAAGACGAAAATAATGGAAAGATAATGACTGAGTTTGTAGGCTTAAGAGCTAAATTATATTCCTTCAAGGTTTTAGGTGAAAATAGAGAGCAGAAACGTGCTAAGGGAGTCAAAGGGGCAACACTGAGAACCATAACGTTCGATGACTACCTACAATGTGTTCTGCAGCATCGAAATCTAACAAAAAGTCAAAATTTAATTCAAAGCAAGAATCATCAGGTTCATATGGTGTCGCAGAGAAAGATAGCGCTGAGCTGGAACGACGACAAGAGGATCATATTTCCTGACACGACGGACACGCTTCCGTGGGGTTACGATAAGACTGTGTAGAATAAATAAACGTATACTTGTCAAATATTGTTTCTTTATTAATAAACCTTACAAGTCAGACTTATTCATCCAACTATTGTGTGTAATATTGAATCCTAACCATTTTACAAATAGCTTGTTTCCACGTCTCTTGAGCACCTTCTCCACCAGGTAGATGTCGGAATTCTTAACTTTGAGAAGTTCCTGTTCGTAGAAGCCACCCGCTATGGGCTGATCCTGATAGTCATTAAGCTTGTACGTTACTGGATCAGTATTTACTACTTGGATAATCGTGAATATTTCAGTCGTCCAATTTGGCGTATATCCTTTCTCAAAAACATTCTTGTATTTGCTGATTCGAACTTTATCTCCAACTTTGAACTTTGCCGTCTTGTCAGATCTGACTCGAACTCTTTGGTATACAGTCTGCAGTAATGTCCGCTCATTTCTAGGGAAAACGTCCTTTGGCTTCATGCGAATAGTCCGATGTTTAGAGTTGTTGTAAGCCGAAACCAAATCAGATAAAATGTCTATCCACTTGTAATTCCCGTGCAGACTGAACTGCATCCACATTTTGTTTTTCAGCGTACGATTAAAGCGCTCACAGATTGATGCCTTCAAGTTACTAAAGGTTGAGTATAATTTAATATTATATCGTCTCATGACGGAATCGAAATTTGAATTATAAAATTCTCCGCCTCTGTCAACGTGTAAATTCTTCGGGGTACGTCCTTGTACGAGTACAGATTCCATAGCACTCGCGGTATCTCTACCGGTCTTACTCTTCATTGGCACGGCCCAAGCGTACTTGGAGAATATATCGATGACGGTGAGCATGTATTTGTAACCTTTATTTGCTCCTGCGTAAGCTGCCATGTCAACGAGATCCGCTTGCCAGGTTTCATCCAAACCGCGAACATCTACACGACGACGTTGATAGTTCTTTCGAGCTGGTCTATGCAGCTCCGTCACGAGTGCTAGCTTTTTCTCGTTCCTTTTCCAACACTGTCAGTCTGGTGTCCAGCTCAAGAATGATCTTGGCGGTGCGAGTCGACAGGTCTTGACCTGCTTCGATATCAACACCCAGGGTGCGCAGAGCATCTGTTATGCGGGAGTCCGAAGCATGTATCATTGAGAGGATTTCGTTTCTCACGAGGTCGATCTCCTGTCGCATGAGATTCATAGTAACGGCGTCACTTTGCTGCACGGGATTGGCGACGTTGCACAGCCTCTTATTATCTATATCGTAATGTCTGTCGGTGGTGAATTTAAACCCAACACCGGGAGGACCACGACCGCTTACAGCTGCACCCTTGTCCAACTGTCGTCCGAACACATCAACGCTCATCTTGGAAATGATGGTAAAAATGGATAGATGTTGGTTAATAAATGATACCAGCTTCACGTAATTCTTCGATGATTGATACGATTTCATTGGAGTGACTCGAGTTTCCAGCTGCTTGGGAAGCTAGGAGCAAACGCAAACGTTCCACCAGCTCGTTGGGATCATCCCAGTGAACATAGTCCGTTCCTCTACCTTCTCGGGCAACCATAAGCTCCGGTAGCACACCTTGACCCTTGCGTGCAAGTGGAACGGTGAAGGCTTGTGCTATAAACTTCTTGAACTTGGGGTTGTTCAAGTCCCGAACAGGTTGACCACTTTTGTAGTATTTTCGATGTGCATTCGTTGCAGATACGATTTGTTTATAATTTCAGATATCATCTGAACTCACGTAGATCTCATCGGGAATCTTTTTAAATAATAGTTCGAACAAACCTCTTGTCTTTGTAAAGCGCATGTCACCTACATGAATGAAATCATTCTCAAAACTTATCGGTGAGTCACCCATCATTAACCTCTCGTGAGTGAGTTTGCGTACACCGAAAACGTTATCTAGATCACTTCGCCCGTCTTGTAATATTCCAAGATACTCGTCGGTAATCTCATCCGTCGGCTGTAAAGTCACATTCGCTTCCCCATCCGCTATTTGAGACTCATCTTGCAGAAAGGAATCGTCGCCACGAGACTCGTGTTTGAACGGCTCATGTTTGATCGGCTCTTCTTTGACGGGCTTAACAGTCGTTTGAGAAATGTCCACCAATTGTTGCAGCGGTGTAATTACCGGTTTGAAAACATCGGTCATAGTTTCTTCAGCGGTCTCCCTACCCGACTTTAACATTCTGTGTTCACGTCGAATCGCTGCACTGGCTTTAGCGATGTGACACAAGACTTCTTTTTGCTCACGAATACCTTGCATGTTGACGCAGCTGTGACTGAAACGCTACTGATCCCACTTCTCATTTTTTTCACTACTTTATGCTCACGAAACATTCAAACCCTTTCCTATATCTACCCTCGTTTATATCACTGTCCTTGTCTATTACAACGAATCCATATTTGCCGTTGTTCCAACACGCGGAGCACAAGTCTTTGAACTGCGCGTAAGTCATGTCGGTATTCACATGATCGTCGTATACATGTCTCAAGTTCATTTCATCTTGCTTGAATAGTACCAAAAGGTTGGTATTATCACGCACGAGATGCTTGGGAATGCGGGCATAGGTCTGACAGAGATAGAAGCAATCCACGTGCTTATGTCTTCCCATACAGAAAAAAGCTCTGATGTTGTCCTGTTTCTCACACGCCACATCATCGAAGACGATTATCGAATTGGGTAGGGCTTCGTCTGGCACCACTACTTGTTCATGCTCGTCAAATGGAAAGTACTCAACGCCATTTATATCCTCGAGTAACTGTTGCAGGAACTTGTACTTGGGTTGATTCAATGATTTTGAGTAGATATAAACGTTCTCGAACCTCAACCCGTTGGGGTGCGTTATTAGGGAGAGCAGCGCATTGGTCTTGCCGCATTGGACGGACCGCAAAATACCGCGCGCACGCTGTTTGGTAGCAAATCACCGTGCCGTTTTTTGGTTGCAACATTCTCTTGCACAAAATCGAAATTCATGACAGGTAGCTTGACGGGTTGCGTCTCGAATCTCATCTCGACTCTGACTAACGGTAAACGGTATAAATAGCGTGTTTATAAAGATGATTTCTCAGTCAGAGCATAACCATGATCGTGCACAGCTCTCTGTCACCGCCGTTCAGCCGCCTCCAATACCGCCGGACCGTACGAAACTCCTCCTAAGCCGAAATCTAACCACGACCTTGCCCAGAGTTTGAACGAACTTAGCATAGACAGTGTTAGGGGAGATGCGTCTCGAACCTCATCTCGACTCTGACTGACGGTAAACGGTATAAATAGCGTGTTTATAAAGATGATTCCTCAGTCAGAGCATAACCATGATCGTGCACAAAGCTAAGACGGTCAGTCGTAAGCGAACTAAAGGTTGCGGGAAAGGTCTGGTCAACAGGATCATTAACAGTCTTCCCGTAGAGTTACATCTGCCTGGTTATCAATACTGCGGACCTGGCACCAAACTAGCGAAAAGACTCGCGCGCGGTGATCCAGGTATCAACCCTCTTGACGCAGCCTGCAAAGAACACGATATCGCCTATTCGCAGAATCAAGAAAATCTTGAAGCTAGAAGTGCGGCAGATAAGATCTTGGCCGAGAGAGCTTGGAGGCGGGTTTTAGCTTCAGACGCTGGTATTGGTGAAAAGACAGCCGCTTGGGCTGTAACAAACGCAATGAAAGCGAAAACCAAGCTTGGCATGGGAATCGGGAAACCGTTGGTATTGAGAAAGGTTATCGATGCAGCTAAACAGTTCATGATTCCTGGCAAAACTGCAAAAATTGCCATCAAGTCTGCCTTGAAGGGTGCGCGAGGAGCTGTTAAGAAAGCAGGTGGTAGACGTAATGTACGTTCGCCACGAATTCTACCACTACCCTCCAAAGTTGGAGGTTTCTTACCCTTCCTTATACCCCTTTTCGCTGGGCTGAGTGCTACCGGCGCGTTAGCTGGTGGTGCAGCAGGTATTGCGAAAGCGGTAAATGACGCAAGCTCCGCCAAGAGGCAACTGGAAGAGAGTCAACGGCATAACAAGACTATGGAAGCTATCGCTTTGTCAAAAGGACTTCACTTGAAACCGTACAAGAAGGGTTTAGGTCTGCACCTGAAACCGCACTCGAAAAACTAAAAGTGACGCTACCGCGACGAGCGCTAACTGACACGGACCTGTTGAAGTACGCGACAATCCTCAACATTCCACATTTCCGCGGCGTCTTTATGCGGAACGATTTGCCCAAGGACGGACCGCGTAGACTCGAATCGGCGATCGTCAATCTAGATGATAAGGATGGTCCTGGCACACATTGGGTCGCCTACCGAAAGATCGGTGACGAAGTAGTCTACTTTGACAGTTTCGGTAACCTTCGCCCACCGTCGGACCTCGTCAGATACCTTGGCGTTGGTAGCGTCAAATATAACCATGAAAGATATCAAGACTACGATACGTTCAACTGCGGTCACTTGTGTCTCGAGTTTCTATATAAACATGCAGCGTAATTCCTCGAACTCAGTTTGATTTTCGCAGTAGTCATGGACGATTCGTTCACGCTAACCGTATCGGGGAACTCCTCGGTTCTTGAGACTCAATACTTTCCTCCCATTGAACTTTCCCATCTCAAGAATTATTCCCTCGGTCTCGTTGAATTACTGACTTTTAATTCGATTCCTAATGTAGATGTTGGTCACAACAAGATTTACGTGGGTAAAGAAGTAGTTACTATACCCACTGGTAGCTATGAAATAGAGGATATAGAGAGTTACGTACAGGGTGTCTTGTCGAATAAGGGTATCACCATCAACATCAAACCGAATAATAATACATTGTGTAGCGAAATCAAATGTAGTCACCCTGTAAATTTTCTGCCGAGAGATTCTATAGGCAGCCTATTGGGTTTCACTCCACGTGTTTTGCAAGCTGATCAAGTTCACGAGTCTGACCTTCCTGTAGCTATTCTTAAAGTCAACGCACTACGAGTCGAGTGTAACATTACAACGGGTGCCTACGTCAATGAGCGTAAAGTACACACCATTCATGAGTTTTCTCCCGTCGTTCCACCTGGATATAAAATCATTGAAGTACCATCTCACGTCATTTACCTTCCAGTCACCGTAAGGATCATAGATCATATCCAACTTCGTATAGTCGATCAAGACGGGGATTTGGTTAATTTCCGCGGAGAGGTTATAACCGTAAGGTTGCATATCAAGGCTCAATAATGGGAATAGTTTATAACAAAAGTGGTTATAATAATAAGGTAAGATGCCCCGAACACGTCAGTCATCAACCGGTTCTCAAAGAGCTGACACCTCAGAACGTACTGCTTCTGAAAAGCTTGGGTCTCAAGATCACACCTTTTGGAAGAAAAATTTCCGCAAAATAAGGCGACGATTTGTTTGCATCTGTATCATCTGTTGTATACCATGGAGGAAGAAATCTTATAAGTCTAATTTCCTGCAATCGAGGTTGACGCGGCTGGTAACTGTCGTGGGTTCTGGAGGGAAATAGATAGGGTGGGGATCACGTGTACCGTAAGACATGACATGAGCTTCCGGCACATCTGTCACTGGATGCGCTAAATGAACAGTTCGCGTCAGCCTCGTCGGGTTTCCCGCTAGCCGGTTCCTCTGAATGCGTCAGCTCGTGTGCGCCTGGCGATGTCGTGGACAATCCTGATGAGTTTGTTTTCAGTCGTGTCGATGAGGAGGGGGTGCGTGGTGCGCTTGGTCGAGTGACCACACGTTCGCAGGGCCCTGACTACCTGCCGGTTCAGGTGTATAAAGTGTTACTTACTGTTATTTTGCCGTTGGTGATCATGCTGCTTAACTCTTCCCTTGAGGACGGTGTCTTCCCTGCGTTATGGAAGTTTTCGTTCGTGCGCCCGCTGCCTAAGATCCGTGCGCCGCTTGCCTGTTCGGATTTTCGGCCGATCTCCGTGCTCTGTGCGCTATCGAAGGTCCTTGAGCAGCTCGTACATGACCAGGTTATGTCGTTTCTTCTGTCGCGTAGTCTACTGGACCCGCGCCATACTGGCTTTCGGAAAGGAATGGGGACTCAGACGGCTGTCCTGAGGCTAGCCGATGATATCCGCCAAGGAGTGGATGACCGCAAGGTTACGCTCGTGGTTCATTCATTCATTGATTTCACCAAAGCTTTCGAAAGTATTAATCATTCGCTGCTGCTGCAGAAGCTTCATGCTCTTGGGTTCTCAGCCGGTGTATTGAATTGGTTTCACTCGTATCTTCGCGGCCGTGTTCAAGCAGTCCGTGACGGAGAGGATGGCCTATCCGGGTGGCTTCCTCTCGCATCTGGTGTGCCTCAGGGCAGTGTGCTGGGTCCCCTCCTTTTCTCACTGTTTGTGAACGACCTACCGCAGTGTCTGCGTCACTATTCCTATCTGCTGTATGCCGATTGTTGTAATCGGGATCCTGAGATCCTTCAGACAACTACAATTTATTTATTTAGAAGGTTCGTGTTGAGTTAAGAGTTGGAACTCAATCGTACAATGAAGTGAATAGTTTATTAAATATCAATTAATATCTTTACAAAGGTTTCTGATTATTCTAACTGATATCTGATTTACTGTGACTGACTACTGGTCTTGATGTTCTGACCCTGAGTATTACAATGATCGCTTATTTATTAAGTGAAGGAGGTCGCGCTGCGTCTGCAGTTGTTGTTGGTTGCGTTAACGCTTCGTACTTGCACATTCCATAGTATTACCAAAGTATGGCTCAAACATCTGGATTGCAACACCTTGATACTCGGGTTGCAACACGATGATATGGTGATTTATCTTAGGTGTCATCCGGCCGAAGTACGGCAGCATGTTCGCTTGCTTAACGACGATGTTGAAGCAATAAGATTGTGGTGTGTCGCAAATAAGCTGCAGCTGAATGCGGGGAAGACCAGGGCAATGCTATTCGGCAGTGCACGGTACGTTAACGATTTGCGTTCAGGCGGGCTGCCGGAAATCTTGCTCAGCTCCTCTATACTACAGCTTGTAGATTCTTTTAAGTATCTTGGTGTCGTTTTCGACAGCACGCTATCGTGGACAGAGCACATATCCCTCGTTCGTCGGAAGGCGGCAGGTGCACTCAATAGGATTCGTATGAATGACAACATGCTCAGTGTTGCTTTGAAGCGCCGCCTGGTTATTGCGTTGGTTTTCCCCATACTAGACTACTGTGTGCCTGTGCTGATGAACTTGACCGCGGAGCTGGAGCGCTCCTTGTGTGTGTCGCTCAATAACTGTGTGCGCTTTTTACTCCGCTTGCCCCGAGACGCTTGCATTTCGAGGCATAGGCGGCGCTGCGGCTGGCTGCGGCCGTGCAGCCGTTGTCTCCAGCTTGTAGGGTGCATCTTCTATAACGCGCTCTGCTTAGGTGAGCAAGGGCTGTTTGGCGAGCAGCTCCAGCTTCGTGCAAACCTGGCGTCGCGTCGAAACCCGGCGCGGACGGATACGTTGCGTGTTCCTCCTAGCCGTACGGCCGCCTGGCAGAACTCTTTTCTGATTGTGGGGATTCGTTTTTGGAACTCGCTTCCGCCCAATGTCACGTCGGCGTCCACGCTGACGGAGTTTCGTACACGCTGCTTTGGATACCTGATGGCTCTGGAGGAGCGTGAGGCGGGTCCGTCTGGCCTAGCAGGAGCTTAGCTTAGCTTAGCTTAGGGGGGGCTATCAAATTGTAAGGCATTAGCTTAGGCGGATGTTAGTGCATAGATGGTCAGTGACAACAGCAGAAGACTAGGTGCGGATGTGTCTAGCTATAGTGGATGAATGTATGCGCGAGGAATGTGGATATGTATATTTATATTATAATCATACTGATTGTTTGTTACGCTGTATTCTTTCTTTAGTTGTTTACCTTTGTACTTATGCTACTCTTACTCTGTCATGTTCATCTTTATTTTTCGTTTCTATTCTTCTGTTTTCATATCACTAATGTATTCATGCTTCGCCAATTCTTTTTATTATTTTACTATTATCTTTACTTATGC
Organism: Tenthredo amoena; assembly: GCA_963966615.1. Taxonomy (NCBI): domain Eukaryota; kingdom Metazoa; phylum Arthropoda; class Insecta; order Hymenoptera; family Tenthredinidae; genus Tenthredo; species Tenthredo amoena. The sequence goes on along the minus strand of OZ016492.1, from coordinate 6,947,672 downwards.
AATTACTGCATTACGCCTGTGGCCCAGGGGGCATTAGCCCCACGGTCAATAAAATTATCTCTCTATCTCTCTCTCTTTTCATCTCTGTGAGTACTACCTGCCACACTTTATTTCGCGCTGCCTATTTCGTCCTGTTTCTGCCCGATCCTGCCTTCGGGCGTTTTATTTTGCAGTTATAGCATGCACCTAAATTGCTTCCCTTCTCTTGGCTGCTGAGTTTTCCCTGTTCTGACGGCTTACTGGGTGTTTACACGTGAAAATAAGTCGTCTTATACACTGAGCAAGGCCGGCCATCTTCTTTGCTTCATCACCGCTATCCGAAATCGTCGCACGCATGGGAGACTCATCGCAACACATTGTTACCGCATGATTGTGACAGCTGTATGTATTGTAACTTTTCGGGTGCTTTACGCGACACGGAAGGTGTCGCGTGTGGCTAGTTACTTGTGAGTGTCTTTACTCTAGATTAATTTCTAGGGCTCCTTGGAAGAGGTAATCAATTTGTTAGTCCCTAATACAGACTAGGGTGGAGCGAATCACACCGTAGCTGCCTCCCTCAGACCTGGATGCTGCAAGCAGCACCGAGGCTGTATCAGACTTGGGATTCAACGCACTTGCCGAGACCGTATCTCGACTTGGGTACGCCTAGCGCACCGAAGCGAGTATCGGATCTGGACAGTGCAGTCGTCACCGAAGCTGTATATTAGCTAATTAAATGCAATGTGTTAGTCAGGTCAGTTCAGCCTACGGAGAAAGAGGTTTTAAAGAAAAGGAAACCGTCCCGATTAACAAAATATTTAATTAGTCAAATAACTCATAATCAATTGAAGTCGTTGCAACCGGAAATTTATACTATAATTTTATTACATAAGTTTAACCTAATTCGTTGATTTAGCTATGCAACGATTCTACGCTCGTTTCTTGTTTAAATTTTCGTTATATTATAAATTTGATATAAAGTAATTGAAGTGATAATGAAAATGAAAGTAGAAAAGTAAGGATAATAATTGACTCTAACGTAAAACCCCGCTATGGCAGTTTCCGTAATTAAAGAAATGACGCTAAAGAGTACCAGGGCGCTCTGCCTGTCTGGCCTCAGAAAAGATATCGTAGTGAGACAGCGTGGCGCTTTGCCTAACACTGCTGCTGGAGCCATGTTAGCGCTGCGCTTATATAGTCACCGATTGACGTCACTTGTTGTGCGCGGTTGACGGTGCGCGGGGTGACGTATTGTCTCGGGATTAGATCACCCGATCCGTTACATTGCCCCCTTCAATCATCGGATCTTCGGATGATTTGTCAGCTGGTCGGACGATGATTGATACAGTACCGGGTTGCATCTACAGCCTCTTCAGACCCAGAGGATCACTAGGGTCGAATAACGTCGGTATCTCGATCTCTTCTCGTTTGTCATGTTTCCTAGACGGTGCAGGCGTTTTTTCTTCGTCGTCAGAAATATCAAGTGATCCAAACAATCTGAGCATCGAGATTTTCTTCCGGTGTTCTTTCCGCTGTAATCTCCGATCCTCCGGTATTTCCATTGGTATCAGCTTCCACGGTAAGTACGTTTCCGTTGTCTTCTTTTTTTCTTTTTCATTTGTCTGGACCGGTAAAGTATTAGTTATCATTGGTGTTGTATTCGTCATAATCGGTGATAAATTCGTCGTAATCGGTAAGGTTGGTTTGTCTTGTTTTTCAGGTACAGCGACGTTGAGATAGGCTATGTCGATCTGGATAGGTAAGGTGAGTTTTCCAATCGTAGTGCTTATCTGGTCTTCTTTCATTAACTCAGGCTCCATCGTATGATCAGGTCGTGTTCTGGTAAGTGATTTTTTGTTATTAATCTCTTCTAACTCAATAGCCTCATCTGCAATCCTCCTTCCTCTTCTCAATTTCTTCTCTATTGCGGCTGTTTGGACTGCTCTCCCTTTCACAAACCTTCCTTTCCCCGGGATAAATGTTTTATTCGGGTATACGATTTTTAATTCATTGTTATTTTTATCCAGGTATGGTGCCGACTCAGTTTGCGTTTCCTTGTCTTGTACACTCGTATAACCGTAATTGAACGAGGTCATCTTGCCGAAAACTGCTGGTGTCTTCCTTGCTGCTCTGCTTTTATAGATGCCTAATTACAGGTGTGTAATATAGGTGAGTACTTTTTTTTCAACTATAGTCCTATGTCACCAAGTCTAAACGTTTTGTCTGTGTGTATTCAAAATGTTTTTCTATATTTCTCGAGAAGGTTCTAGATACAGCTTGAACATATTAGTATGGAATCTGCCTCTTTCTAAGCCATTGTTCAGGTGTTCTAAAATAAACGTGGCTTCGCCAATTCTAGTTTTTAATCTATAAGGTCCTTCGTAAAGGGTGAAAAACTTTCCCATCTTTTTATTTTTAGTATCTGATACGTTCAAAGCTTTAACTAGTACCAGATCTCCAACATTAAATTTTACTAGCCTGTGTGTTCGATTGAAACGATCGGCTCGTTTTAATCCGTGTTTTAGAATATTCTGTCGAACTAAACCTAGTTTTGCGTCCCTAGATATATTGTCCCTATTTTTCACGAGCCATTCCTCCCAGAATCTAGATGGAGGTTCTCCTAGTTGGATTTCGCACGGGCAGAATCCAGTTGAATCATGGTACACCTCATTTATGCAACACTCAATCACTGAGATCCAATTGATCCATGCGGTATGTTCCTCCGTGAGGAATGTCCTAAAAAACCTTCCTATTTCTCGGTTTACTCTCTCAACGATGTTCCCTTGTGGATGACGTATTGATGAAAAAATTGGGGTTATACCCTCTTCCTCTAATTTATTCAACCATCTAGCTGACGTAAACTGCGTACCATGATCAAACTGGATCCTGCTCGGCTTTCCAAGTTCCGGTATATATTTATCAAAGATGCATTTGATGATGGACTCCGCGTTTGCCGTTCTCAAGGGATACATTCGTACAAATTTACTGAATGCATCACAAGTTACCAAGATCCATTTATAATTTCCCCTGCTAGAAGGTAACGGGCCCAGAAAATCGATGGATACTAAATCGCCTACCCCCCGCGGAACTATGTTTTGCATGCTTGCATAGCTATAGGAGCTAGGTACCTTGCATCTTTGACATCTATCGCATCGCGCTAATTCCTGTCGGATTATTCGTGCAAATTTAGGGTAATAGAATCCTTCTTTCAATATCCGATAGCATTTGCTTGATCCAGTATGCCCATATATCTCATGGCATTCCTTAATTATCTTTTTAATTAATGAATCAGGCACATAGGCTTTTAAACCGCCCCCTGGCTCTACGTGGTATAATACGTCGTTTACGACCCTATATTGTTTTTCTGACTGAATTTCGTCTGAATCCAGGATCGATAAAATTTTCTCATCCTGTCTTTGATGGTTAGCTAGTGATTCTAAATTAATTCGTAATTCATCAGTTATTTCTTTAGCTAAAGGTGCTAATATCATTATCTGCCTTATTAATGCTATTTTTTCTTTCTTTTCAGGAAGATATCTGCTCAGTGTGTCTGCGACAACATTATCTTTCCCCTTGACGTATTCGATCTCGAAGTTATACGTTTGAACAAACAAAATCCATCGGGTTAGCCTTGAACTTAATAGTCTGCACGCGAATAAAAATGTTAATGCTTTATGATCTGTCCGAATTGTTAATCGAGCTCCTGCCACAAATGTCCGAAACTTTCCTAAGGTGAACACTACTGCTAACAATTCTTTTTCGGTAGTGAAGTAATTCAACTCCGCCCCTTTTAATGTTCTACTCGCAAAACCGACAATTAATTCTTCGTTTTGATCTGAAAGCTGGTATAATACGGCTCCGATAGCGTAATTGCTTGCATCGCACTGCAAATAATATCTACGTTTAGGATCAGGATGATGTATTATCATGTTGTCACAGAACAACTTCTTTACTGTGGTAAAATGTGTTATCATTTCCTCGGTCCAATCCCACTTACAAGGGAACCCCGCCAAGTATCCCCCTCCGATTTCAACGAAACTTTGGGAGATTGTAGAGGGGGTGAAAATATTCGACACGTATTTTTTTATATCTGCGGAATTCCACCCCAAGGGGGTGTAATCAACCCCTGAAAATTGCGGATTTCGCGATTCGATAGCTCGTGAAGATCGAACGGCCGAGGATTTTTGGCTGACAAGGTGCTACCGGGGGTTTTCGGGGCCGCTGATTGAGAATCTGGCATCAGATTTTCAAAATTCAAAATGGCGCATCCAATATGGCGAACGTCGAAACGAAAAATGGTACCAATTTTCCCAAAATTCTGTACCCGGGGGTTTTCGGGGTCGCTGATTACGAATCTGGCATCAGATTTTCAAAATTCAAAATGGCGCATCCAATATGGCGAACGTCGAAACGAAAAATGGTACCAATTTTCCCAAAATTCTGTACCCGGGGGTTTTCGGGGTCGCTGATTACGAATCTGGCATCAGATTTTCAAAATTCAAAATGGCGCATCCAATATGGCGAACGTCGAAACGAAAAATGGTACCAATTTTCCCAAAATTCTGTACCCGGGGGTTTTCGGGGTCGCTGATTACGAATCTGGCATCAGATTTTCAAAATTCAAAATGGCGCATCCAATATAGCGAACGTCGAAACGAAAAATGGTACCAATTTTCCCAAAATTCTGTACCCGGGGGTTTTCGGGGTCGCTGATTACGATTCTGGTATCAGATTTTCAAAAATTATAAATAAAAGACCCCACAAACTAATAACAGTTTTATGACTGTAGAAAAAAATACGGTGTGGTAAATACCTCGCTAATTCATGATTAAGCTATCTTTGGCAATCGTTTTATTCACTTTTATAATATAATGGTGTTATAGTATACGAATATAATATACGAATATAGTATACGAATAAAGGTCTTATGTATACGAATATAAATCTTTAGATTGAACCTTACAATATAGCTTACATCATGCGTATTTCGTCACGGGTGATAGTTTTGACAATAGTGATATTCATGAAAAAAGTGTTTTAAACATAGCGACTTTTTACACCACGCACACTTGATAATAGCAACGTCGCCGCATATGTCACACGTTGGAGAACTCTCGGTAAAACAATATTGAACCGGATTTTCGAATTTCGGTGGTCTTGCGTCTATGTATCCACTTTTATACCATGAATATTTAAAAAGATCTGTAAATCTAGGAGACGAAAATTGATTGTGAGTAAGACTTTGCAGCTTGACGATATTGTCTCTCAAATGAAGATTCACGTCGTAATCATACAATATCACGATATCAGAGAAATGTTTGATATAATTCTTCCATATGCGAAATCCGTACACGTCCAGTGGCTGTATCATTCCAGTTGTCCCTGGGGGAATGGTTAGAAGTTCTACTTTTTGTCCATTGAAATTCATCGTTTCAAATACGCCCGGACATTGACCACTCCATGAATCCAATAATATAACCGATTTCGGACTGGTGTGCGGAAGGTATACGTCTTGAAACCAATGTTTAAAATGTTCGGTTGTTAATTTCCCAGATTTCGAAGCCATAAGATATACATTCTGTGGTTTAAACATAGTCTCTTGCACTCGAGGACCAAATCCTCCACTAGATTCTTTTAAAACAATTAATAGAGGTGACAATAATTTGCCATCGGCCGAAATCAAAGGCTGTATGGTGTAGCTGTGCGTTGTTGATGACTTTGATTGTATTATTGATTCCACTGTTTTTTGCCCTCGCAACGCTAAGGTTCGCCCCGCATGTAGCTCCAAATTGAAACCGCTCTGATCGGAATTGTAAACGTTTTCGACTCCGATATCGACGATGTGGGTTTTTACTTTCTGAATGAAGATGGCAGCCTGCTCTTTTAAAGATTCCTGTGTTGCTAATGTATTTTTTGTTATATGTTTCGTAATTTTCCGCGACACGATTCCGTGACGTTTCTCAAATTCTAATAGCCAGGTTTTGGATGCCTTAAATTTTGCTGGTGCCATATCAAACAGTTGTCACGCTCGTATGGCCCAACGTCTAATATCAATATCGTGAATTGGCAATTTCCTATTTAAAGCATCCATTACATTGTTAAGAGTATACTCACAGATCATTTTCAACTTTTCTCTGTATGTCCCACCTTGATTAACTTGATGTGCCCAGCGCCGTAATTGTCGCACAGACTGAACTTTTCTGAATTTTGATTGAACGAACGATACCTTTCTGTTTCCCGTTTTTCCGGACCTCCAAAATTCTGTCGCTTGTTTTTTGTAATCATAATCCAAATCTTCATCATCGATGGTGCAAACTTGGTCCGGTGCATCTATATTGGGATTCAGAAATCTTTGATGATTCCAGTCTTCTGTTCCATCGTTGTCTTCTATAATTTCCGATTCGTGCAGTGCATTTGGATGTTCAAAATCCAAACTCCATTCAATTTCAGTTTCCATTGGCTGTATCATTGCATCTTTGATGATGATTTCGAGCTCTTCGCTCAACTGCCTTTCGGATTCCGTGACTGGAGAATCGAGTAATTTAATAGCATTGAATGCTAGAGACAAAAGCTGAATGACGTTCAACGGATTGACGTGCATTTTTCTCCAAGTCTCTTTAGAGGGATGGATGAACTCAACTCCATACGTAAAAATACACTGAACAACAACAGATTAAACCGTCTTATGTAAGTTCGGTTTATAAGATAAAACGCGTTTCTCATCACCGAATATTTCTACTTCTGGTTATCAGCACAGCATTTCTATCAGAACTATTTATTATCAATCATTCATTACTCATGATATGTCAATAGAAATACATTTACCGTACATATTTATGAACCAATATTTTTACGCAATATTGCATAAATATTTATGGAACATTCAATTTATGAAATTAGCAGAATATTGGCAATAATTTTCATGAAAATATTTACACTGTTGTTTAGGAAATACTTGGAAATTACAGTTTTTGAAGATTTGATAGCAATTTCTGGAATTGAAATCATATTTTTATTGAACAAAAAATCATTACGTCATATTCTTGTCATCTCTAACGATACAATGTCCGTCTACTCATCTACTCGTAATTTTCCAATATCAATTTTCCAATTCTAACCTCAGATTTGTAATCAGCGACCCCGAAATCCCGGGGATACCGAATCCGAAGCAATCCACACCATTTTGGAAGAAGTCGGTCCGCCATTTTGTGTCAGTCATGTTGAATTTTCTAATTTCGACTACACATTTTCAATCAGCGACCTCGAAAACCCCCGGGTACAGAATTTTGGGAAAATTGGTACCATTTTTCGTTTCGACGTTCGCCATATTGGATGCGCCATTTTGAATTTTGAAAATCTGATGCCAGATTCGTAATCAGCGACCCCGAAAACCCCAGGGTACAGAATTTTGGGAAAATTGGTACCATTTTTCGTTTCGACGTTCGCCATATTGGATCCGCCATTCTGAATTTTGAAAATCTGATACCAGATTCGTAATCAGCGACCCCGAAAACCCCCGGGTACAGAATTTTGGGAAAATTGGTACCATTTTTCGTTTCGACGTTCGCCATATTGGATGCGCCATTTTGAATTTTGAAAATCTGATGCCAGATTCGTAATCAGCGGCCCCGAAAACCCCCGGTAGCACCTTGTCAGCCAAAAATCCTCGGCCGTTCGTTCTTCACGACCTATCGAATAGCGAAATCCGCAATTTTCAGGGGTTGATTACACCCTCTTGGGGTGGAATTCCGCAGATATAAAAAAATACGTGTCGAATATTTTCACCCCCTCTACAATCTCCCAAAGTTTCGTTGAAATCGGAGGGGCACACTTGGCGGGGTTCCCTTGTTAGACATTCAAACACCCGTAGTTTTTGACGAGTCTATCGCACACTACGAGGTTCATACACACAAGCCTTACGCCTCATCAAGTTTCAATAACAGTGATGAAATTCGCATCGCTGTGCAACACCAAGACCTGTGCGTGTTACCCAGCAAGAGTTCATTGCATGTGTACGGAAAAATAGTCAAAGCTGATGGAACTCCGTCGACTACTGTAGCACTGGTCAACAACGGTGTTTGTCACCTGTTCGAAGAAATGCGTTACGAGATAAATGCTATTGAGATCGACAGGAGCAAGAACGTCGGTCTCACTAGTCTTATGAAAGGTTACCCTTCTCTGGGACCTGGACAGAATTGGATGATGGAGAATGCTGGTTGGCTTAATGTGAATGCAACCCATGTGGATGCCAGTGGTAACTTCGAAGTATGCGTACCGCTGAAAATGATGCTAGGATTCGCCGAAGACTATCGCAAGATAATCGTAAACGCCAAACACGAGTTGATCTTGACCCGTTCAAAGACCGATACGAACGCGGTTCTACAAACTCAAGACGAGGAATTCAAAATCCTGATTGATAAGGTCGAATGGTTGTTGCCATATGTGAAGCTAGCGGATCAACGGAAAATACAGCTGTTGAATTTCATCGAGAAAGATCCGGCGATCTCCATGAGTTTTCGCAATTGGGAATTATACGAGTATCCTGTACTTCCCACTACCTCGAAGCACGTTTGGACGGTGAAGATATCGACTCAGCTGGAGAAACCTCGCTACGTTATACTGGGTTTCCAAACAAGTCGGAAGAATAAGCTGAATCGCAACGCTAGCCATTTCGATCACTGCAACATCACCGACGTTAAACTCTTCTTGAATTCTCAATGCTATCCCTATGGTAACCTGAATCTCAATATGAGTCATAATCAGTATGCTCTGTTATATGAAATGTACGCCAATTTCCAAACATCCTATTACGGCAAGGAACCTGAACCGTTGCTGAAAAAGAGTGAATTTCTATAGTACGCTCCCCTATTCGTCATCGACTGCTCGAAACAAAACGAGTCGCTCAAGTTTGGACCTGTAGATGTTCGTCTCGAGTTTGAAGCTAAAGACAACTTCCCTGCCGATACGTCGGCATACTGTTTGATCTTACACGATCGAGTAGTTGAATACAATCCCATAAGTGGTGGGGTGAAGAAATTGGTATAATTATGTATTTCTACAAATAAAGATTTTTCAATAAATATATGTGTCGCCTCAATTATTACTCTAGAGTAAGCTTAGAAAGGAGGGTCAATAATACTGTTATGAATTATTTCATCATTTATTCAACCATTTACTGTTATACAAATTTATTTGTCATTAGTAATAGGTCCATCGACTTCGTCCTCTTTCCGCTGATCTTCACTTTTTCGATATTTCAGGCTAATGATGTCTTCATCCTTTTTCATAGCCTCTGATAGCTTCTCCCACATCTCGTCAATGATATCCGATGCGTAAATGAGGATGAATTGTTTCGTTAAAAATGCGATATCCTCCTTCCTCATTCTTTTCAAACTTTCCACTTGAAGATATATTTCCAAAGATTTATGAAGAGATTCGGTACAGTTCTCCAGGAACCAAGATTTCAATCGCTGAACGTTTTCCCAGGCACACCGGTATGTGACAATGTTCCCGTGATAGTCCTCATGCCAACCACCCACTTTGATGTATTGCAAGAATCCAAGACTCGGACACCCCAATTCTTCCAGATCGATCACTGGCTTTGTATCGTCGTTGATAATTTTCTCGATCCACTGTTTCTTCTCATTTCCCTTCACATAGATATAACTGGCAGGTTCAACAATTTTCTTTAATACTTTCTGCACTTCAGCGTATGACAGGTCACCATCATTCCACTCCAATCCATGATAATTTCGCGTCAACCAGGAATTGGTAGCTCTGCATTTGGGTGATAAGGTTTGCCAAGAACAGGGTGGTTTGAACAGGATGCGAGTCATACCAAACTTGCCTGCGTCATCCGCTTGGACAGTGATTGCAGCTAGCTCCTTCACTACAAATTCGTCGAAAATTTTTTCAAAACCTTGTATATCCAATATTATCTCCATTGTGAGAATATTCCTTATCACTCGAAGATCGGTTAGAGACTAATTTTCATCCCTAAATTTTTGGCTCTTTATATAGCTGACAATCCCTCCACCAATTTTTCCAGAACGTTCCAAAACAGAGTCGATTCCGAGAACTATTCTTCCGAGAATCGTTAGGCTAATTCCCGAGTAACTCGATCCGATAATCATATTTTTGCATTCCTAAGTAACTGGATCCGAACTTTTCACAGGGTGCCGAATAATTCCGAGAACTGTTCGTCTAATTTAAGGGTGTGTTATGAGGGTGTGTGACGTCATATTAAGGGCGTGTGACGTCATATTAAGGGCGTGTGACGTCATATTAAGGGTGTGTGACGTCATATTAAGGTGTGTGACGTTAATTCAAGGGTGTGTGACGTCATATTAAGGGTGGACGACGCCATTTTGAGGGTGACGTCATTTTAAGTGTGACGTCAGGGGTCCCCCTCCACCACCCTCACACGGACACGGGAGGGTGCGTGTGTGTGCGTACGTGTACGTGTGCACTAACGCGCGTTGGTCCAGAACCGGCCTTGTATATCTACTGATACTGTTTCTCACTCTCTGCTTCTTACTAAACTTCGTCTTTTGGGCTTTTCTGACGGTGTACTCGCTTGCTTTTTTTCGTATCTGTCGAATCGGACCCAGGCCGTAGTAGATGACAAGGGTGCCATCGCTCCCTGGCGTGGCACCAACATCGGTGTTCCCCAGGGATCTGTGTTGGGGGCCCTCCTTTTCTCTCTTTTCATCCGCGACATTGGTGCTGGTCTGCGCTATACCCAATACCTGACGTACGCGGATGATACACAAATCTATCTCTCCTGCTATCCGAATGCTCTAGCGGGTGCGCTGGCTGATCTGCCCGTTGATGTCAACTACATTGCTGATTACGCCTTGAATCTTGGACTTAAGTTAAACCTTGCTAAGTCGAAGGTCATTGTTTTCGGTAGTGGTGCTTTTATAAATCAAATCGATTACCCCGCTCTTCCTAGTATCTTGGTAAATGGCACTGCGCTTCCTTTTGTAAGTGAAGTGCGGAATCTTGGTGTTATCATGCAATCTAATCTATCTTGACATAAACATGTCTTGCAGATTTCGTCTAAAGCCAGTTTTGCTCTTTACCGCCTAAAATATAATAAAAACCTACTGTCACAGCGACTACGCATTCTTCTCGTTACTGCTCTTGTCCTTCCGCAAATTGACTATTGCTGTCTGGTGTATAATGACTTGTCGGGTGAGCAAAACTTGTTTCTCGAGAGGCTTGTAAACAGGTGCATTCGCTTCATTTTTAATCTGCCCAGAGATGTACACATCTCCCCCTATCGTAACAGGCTGTCATGGCTCACTGTTGCAAACAGGAGGAAATACTTTCTGGGCATTTTCATTTTCAAAATGCTCCAAAATAGTGCTCCTCCGTATATTGCCGATTTGTTTGTTCGTGCTCCACCGTCACTTCGTCCATCCCGTCTCCTCGTTCCTCCTACATTCTCTATACCTTTGCACCGCACGTCCACGCTAAGGAATTCTTTTGCGTTAACTGCGGCATACTTTTGGCATTCGCTTCCAGCCGATATTGTTTCGATTCAGCTCCTTTCCACATTCAAGAGGGATCTGCATGCTTTTCTGTTGAGTACTCAGCAGGCTTGAGGGTCAGCTTGTTCTACTTGCCTTAGCTATCATTGCCGGCATATAGGTTAGTTCTAGGCTATTTTAGCTTAACTTTTTGGCTTGTGTCTATGTTTTTTTCCTGCTTCCATTTCTATTTTTATTTCGGCTAAGTCAGGGTACTATTATTATTGTTTACTTTACTCTTGTTTTTTGTGTTATCTTATCTTATCTTATCTTATTATTTTATTTTATTTTATTATCCTATTTTGTATCACCTTATTCTGCCATATTAGTTTATTTTAGTTTTATTTTTATTTACCTTCATATTATACTTATTTTCGCTTCATCTGTAGTTTACTCTAGCATTTGTTATATCTTACCATTTTTGTTTTGTCTACTTTGTTTTATTGTTATCTCTTTAGTTGCATTTTACTCCTGTTTTGTTGAAGCGCCGTTATGTTCTTTTTTGCCGGAGAAAATTTCTTCAGGGCATAATAAATATTCATTCATTCATTCATTCATTTTCTCTAGGAGACAATTTTTACTAACCATGCGATAGGTCATTGTAATGAGACACATGAACAGAGAAACCTTATGCACAGCATAATAAACGCCGCACAAATGTAGGCACCAAGTTTTTTGTATGGTGGTTATTCACAAATTTCTGTATAAAAATCGTAAAAACCGTTATGATCTCCGAAGGGTTGAAAAACGTAGTTTTTCGAAGCCCATTGCCATACGTTAACTTCAACTCGTCACCGTTTGTCGAAAATGAGTGTAAAAAATTTTGGAAAATTCATAAATATACCCTGAACATTAACGGACTTGATATCACTCTGTAATTTCAAAAATATTCAAAAACCTAGACGCCAGGTGCAAAAAGGTCCAATGATGCGATTTGGGGAACGGATTGGTACGGGTGAACCTGAGGCAGCTTGAAATTTTCGTTAAGATATACACTTTTTGACTCCGCAAACAGTGTTTGGTTCGCAACAGTGACCTTCGAGTAATCGACGTTGATAATTTTTTGAATTTGCACGGGGCCGCGTGTGTCACAGTCGCGATATTCGTCGCTGCATTCCCCCCCGGTCGCGCCCGTACTGAGTCAATTGTTGCTCGCAGTTTATGCGGCGACTGATATACAATGTGTATGCAAACGTGAATGACGATTTAAAAACCAAAAAAATCTGCAATCGAAATGATTTAAATTAAATCGATGTGGATCATAATTTTTTAATAATGAAACGCATTCCTGGCTAGCCCTTCGTGTAGGTATCGAAGTATACAGTAATTAACAGATATTACTGTTAGCTTTATAATTGATATAACGTATTTATTAGTTCTCAGATACAAGAAAATATTAGGTTACAACCGTTCAAAGGAAAAAGCAAACGATCAGCATCATTTATTAATAACAGAACTACTTTGTTTATTTTAATATTGATTCATCCACGGGGTGGCAGCACACATTAAAAATCATATCGGCAAAGCCCCTATATTCTAACAATCCCTCCCTTTGTCGATCTGCACCTCTATTTTAATTTAATGTAACAAATATGAAGTTGAGGTAAGTATGTAATATTATGTTGACTCAGTGCTAGAGTGAATTAGTTGTCTCTGCATCTGGGTGATTACATCTTTGCTGACTCTTAACTCTATGTATTTCTGAAATCAAAATAGATGATAGATTGTTGATGATCGTAACTCTTAAGTTTCATTCTAACGTATCTACATCATTATTTTGTCTCTAAGATATTTGTGTGCATCTAATGGTAAGGGTTCCGTCATACAATCAGCCAGATTCTCTTTAGTAGCTATCCATTCGACTAATTTTGTTCTGATTGACACATTCCTTAATATAGTCTCCATGACTCTGTGCCATGAGCTTTCTAGTCCCACTCTGCTCTCTTTCTTTAAGACTTTCCTGTATCTCCTCTAGACTATTATCAAACATCTTGAGTTTATGGCTTCCATATTTTTTTGTACAGTCACCTGCAGCTCTATCATCGCACCAGATTATTGCAGGATAAAGTGTTTTACCGATTACTTGTGTAATGGCTTTATCGAGTGATATTATTTCGGTACATGCTTCACTCATGGCTAAATATTCGGCTTGACAAATAGACAGAGTCACACTTGCTTGCTTATGACTCCTCCATGCTACAATTTCGCCAAATCATCTTATTATGTATCCTGATGTGGATGTTGAATCTTCATGATCTCTAAAGCTTGCATCTGTAAATGCCTCTAATTGTTCAGGTTCTGCTTTAAATTTCAGTCCTGAGTTGACAGTGCCGTTCAGGTATCTGAATATTCTCTTTACATCCATCCAATCATCCTCGCTTGGCTCTACTTGTTTTCTCGCAAGGTAATTGACCGCAAAGGATATATCAGGACGCGTTGCGTTTGCCAGATACATCAGGATTCCGATGCCCTCTCTATACGGTACTTTCTTGGTTTTATCATCTTTTTTAATTTCTTGATTCTCTAATTTCCTTCTCTTGCTTCTGTTACTCACCTGTCTGGTTACCATAGGTGTGCTTTGGGGATTGCAATCTTTCATGTGAAATTTTTCTAGTATGCTCTCTGTATAGCTCGGTTGACTAATTATTATATATTTCTTTCCTCTATTCCTTTCTATTTCCATACCTAGAAAACTTTTTGGTTTCCCTAGATTTCTCATCTCAAATACCTTGTTCAAGTGTTTTTTAATTTCATCTAATTTTTCTTCATCGTTGCCAGCCAGCAAGATGTCATCAACATATAACAGTAGTACAACCATTTTTCCATCTTTCCTCCAGGTGTACAGGCATGGCTCATGTGAGTCATTCTCTAACCCAATCTTTCGTACTTCTTCCGTAAACCTCTTATTCCATTTCTTAGGACTTATTTTCAAGCCATAAAGTGCTTTCTCTAATTTGCATACTTTATTTCTTTTCGTATGTTCATCTACCTCTAAGCCATCTGGAATGTACATCTAGATTTCTTCTTCTATTACTCCATTCAGAAATGCTGTCTTAACATCTAATTGGCAGGCTTGCAAATCATATTTATTGATTATTGCAAGTATTGATCGTATAACAGGCATTCTAGATACCGGTGCATATGTCTCTCTTAAGTCATATTCATTGTTGTCTTTGAATCCTCTAGTGACTAATCTTTCCTTGAATTGTGTGGATCCATCAGCCTCTGATTTTACCTTGAAGACCCATTTTGAGTCTATGATATTTGCTCTTTTTCCGTTCAGTATTATATTTGATTTATCTATCAGTGTCCACACATTGTTTTCAGTCATAGACTTAAGTTCCTCTTTTACAGCATGTTTCCATTTTTCTTTTTCTCTAGTCTGCATTGCATCTTTATAGGAAGTCGGATCTTTGTTTAATGCTGCTATGAAGCAGTATATCATTTCTTTTTCTCTCATTTGTTTCTCTGGGTTATTTTCTACTCTTGAATTTTGTGTGTCTGTTGATTCTCTATCATTGTTAGTATAGCTGATATCTTTAATCAATTTTTCCATGTATAAACTCTTAATGTGTTTTGCAGCCTCTAGTTTCCTTTTACTCCGTCTTATTGAAGTCTTGTTCTTTTCCTGTTCTACAACATTCTTTTTTTTATTTTTCTCTTGCGTTAATTTTCGTGGTCTACCTCTTTTTCGGGGTTCCATTTTTTCTTCTTTTGTTTCTTCTTGTTTTTCCTTTTCTAACTCTTTCATCCAATTCCAGTCATTTGCCTCTTCACCTTCTTACGACTCTAATATGTTTGTTTCTTTATCTCTTTTGTATACACCTTTATATACAAGTTTCTCATTAAATCTAACGTGTCTCGACTCTAGAAATTTTCTGGAACTGGGATGCCATAGTAAGTACCCAGTAGTTTTATATCCCACCAGTACTGCCTTTATCGCTCGCTCATCAAATTTTGAATAAGGCTTTGGTATTTTTATGTACCCTATGCAGCCGAATCTCTTTATTTTATCAAAATGACAGTTTGTATTTGGTGCAAATTTCTTCAGTAGACTTTCGTATTCTATGGATTTATGAGGAGTCCTGTTGTATGCATGTACAGCAGCATCAACAGCAAGCTCCCACATACTTTTTGGTAGTCCGGAATCGAACATATATGCTCTAACTTTTCTCTGGATTGTTGCATTGAACCTTTCCGCTACTTCATTTTGTTCAGGTGTATATGGTGGTGTTAGTTCAATCTCTATTTTCTCTTGTTGTAAGATTTCTATGAATTTCTTTCCTGTGAACTCAGTGCCCTGATCTGACTTCACATAGCATACTTTTACATTTTTACCCAGAAGATTTCGAGTTGAAATCAAGAACCCTTCTAACGCTTTACCTGATTCGTCTTTTGTTTTCAAAGAGTATGCTCTAGCTAATCTGGAATAGTCATCTACGAATACATTTATAAATCTCTTTTCTCCTGGATACGAAGTAGGTTTTATCGGACCATCGTATCAGTGTGTATTACTTGAAGTGACCTTTCAGATCTAGTTCTTGTCTCTCTAAATGGTAGTTTTTCGATCTTTGCCATTACACACACTTCACACTCTAGGATGGACTCATCGAATTTCACCTTTTCTAAACTCTTAACTGTTTTCTGTAGTTTCTTCAAATAGTTCAATGATGCATGTCCTAATCTAAAATGCCATAGCATAGCCTCGTCTAGTTTCTTAAACTTTCGTAATTTATCCTCGAATGGATTTATATAAAACTTTTCTTCCATATTCTTAACTGCTTCTAAAGTGTCTATTTTTATTGTTTCTCTGGACATTGAGTTGCTATCCCATTCTATTGGATCTACTCTGTCCGTGTTTACCTCTTTGTCTTTATTTGAATCTATGAACTTCTCTTTATTCTCCTTCCCAATCGCAGAGCTAGCATTTTCAAGCTCTTCAACTTCTCCCTCCGAATTTTTAAAATCTTTAACTTCAATGCTTGTCTGTGAATGTCTTGAAAGCTCATTCTCTGATACTGTCGTTACGTTGTAACAGTGTTTTTCTACCTCTAAGGTCTCTTTATTGTATTCACTGTCCTCTTTAACTCTAAAGTTTATTATCCAGTTTGGTTTTTCGTATTTTCCTCTTAAAATTGTCTCGTCAGTGGTCTTATTGTAAACCCTAAGTATTTCATCATCGAGGTATATGCTGAGTCCAGTATCTGCTAATTTTCTGATGGATAAAAAATTATCTGAGATATCTCTCGCTGAAATTATATTTGTTAATTTTATAATTCTCTGTCCGGGTGAACTTGGCAACAATATAAAATCCCCTTTACCATCTATCCGAATATCTGCTATGTCTTTCTTATTAGCACTCTCAATAACCTCATTTTCACACCTCTTAAAGTCCCTCAGTGTTATATTATCGTTGACCATGTGATCAGCTGCGCCTGAATCTGCTATAAAATTTATAGACTCTATTACATCTAACTCAGACTCACCTGATTCCTTTTGTCCTTTGTCTTTTCCTCCAATTGTTCTTCTAGCATTTCCATAATTTGTATTACGGAATTTTTTCCCTCTACCTCTATTGTCAACTCTCTTGAACCTTTTCTGATCATTTCTACTCTTATTTTCACTCTTGTAATTTGTGTCAATTGAGTTTTTGTAGTTATTGTTTTTATTGAAATTGTTTTTATATTGAGGTTTGTTACCAATTTTCTTATCTCTGAACTTAGCACCTGCTTGTGGACAGTTACTGCCCTTGTGATTTTTAACCTTTTGACAATAATAGCAGAACCATTTGTCCGTATTGTTCAGATTGCACTCTTTAGCCCAATGACCCGATTTGTTACATCTGTGGCAACGATTTTCTGAGGTCGAGTTCTGTTTTGAGTATGCTCTTTGAGCCTTAGACTCCTCTGTGATGTCATTTTTCTTTTCTGCCTCTAATTGTAAGATACAACTCTTTATTTCCTCTAGAGTCATCTCTTTGGATGTTGTCTGTCTTCTGATCAGATCTGCATTTCTAAGTTCAGAATTAATAGTAGTCACAGCTTGGTAAAACGAAGATCGCTTTTCTTGTTCTGTTAGAGTTACTACGTCTTCACATACCTCATATTCTCTAATGATTGAGTCGAATCGTTCGCAGAAATCGTTAACCTTTTCGTCTTTTCTCATCTTAGTTTGGTAGAGTCTTGCTCTTACCGACGTATGTGTAACATTTACTTCATTTTTTCTATGACCTTTCAATTTCTTTATTATTTCTCTAGGATTTGACTCATTCAAGATTTTCTTATGATAATTTTCATCTAAATGATTGATTATAATGTCTCGTACCAAGTTCTTTCTTTTTATGGATTTAGTTTCAGACATGCTTCCTGGACCTGGTATTCTTGGATCTATTACATCCAATAAATCATTACTAGTCAAGTCAGATCTTAAGTAATCCATCCAAATATCAAAGTTTGACTTCTGTGACAATTTATACTCTCTCTTAATGTTTATTTTATTGTTGAGAAACTCATTCCCTACTACTTTCTTCAACAATTCAAAATCTTTATTTAAGTTGTTTCGATCAATTTGCTCTGACTTCTTAGTTGTTTTGACTATTTCAGTGGGGTTCTCTAATTTTCTATTCTTACTCTTATCTTTTGATTGTTCATAAGAATGATCAGGGTTTGAGTTGTCAACCTCTCTATTTGTTTGACTATTTTTGTGTGCCTCCAGATATTGAAGTCGGAGTCTTTCTGCTTCTACATTATTTCTCGAGACGTGAGCCAGTGTTGTGACCATTTTCTGAACTCCCTCCATAACTTTAGCTAGTTGGGTTACAGAAGAGAATAATGCCTTAGACACTGCCTCAGTCTTCTCAGCCTACTTGTTTTGTTGTTCCAGTTGCATTTGGTGATGAAGACTCATAATTTGATTCGCAGTTATAGATTTGTAAACTGTGTCCTCTTTAATAAATGGTTTCATCTTATTTTCTGTGTTCTCTTCATTCTCTGAACTCTTCATTGTTACTGTGAATAATAAACTGATAAATTATTTCCTGGGTTTCTCTTAAAAGTTTAAATATTGTCTGGCCTGACCATCTAACTCTTTCTTCAACTCTAGATTTCACAGTACTCTATTCACCCACACTTGTATTTATTATACAAACTAGGCAGATGTGTGTGAAAGAGCGCGAAAAAATTTTGAAATGACGTATATAAAAAGTTTTCTTACTCTTATAACTTGAATCTAATTCCTCTGAATTTTTATCCTGAGATTTCTCAGCCTCTTTGATCTCTTTAGTTGACTCTTTACCTTCTTCAATGCTCTTTATGTGATTCTCGTCCTCGTAACTCCCTATCATACACTCATCACTCTCATAGTTGATCATGTAAGGAATGAATCTCTTCACATTTTCATCTTCCAAGTTCTTTTCTGCCATCTATTTCAAGGTTTAGAAACGAACATTCGATTTGATTAGTTTTTATGATTGATTTTTCTTTTCTAATTCTATTGAACTCTAGTATTCTTTTCAGGTTACATCTAATACCAGGTAATTTTAATGCTTGTGTGTAAATTAACGAATACGAGAATGTTTCGTTTCGTGCTTTTAAGCCAAAATTGATGCACAGCAATCAAAGATGACTTGAAACTGAGATCTGAGTCTCTCCGCAACACTCACATGTATGTGCACACCACGTACTGAAGATTGATTTCACGCACAGCAATGAAATCTGTCAGAATCGGTTGATCACGCACACATACATGGCGGCTACGAAAATCTTCAGTTTCCCTAGTCAGCTAATGGGCTATACCGCACTGCAAGTTTTCACCCAAAAACTGCCCTGAATTCTTATTTGTTTGTTTTGTGGGATTTATCTCTTTATCAATTTTATTTTATGAACTTTATGAAATAAAACTTCAATAAAATTCCTCTAACTCTTAATAACAGCTTTTAATAATGAAAGAAAAAGAAAGAAATGAAAGAAATAATGAAGAAAGTTTGTTCACACCGCCGATGCAAGCGCGTGGCTTTTTTTTTTTTTTTAATTACATTAAATGAATTTTCAATGAATGATGAAAAATTCATAATGATTATCAAATTACTCTAATCCTCCATATTTTCATTCATATTTTCATCTCTATTTTACTTCTAATTCCCTTTGTTCATTCGGCGAAGAATATTGAGATGTGCTCACCTTCTAAATTCTTTTAATCACTTTTATTTTTGTATCACCAGAGCTTTTTCGCGCAGTGGAAGCGTGCCCTAGGCCCATAACCTGTTAGCTTTATGATTGATATAACGTATTTATTAGTTCTCAGATACAAGACAATATTAGGTTACAACCGTTCAAAGGTAAAAGCAAACGATCAGCATCATTCATTAATAACAGAACTACTTTGTTTATTTCAACATTGATTCATCCACGGGTGGCAGCACACATTAGAAGTCATATCGGCAAAGCCCCTATATTCTAACAATTACCTATCATTATTACAAAAAAAAAATGGTTTCAATTATATTATTCAAGAGAAAAATAAAAAATACATTTACAATTATATTATTCAAGAGAAAAATAAAAAATACATTCGATATAATTTCAAAAATGTATAAATTTTTTTCATTATAACCCATTGGAATTTTTTTTTGAAGGATTTCTGAAATAGCTCGATAAACTGCTAATTTTATTATACAGCTTTCCCACTTCACAAGTTATTGGCTTTTTTGCAGTCGAAATTGACAAGATTCAATAAACAATAAACAATAAAGATACCTGTAACAAATAATTATAGGCTTAATTCAATGCTCATGCTTTATGTATGATGAATAATTCCAAGGGTATGTTCTTTAAAATATTAAGACATGACTTTCATCAAGAGAATAATTTATTTTGCTCGAAGCCTAAAAAAAGGTTTGATAACGTTAAGTGAACATTTTTCGGATTCAAAACACAGTAAAAATGTGGGAAAATTTTTATCGATATCTTATTTCATTCAACAGTTATAATCATTTTAAAATCACAAAGCGAAAAAGCTGAAATTGTTAACACTTTAGCAAATTGATATGAAAATTGGAAGAAAGAAACGAAAAAAAATACCGGACCCTTCCTCCACCGGACAGTACAAGCAAATAATACGACATAAATCAACTCGAATCAACAATTTCACGTATTAATTTAGTCCGATTTCACTTAAGGGGAGGGACCAGACGATTTTTACCGACCTATCTAATTTCTCGAATATCTCTGAAACGGGGCTATCAATCGGATTGTCCTTTCGGCAGCCGATGTTTGACGAGTAATGAGTTCGAACTAGCTCCCAAAATTCAATGAAATCGAATTTTTAAAAAAATTTTAATCGCAGAATGTGGGCGTGTCACTTATTTCGACTAATATCAGAGCCCACGCATCATTGACGCGAAAATAACTATGTAAGCGCCATTCTACACGGCATGGCAAACACTCCTATTCAGAAACATCTTTGTTTCATGCAGGAATGAAGTTTTTATGTGAAAACTCGCAATTCGTTGTAATTAGCGATTGTAAATTGTTGGGAAGCCATGATAATCCTTAGTTCCCGTAATGCCCGAGAGAGAGAGAGCTCAGCGCGCGAATCGTGCATCGGTATTGCTGCCGGCCAGCGCAGGGCCGACTTGTTGCCTGGGACTGTAGAAAACGTACGGGGAATATGAACATTTTTATCTTGAAAAAATACTTGAACATGTATGTTCTGTTGATCTGACGAAATAATAATGGAAAAAGAAGATTGTTTGCTCGTATAAAATTATTTTCAAACGTTGTCTGTGGTGTGAAAAAAAATACAGAAAATCCTGACAGTGATGGTTTCCAAGCATAAAGTTCCTTCTGTGGAGTGCATTCACTTTTAGATTTTTCGATTTATCTTCACCAAATTATTCATTATTGAGTAGCGTCACTACTGTGTATGTGGCAGTGGAATGAGTCCGCGAATCAGACCGTTTCAGCATACATATGACTGACGTTACTAAAAATTGAGGAACACAGTGAAAAAGATCTGATATTTGAAAATGATTCTGAAGAGTAGACTTCGGTCACTAATTTGTCATTAATTTTCCAATTTGAGAACTAGATTATAGGTATGTATGATGAGGCTTCTTTCATTGCACCAGACTATTTTTTAATTATTCATACATGGGATATTACGTGTCAACTCGGCCGTCATCTGACCCTGACCATTTCGTATTTGATGCATGTTCTTGCATATTATATTTGTTTCAACTTATGGCCGGTTCGACAAGCGAATGGGTAACTAATTGATAGAAGGCGATATAATGAATAGAATTATCATACAGAACATAACTTACATTAGTCGTACTTACCGTTACCTGCTGCACTTGAGACAGAAAAAAAAAATCTCTCTATATTATAAAGATATCTCGCCGCCGCCGCCGCCGCCGCCGCCGCCGTGTCAGTCGGCTCCACTCGGCTTTCTTCGGCTTTCTTCGGCTTTCCACCTCCCATCCCTGGACCCTTGGATCGAGTCATGTGAACCCCCCCCTGGCCCTTTCGCGCCTTGGGCCCTTGCCGCCGCCGCCGCCGCCGCCGTGTCAGTCGGCTCCACTCGGCTTTCTTCGGCTTTCTTCGGCTTTCCACCTCCCATCCCTGGACCCTTGGATCGAGTTATGTGAACCCCCCCCCGGCCCTTTCGCGCCTTGGGCCCTTGCCGCCGCCGCCGCCGCCGCCGTGTCAGTCGGCTCCACTCGGCTTTCCTCGGCTTTCCTCGGTTTTCCACCTCCTATCCCTGGACCCTTGGATCGAGTCATGTGAACCCCCCCCCTGGCCCTCTCGCGCCTTGGGCTCTTGCTTCGAGTCATGTGAACCCATGCCCTTCCCTCTTGCACTTTGGGCCTTTGGATCGAATCACGCGAACCCCTTCATGTGGTGCTATTACCCTTAATTCCCTGCGGTACTGGCACGGCAGACGCGAGGGGAGGTCATGGAAGCCATGTGAACCTCTTCTCCGATTAATTGCCGATAAAAAACAAGCTAATTAAAAAAAATAAGTAGACTTTCAATAAAACGCTTTTTAGTTGGAGAAAAGAAAAAAAATTCTATTATGATTATAAGCGTCACAATTCTTGTTTAAGTTTCCTCCCTACGCAATTCCACCAGACCTGAAAACATTGGGAAAAAAGGTGTTATCCAATGGAATATCTCTGCCTGGGCACCGGAATCAATGAAACAAACTACGTCGCGCAATTCTATGTACGATTTCGAACATGTACGGCCAAAAAAATGTTTTTTTTTTCACCGTCCCTTTTCTAGGAACTTCGTCCTTGCGTGCAGAATCACCTGTATAGTTAAAAAAAAATGAGATATTCGGAAAGTTCAATTTTATCTCGAATTTTATTGTAAATTTGTTTAATGTGAACAAATGAAATGTAGTCACAAATTTCTGACGTCAATGAGATGGCATGTCATTTGTGACAAAATAGCTAGACTTTAATCAATTGGCGGTGCAAAAGATTCATATTGGATACAGAGAATAGGATCTTGCAGAACCGTGAGCAAATTTGACGGAATTTGGTCACACAATTTGGTGGAATTTGGCCCGTTGCCGCTTTGGGTGATTTTATCTAATTTATATAATTATTTTTCATTCGTAGAAAATAACGAAACATTGCTGCTGTGCGCAATGATATATAGCTGCTGTGTGCTATAACATATGGATGCTTTGCGCCATAATATATGGATGCTTTGCACCATAATATATAAAGTAGACTAATATATAAAGGAACTACGTGCTACGAGAACTACAGAGCGGAGAAGCGAGCGAGTTCTTTTACATTTGTCAGAGCGTCAACACTACGCTACATAAAATAGAGAATAGGATTCGAACAGAATCAAAAAACTTCTTGCAGATTACTATGAATAAAGTTATTCAAAAAACTATCAAAGGTGACGGTAACTGTTTGTTTAGGTCATTCGCATACTTTTTATATAACGACGAGGAAAAACATAGATCGGTTAGATTACGAATCGTTGCGGATGTCGTGAATAATTGGTTATTGTATGAGGCTTTTATAATAGGTGATTCATCTCACGATGAAAAAATTATAGACAAAAATCATTACAAATTATATATGTCAAAAAACAGTGTTTATGGTGGTGAAGTAGAAATTCAATCGTTCGTGAGTATATATAACGTTCATGTTTATGTTTACGTCAATAACTTCGAAATTCCAAGAGAATATGGATTAGCCCACGGTAATCATAAATTAATACTTTCATTATCTGGTGTTATGGATCGAGGTCACTATGATGTGATAGAATGTTTGAATTCAAATTTCTGGAATGAGTACAAAAGTTTTCGTAATAGTACGTATTATAACAAAAATAAAGATTTGATAAATGAAAATAGACAAATTAAAAATCTGACGATTGTGCAGATAATGAGTAAAAAAAATTTAGATAGAACAGAAAATATGAATACAGAACGTTTAGAGAAAAAAAGAAAAAAAGACAGGGTGGAAAATATGAATGAAGACCGTTTAAAAAAAAAAAAGGATAACGGATAATATTCAGTACATGACCGAAGACAGAAAAAAACGGAAGAGGGAAAAAGATATTGTGGAAAACATGAACGAAGACCGAATAAGAAATAAAAGAGAAAACGACATGGTGAGAAACATGGAAGAAGAAAGAATAAGAAAGAAAAGGGAAAAAGATATCGTAACAAATATGAACGTTGAAAGGATAAAAAAGAAGAGGGAAAAGGACGTTGTAATGAACATGAAAGAAGAACGAATAAAAAACAAAAGGGAAAAGGACGTTGTAATAAACATGAACGAAAAAAGACTAAGAAATAAAAGGGAAAGAGACATCGTCACAAACATGAACGATGAAAGAATACAAAATAAAAGGGAAAAAGATATGGTGAAAAACATGAAAGAAGAAAGGATGCGAAAAAAAAGGGAAAAGGATATTGTAGAAAACATGAACGAAGAAAGAATTCTAAAACGAAGAAACGTACAACAAGCTATTAAATTATTTCCTAATAAAGAAGCTTATTTAGATTTCGGAGAAATGAATTACATTTGTCCACATTGTTCGGCGTTTTTCTGGTCGGTTGAATTTTCAAAAAAAAGCTGTTGCCATTACGGAAAAGTAAAATTATCACCTTTGAGCGAATACGATGAAAATTTGAAAAATTTAATATTACATGATAAAAAATTCAGAGAATTAATTCGATATTATAATAGTCGATTTTCGTTTGCCACTTTCAACGCAAATGTAATGAATGAATCAAAAAGAGGAGTATATAACTTAAAAATTCAAGGTCAAGTTTGTCATATCACCCCGAATAGTATTTATACAAAAAGAGGCGATAACCCTCACTGTGGACAAATTTATATTTACGACGATTATAAAGCAACCGAAGAAAGACTAAAGGAGAATAAAAATTTGGTAATACAACACATAACAACGATATCAAAAATACTAAACACGGTAAATCCATATGCAAAAAAATATAAAAATTTATTTGAATTAACAAAAAACAAATCAGTCCCAGAATATTACCTATATTTCGTACGAAACATTGTTAATTTGGATGAAAGACGTTATAATTCACCTACAACTGCAGAATGTGCGGCTTTAATTGTTTCGAAAAACGGTGAAATTCCGACTGATTTTGATTTATGTGTTTATTCAAAATATGTTTTAAAAGGAGGTAATGATTTTACATGTATGAGTAAATTATCTTTTCATGTCGACCCAATGATTTTTCCTATAATGTTTCCATATGGAGATTTAGGTTGGAGTCCATCGTTTAAACAAAATCAATATAGTAGCAAACGACTTACAGCTTTACAATATTATTCAAATCGTTTAGCCTACAGAAAAATGGCAAATTTCAATCCCATTTTATTTTGTGGTCGATTAACTCAGCAATACGTGATTCAAGCTTATATAATTATAGAAAATAATAGATTAAACTTTTTGAGATACAATCAAAAACAACTTCGAATTGAATGTTATCAGGGATTATTTGATCACGTTGCACGTAGTGCCTTAAACGACTCACAAAATTTTAAAAATCCAGAACGTTTAGGAAATATTTTTGTATTGCCATCAACATATTTAGGTAGTCCAAGAAATATGCAACAAAATTATCAGGATGCGATGGCTATTGTTAGGACGATAGGTCGACCAGATTTGTTCATTACGATGACCTGCAATCCAAATTGGCCAGAATTAAAAAGAATTTTGATTGACTTTCCATCGGGAACAAAATGTAATGATATTCCAAATATAACCGTACGACTATTCTACGCTAAATTTCGAGCTCTTTTGTCTGACATAATCAGTGGGAAAATTTTTGGTAACATTTTAGCATATGTTTATACAGTAGAATTTCAAAAAAGAGGTTTACCTCATGTACACATGCTTTTTGTATTAAATTATAAAAACAAATTAACAACTCCAGAAGCTATTAATAAATATATTAGTGCAGAAATACCTTCCAATAATCCCAAATTGCAAGAATTAGTTATGAAACATATGTTACACGGTCCTCATACTGAATATTCTCCATGTTTAAACAAAGATACAAATAATTGCTCAAAAAAATTCCCGAAGACATTTTGTGAATCAACACAGTTTGAAAAGAACGGGTTCCCGGTATATCAACGTAGGAACAATCAAAAGGAAGGTCACGTATATAATAGAAAAATTGATGGAAAATTTGTAAAAGTAGACAATTCTATGGTGGTTCCTTATAATCCAGATTTACTCAACAAATACAACTGTCATATCAACGTGGAATATTGTGCATCTATTATGAGTACCAAGTATATATATAAATATTTACACAAAGGTCATGATCGAGCATTAATCGGGTTGAAAAAAAAAAATATCGAAAATTGCGACGAAATTTCGGAATACGTTGATAGCCGATATTTAAGTCCTATGGAGGCAGCCTGGCGTATTGAAGAACTACCTATTTCAGGAAGATCGCACACTATTGTTCGCTTAGCTGTAGTGTTGCCGCGAGACGAGACGAGACGAGAATTTCTCTTCTCTCGTCTTGTCTCGACATTGTCGAGACGAGAGATCATACCGTCTCGTCTCGAATATCGAGAAAAATTGGTCTCTCGTCTCGAATTTTTCTCGACCTTAAGATTCGTCTCTCGTCTCGTCTCGAATTTTCTCGACTGACCGTGATGGAAAATGTCGGCATAAAATCTTAATATCGATTTATTTTTTATTTTGGTGCTTTATATCTTCGATTGTACCTCATGTACCTGTTATACTGCAATTAGTTGAATGCGGCTCGAAATATGAATCACAATTCTGGTATACTTCGAGACAGTAAACAGAACGCAACAAACAATCAAACGTAGAAAAAAAAATAGAATAAAAGAGAAAGGGATGGAAGCAATTGAGATTTTAAAATGTCTACCCAAGCATATTTTTTTTTTTTTTAACCATCAGCTATGGCTACGCCAAACGTCTCCAAGCTGTATTATGTCCATCCAGTCGTATCTGGCTTCAAGCGTCCCAACGCTCTATACGGCGCGGCAGTTGAAGTGCAACTGAGTAGTTGGGTGCCCCCACGCTTCAGTTTTCGTGGCCGTATAGTCGCTCTCTCTCTATCGGCTCTAGTAAGAGGCTCGACATAAGAGAGAGAACGTCGTCGCATCGCTTGCCGGCTTGAGCAGGCAAATAGTCGCGGCGGAGAAAAAGACAGCGCTCACGCTCACGATCAGTCCATGTATTCTTCACCGAAGTGTCTATTTTGTTTTATCTTTCGCTATTAAAAACTGTTCCCGTGATGAAGCGAGCATATTCGGGTGTGCGTGACAAAAAACTAAATAAATCTGCGAAAACTGATAATGAACCCGAACCTCAAAGAGACGATGAGAGATTACCGTCGACAAGTAAAAGTGCACATAACGTAGATCGAGACAATCACGGCGTATCAGTCAATAAACGTTACGGTGAATACTTCGAGTTCCAACTTGTAAACGATGTGAAAAAGGGCATATGTAAAATATGCCAAAAAAGAGGCAATGTGGTAGAAATAAAAATGTTACAATCGAATACCTCTGGATTGAAGCGGCATCTACAAAGTAAACACAGAGAAATTTACGATGATCTATATCCGACCACGTCGAAAGAAGGAAAATCTCAGCAAAAGCTAGAGGAAGCGTTTTCTCGTACAAACAAAATACAGGTAAATTATTCAGGCACGTGGTATAGAACATTCTCTATCAAATATCAGCATGACGTATCGTTTTTTTTTTACATATGCATAATTATCGGTACAGATTTTGAGTGAAAAAAGTTTTCACTTACTTCTCGTAGAGTGGTTGTCAGTCAAATATTTGCCACTCAGTTTCTTCGATGACGAAACAACACAGAGTTTCTTTCAAGCAATCAATCCCAAGCTTGAGTTTCCAAAACGGACCGCTTTGACTGCTTTAATTTCGACGATTTATGGAGAAGTTCGAGACATTGTAACGAAAATATTAGAAGATAACGATTCGAAAATATCGTTCACCGTTGATGCTTGGACTTCAATACGGTCCAAATCTTATTATGGAGTCACTGTTCACTTCATCGATAGAAAATGGAAGATCCATTCACTGGCAATCGACTTTATTCCGAGTCATGGAAACCATGCCGGAGTGGACATTGCGACTTTGGTCCACGACTCGTTGGAAAACACAGGACTTGAAAAAAAAATACAAGGAATTACTGTTGACAACGCATCTGTGAATACCACTTTCTTACAAGAACTCGAGAACATTCTGCGCTCTAAAGCTGTGACGTTCGACTCCAAAGAGCAACATTTTCATTGCTTTGCACACGTTCTGAATTTGGCAGTTCAAGATGTATTGAAAACATTGAAAGTCGACTACACCGAAGAGGAAAGCACGAACGATTGGGACGATGAAGCAGAATCTGACACTGACAGCAACGGTGAAATAACAGCTTCAGGTGATAATGAGACATCGAATCTGCCACCGATCGTAAAATTGAGATGTCTGTGTAAGAAAATGAAAAAATCGGAGAAATTAAAAAATAAACTGCGAGACTATTGCGGGGTTTTTGAAGAAAAACTAATTGACTTGCCTCTCGATGTCTCAACAAGGTGGAACAGCTCATTTGATATGATCACAGCGAGTCTACAAATGCAAAGATCGATTTCGGCTATTACGCGTAACAACGCAGATCTGAAACATCCAACTATTACAGAGGAAGAGTGGACGCTGCTCACCATATTTCAAAAGTATCTGCGATGTTTTAAAAAATTTTCGATGATACTGAGTGGCGATCAATATGCTACACTTCCATCTGTCGTAGTTGGAATCAACATTCTCATCGATAGTATCGAAAAGTTATGTCACACGCTAGATGAAAAGCTCGATCGCAGTAAAAGTGACAAATCTGTGATTCTCGCATTTCAATCAGGTCGAGATAAATTGTTGAAGCATTACAACAAGACCAACTGGATCTATTGCGCAGCTTTGATACTGGATCCTCGTCATAAATTAGTGACGTTTGATAAAACTTCCTGGGGCAGAGAGCTTAAAGAACAATCATATGACGAGTTCAAACGCATTTTTAAGAAGCAATACGTTCTAGATATGGATGAAGTCGAACCATCTTTTTCCATTGATTGTGAAAACGACTCTGACGACGAGTACACCAAATCAATTAAAGAACTGTACAGTCCAGAAGCACCGAACTGTCCTAAATGGGAGGTTGAACTTCGCAATTATCTACAAATGGATAAAGCCGATCTGAAAGTGAACATTTTGGATTGGTGGAGGCAAAATGAAAATTCATTTCCAAGGCTTTCGAAGATGGCCCGAGATTTGTTGGCCATTCCGGCTTCAAGTACACCAGTTGAGCGTTTGTTTTCGAAAGCCGGGCTCGTAATTCGGAAACATAGGAACAGATTGAGCGACGAGAATGCAAAATACCTTTTATGTCTGAACTCATGGTTCCAGTGTTCATTGTCGTCTAGGATAAAAGATGAAATGCAGCAGTGAGACTGTGAATACTATGGCAATCTCTTTATGTCATGTAATATCCTAATGTCACAGTAATATCGTAATGTCATTCCATGTATACCTAACCTACTATTCCTACTAAGGTAATAACGTATGTTGATTCCACCAAAAAAAAATACCAAAGTACAAAAGTGCCGTGCACGATACTAATATTTGTAATTGAATCTTTTACTTTCATATAAATAAATGTCCATTATCTTCGTTTTCCGAATAATTGCCCATTTTTATTTCCCATAGATAAAATGCTTATATTATACCAAAAGAACTCAGTTAATTCGCATGATTAATCATATCGATAGGCTGAGACTCTCGACACTCTCGCCGTGTCTTTCTCGTCTCGTCTCGACTTGGACGGCCGAGAGAAAATCGCTCTCTCGTCTCGTCTCTCGACTCTTCATTCTCGTCTCGTCTCGTTTTTCTCGTCTCTCGCGGCAACACTACTTAGCTGTTCACACTGAAAATCAACAACAAATAATTTTTGAAGAAAACAAGGAAAAAGAAGCTTTAAGGAACAATATGACAACCCTAACAGCATGGTTTAAATGAAATAAACAAGATGAAAATGCTCGGAATTTTATTTATTGTAATATACCGCGAAATTATTTATTTGATTCTTCGAAAAGAATTTGGGTTAAGCGTCGAACCTTTTCGAAGGCAATTGGTCGCGTTGTTAATGTAAGTCCAAAAGATATTGAACGTTTTCATTTGAAATTATTACTCAACCGTATAAAAGGGGCAACATGTTTTGATGATTTAAAAATATTTGAAAACATAAAATATAAAACATTCAAAGAAACGGCGATTGCGATGGGATTAGTAGAATGTGATACACAAATTTTTAATATATTTCAGGAAGCATGTAGCATCATGATGCCTAAGCAATTGCGTCAATTCTTCGCCTGGTTTATTATCGCTGAATATTCGTCTATTGCTTACCAAATTTGGGATAAATTCAAAAAATATTTTTGCGAAGGCTTTAAGAATAATAATGAATTTCGCGCATTGCAGGAAATCAACAGAATTTTGAATTTAGAAAACATGAAATGCTCTGACTTCGGGTTACCCGAAAACTTAATAGAAATTTCGGAAAGTGTAGATGAAAAACAAAAAACAATTGAAATAAATAAAAGCATGTACAAAAAATTGATAAATCAACTTAATGAAAATCAATATTCCATCTTCCAATATATAATAAACGAAAATAATCAACGAATTATATTCATTGATGGTCCGGGAGGTACTGGAAAAACATTCCTTTATAAAACTTCAATTCATTACTTTTTGGGAGAAGGGAAAAATGTAATTGCAATGGCATGGACAGGAATCGCATCAATTCTATTACCTGGTGGTATGACAAGTCATAGAACCTTCAGGCTACCTTTGGATTTATCAAATCTGGAAACTTCGTTTTTGAAATTAATGTCAGATAAAACAAAATTACAACAATGTGACGTAATAATTTGGGATGAAGCTTCAATGATTCCCAAAAAGGCATTAGAAATTGTAGATAGAACACTTCGAGATTGTTGCAAAATAGATGATGTTCCATTCGCAGGCAAATTATTTATATTAGGAGGAGATTTCAGACAAATTTTACCAGTCGTAAAAAACGGAACCAGATCACACATCATTAATGAAACTATAAAATTTTCAATGTTATGGAAAAATTTTAAGAAATTGGAATTAACCCAAAATATGCGTACATGCGATGAAGAGTTTTCATCATTTTTATTAAATATAGGAAGAGGGAAAATTAATTATTTCAGAATACCAGAAAATTGGATAACTGACGATGTTTGTACAAAAATTTATGGCGACGTTATCCAGCCAACTGATGACTTATCAGATCGAGCGATTTTATCAAGCCATAACGACGAAATATATAAGCTAAATGACAAAATATTAAAAAAAGTTAATAATCCAGAACAAATTTATTACAGCATCGATTATGCAAAACATAAAGGAGTGGATCAAACGGACAATGACATTGAATTAAATTATCCGATTGAATATTTGAATTCCCTAAAATTTCCAGGACTTCCAGTACACAGATTAGTTTTAAAAGTTGGTGCTATTATTATGCTCATTAGAAATCTAAGTATAAATGACGGACTATGTAATGGTACAAGATTAAAAATTATTAACTTATTCAAATTTAATTTAGAAGTAGAAATAATAACTGGGAGCAACATTGGAAACACCGCTTTTGTTCCAAAAATATTGCTGGATACAGGAGAATTTTCGCCATTGCCGTTCGTTCTATATCGAAGACAATTTCCTGTTATTTTAGCGTTTGCAATAACAATTAATAAATCTCAAGGACAAAGTTTTGAAAAGGTTGGATTATATTTTGACAAACCACTATTCTCACATGGACAGCTATATGTGGCTTTATCGCGATGTAGAAATCCAAAAAAATTATTCATTCAAAATAATTTAGACTCTAATAACCCAAATCAAATTGAAAATATCGTATGGGACGAAATTTTCAAGTAATATCTATATTGGAGACGGTAACAAAAACATTGATTCATGTTACATATTATAAATATAAATAAATAGACCTACATTAGTACATTTATTTTTCATTCGTAGAAAATAACGAAACATTGCTGCTGTGCGCAATGATATATAGCTGCTGTGCGCTATAACATATGGATGCTTTGCGCCATAATATATGGATGCCTTGCACCATAATATATGAAGTAGACTAATATATAAAGGAACTACGTGCGATTATAAATGTTTTATTTTTTTTCATCATCGTTTACATTTTTTCATCATTCGTGTCATTTGTACTTGTACGTGTACGTGAGCTACTACTTGCTGCCAGCGACTGCCGGCTCTTACTTTTACTTCTTCCTCTTATTGCGTAAGAGTGCAACTCGGTGTGGTCGAGCTATAGTGCGGTCATCGTTCGGCTTCCTTCTAACTTCGCGGTATAGTGGATTAGGCTTTTTGAGGAAACCACTTTAAAAAAAACTTTAAAAAAAATAAAAGATGATTAACACGTAAAAAATTATCACGTTATATTCCTAACATTCTAGAAACGCATAATAATTTTGCAAGAGGCATAGGGGGGTCATCCAGGATTTTGATGTTTTCGAAAGTCTGCACGTGTAGGAAGAAGTGGTGGTCTCGAAAGACGTATTAAAAGCATAAAAAGAACATTTAATCAATAATAATGATTTCATTTTTTTTCGATATTGAGAATATTTTGTATTTCCTCATTGAGTTAAAAACTTAGATTAAAGATTATTCACCGTTTTGTTGAACATCGCCTACAATTTCTATTCGTTGGCCAGCAGAGATTGGACTTAGATTGAAAACATTAGATAAGACAATTTCAATTTTGAATTGGCCGTCAGTTACTGTGCCAATGTATTCGTCGGTTCGAATTTTGGAAGGCTGAATAAATTCGTCTTTGACATATCCTCTAATTTCTGCAGGTTAAGGTTATTAAACAAGTTATTGGACAAGTTTTCGGAAAATGGTCGATGGAAAATAACGTTACTTATAATTCCAGTTTTGTGAGGAATGTCAGGAAATTCAGAGAAATTAATTTTATCGAAGTTTTGGAGTACGTGGAATACTCCGAAACAACTTATTTTCGAAAAAGATTTTAATTGTAGTTCAAAGTTAACGTTGCCAAGGTTGTACAACGAAGCGGGAGTAGCGGTTGTGTTTTGAAGAAGGTAAATCTAAAAACGAAGGGTACACAGTTAACAAGAAAAAAATGTCCACCAAAAATGATGTGATGCAGAAGAAAGATGTAAATACGATTTACCTGATTATGTTTAATTTCGTTTGATAATTGAGGGGCCTGATCGCCCCATTTGTAACAAGAGACTCTTTGGCCGTCATTATTATTCAGGACGAATTTAAATAAGTCCAATTCTGGTTTTTCTGCCTTATTTAGTGAAGTTTTGCGTTTAATTTTACTAAACTGAATAGAGTCGACGTATCCAACAATAGCTCTACATAGAAAAAGGGGAAATATATGAGACTTTACGTTAAAATAATAATAATATTAGTAAAATTATTGCTTACGCAAATTTATCTCCGATCTCAATGTTTTGAATATATTCCGTAGTCGAAAGCGAAGGAATATTGTCGTCAGTCTTAAATTTTTTTGATTTAGGTCGTTCGAGTGAGTGGCTTCTAGATGAGTTTGCACGACGAGGCATTTTGCAGGAATTTAAATTGAATTTAAATTGAATAAACAGGATAAAATAAATAAATGTATCAGTCACAAAAATTTATCCCAACAAAACAGGAACAATTGATTTTTCAAATGAATATAGTTACGGTTCACATTTTTTGTTTCTACATTTAATTTCGAGACATGTGATCGATATTCGATGAATTTTTGTAAATAACTATAGTTAATTAAGTTTTGCGATTTTATAAATTTATTAACGTTTAGGTAAATTGGATAATGGAACCAGTAGGACAAGGTTTGTGATATCAATTTATCTTTAATTACCGAACCGAACAACGGAAAAACATACCATCACTAAAGATTGGTTAAATTATGATAATAGACGAACTAACAGAGGGATATATAGAAGAGTCATGGCCCGAATTGCCCGAGGTACAGCCAGCGGAGCTAGATACCGGGCTAGACACAGACACAGTACCAATAGGGCCAAGTATGTGATATCAATGTGTATTTGATTATCGAACCGCACAGCGGAAAAACGTGACATCGCTAAATGTAGGTTGTATTATACGCGATAGATGAATTAACAGACGGAGAAATATACGACATGGAGAACCATGACATGGATGAGGAAATACAAGCCGAGCTGGAAGCAGAACATACACGAAGAAATTCTTTTCAAAGAAATCCGCAGATTATTTGACTTCGACAAATGATACAAATTGAAATAGGGGGGGTTGGCGCGCGAAGCGCGCAGGGGGGCGTAGCCCCCCTAGTATATATATATATATATATGAATTCCATGACTCGAAAAACCTCCAAAAAATATTTGTCACGTCACTTTATGCCAAATATAATAGTCGGCCCTGTGCTGGCCGGCAGCAATACCAATGCACGATTCGCGCGCTGAGCTCTTTTCTCTCGGGCATTACGGGAACTAAGGATTATCATGGCTTCCCAACAATTTACAATCGCTAATTACAACGAATTGCGAGTTTTCACATAAAAACTTTATTCCTGCATGAAACAAAGATGTTTTTGAATAGGAGTGTTTGCCATACCGTGCAGAATGGCGCTTACACAGTTATTTTCGCGTCAATGATGCGTGGGCTCTGATATTAGTCGAAATAAGTGACACGCCCACATTCTGCGATTAAAATTGAAAAAAAAATTTCGATTTCATTGAATTTTGGGAGCTAGTTCGAACTCATTACTCGTCGAACATTGGCTGCCAAAAGGACAATCTGATTAATAGCTCCGTTTCGGAGATATTCGGGAAATAAGATGGGTCAGTAAAAATCGTCTGGTCCCTCCCCTTAAGGTGAAATGAAACGTTTCAAGGCCACGGCTGGGTCCCCTTTCACCGCGGTAAAACAGAGGTCCCAATATTGGTACCTCTGCATACCGCTAGATGGCGCAGCACGCATTCTCTAACCAGCAACTCAGTTAGCAGACGTTTGCTACTCCAATATATACGTATACACTAATACTCGCGATTATTACGCGGCAGTGTCTATGAGCACCGCAATGCATGCAAATAATTCCACTAAATTATAGCCCGAACAAATCGAGAATTATTCATGTATACACGGGTTGGCGGTTTGTGTCGCACCCAAAATCTGCAACTGAGGGTACATCACTTTTTAAATTGGCATTACCCTAGGC
This sequence comes from Tenthredo amoena, assembly GCA_963966615.1. NCBI lineage: Eukaryota > Metazoa > Arthropoda > Insecta > Hymenoptera > Tenthredinidae > Tenthredo > Tenthredo amoena. The sequence goes on along the minus strand of OZ016492.1, from coordinate 6,912,292 downwards.
AATAGGCTGGCTAGGGTGCTTCCGCAATAGTGAGCGGCGGAATAGCGAGATCCGTATCGCTTTATCAGTCAAAAACTGAATTCGCATAACCATGAAATGCACAAATGCCTTACTTAAAAAGATGTATCCTCGGTTGCAGATTTTAGGTGCGACACAAACCGCCAACCCGTGTGTACATCATGTACAGTAATGATCACGGTTTTTGTCGTCCCTAAAATCTGCAACCGAAGATACACGCTCTTTTTAAGTTGGCAATACCCTAGGCAACAATAATTAACAATTGCCGCTCACCGTCGCAAGGCCACTCAAATCAGCTACTGCCAGCTATTGCCAACTTCAGAAGAGCATGTATCTTCGGTTGCAGATTTAAGGGCCGACAAAAACCGTGATCATTACTGTACGTACCACTGTGTTCGACAAACGTCAGTGTGTCCAGCAACAAAAGTCGCTTATTCTCGCTCTTGTTCGGAGCGGTATATGGGGCTTTCCAGGCGAAAACGGCCACTTCAGAAACCGAGTGTCACGGATTTCAATAGTTTTCACATATGTTGTCGTCTATGTCGACCTTAGATCTCAGGTGAGTCCTTTCGTCTTCCTGACCCACGCCGCTAGGCTGGCAGGAGTCGTAGCGACTCTTTTTACGGCCGCTAATCTCCCAAACGACTTAACTAAATACAAATGTTAAAAAAGCAATTTGTGCGTAAATTTTTGGGCTTTCTAGTGCATGTTATGAAAACGCAGAAAATTTGAACCATACCGGTAATTTTGGCCAGAAAAGAAGAATTTTGCGTTTTTAGACACATATATCCAGGCCGAGAAATTTCAAAAAATTCCGTAAATTACCTTTTTTCCATGTCCATTTACCCTCCAAAGCAAATTCTGGGCTCGCCAACGGTTCGAGAGTTATAGGTCAAAATGTGTTCTACTCTCTGCGTTGATTACAGAATTGAGACTTCCATTCAGTATTTAGCGAATTCCCGCGTTAGAGTTTTTTTTTCTTCTTTCTTTTTATTTTTTTATTTTGTTTTTTCATTTTCTATAGATATTATAATTGTGTATTATAATTATTATTATTTTTTTTTGTTATTATTATGTTGAATTAGCGGTCATTTTATCACGATAGACCAGGCCAAAGATCCTTTAGCCGCCTTTGCGCCTGTTTTTGGGGAAAATATCGCTCGATGCCGCAAAACTGTATTTCTTCATTTGCAGTTGGCCGTTATCGAGAGGAATGAATGCATGGTATTTTTGTGTACCTGGAACCGCTCTTGCGGTAGCAAACCTTTCTCGAAGAGACTCCTGGATCTCTGCATGTTTTGCTTTTGAGCTAAAAAATACATGCGTCTTCTTCAGGCTAGCTTTTGCCCAGTTAAAGAGAGCTTCAGCGGTCAAAATTTGCTGGTCAGATGGTAATTGGAGACAAGCCCGTGCCGCTAATCTTTTCAGGTTACCACCGATTCCGTCGCACGGCCCTTTTCCGTGGGCAGTCGCATGAAAATGCCATTCGGCACTAACACCGAAGTCTTTATGATGTTGGAGTAAGTTAGAGATATTGAAGCGATTCTTATAATGTTGCGCTGCTCCATCAGTGAAATAAATGATTTTTTTCGTCGCTATATCCTCCTCCTGGAGATGGCTCACAAGAAGTCTTTGAAAAGCATACACAGCGACAGTGTTATGCGTCAGATCGTCCGACAGCATAACCACGCTCTGATGCGTCAGTACATTTTCTTTCAGATAATAAAAGACGGCAGTATGTATCGAAACTTGGTCATTATTATAATGGAATGCCTGAGCAGCATTCTGGACGAGGAACGCGTAGTTCTCAGCGAAATCGCATTGGACGAGAACTTCGCCTTCCGTCAGAGAAGATTTCCGGTGATCTAAATATGTTGCTTGCTGCTTGGCTAAGTAATCGTGACATTTGAGCGTCTCCAATTTCTCACAAAGCTGATCCATAAAATCGTCAGTCAATAACACCTCCGTTATCAATGTGGCTTTGTCCGTGCTACGCCATGTTGGGTACTCAATTCTTTCGATATTATGGAATTGAAAGATATCTTCCAAATGTTCTTTGATGCAAGTGGAATACTTACATTTTTCACATGTACCAAAGTGGCACTCTGGTGTCGGATCTCTGCACATAATGGCTTTCAAACAATCACGGTAGGAGGTCAATTTTAGCGCACTGTCCTTTGTGAGATAGCTTATGTTACCACCATGAAGCATGAGTTTAACGTTTTCATGGTAAACACATACGCACACGGTGTGTGTACCGCTTGAACCTGCTAAAACGCAGTGCCTCGGGCGCAACATGGCAAAGGTAGAAAATCCGATTCTACACCCCGGGTGTTTTTCCTTAAAAAGTTGAAATAGTTCCGACAAGTTGCAAAGTATGAGCTGCTTCTGCATCGCTTGACGAGTGCCATCCGGTTTCTTTACAGAAACGTAATCCTTCTTACCGGATAAAATACGGCTGTTCTGACTGTTTTCGTAAAAATCGATCACAAGTTGCTTTTGGAGTACAGTCAAACCATGTCCAGACTTCGGTGCTGGTGCCGACATTATCCCCTTTACACCATGTTCGGCTAAACGCTGTTTCGCACACTTCGCCAAATGTCGTGAACAACCGAAAGTTTCAGCTGTCTTCCGTATGCTCCAAGAATCAGGCACAAGAGTTAGAATTTGTGACTTTTCAGCAAACGAAGTTGATTTATCTTTGAATTTTACAATCATTTTTTGTAGCATTTGCCGCAGGTCCTGATATTCTCCATCGTTGTCGACCTTCCGTTTCTTATTGTCAGACATATCGAACTCGTATTCTGACTGAGAGTCGTTCTCGAATTGTGATTTTCCGGCGTCGTCCGTGGATGTATGGGAGCACTGTGAGCAGCTCCAGTTACCATCTTCCTTACTTGTTGAGGGTACGACTGTTGCATCAGGCACTTTCGGCCATCCTTCTTTGTTAATTTTTTTTCTGCAAGTATCGCAGATTCTCGCATTTTTCGGCAACTTCCGTACGCTTGCAACCGATGTAGAAACGCGACGTAGTAATTTTCTTTTTCGATGCGTCTTCAATCGAAAAGGGTTCATACACTGATAAATCGGAGTGCTCATCATTCTTAGGACGAGATACTTTACTCTAAATCAGACACTGAATGTTTTTGTTTAATTACACGCACTTATTAATAGTAAATGAATCATGCGACAACTAACACACGCAACCTTCTGATTGTGAGTAGTTATACTAGACTGATATCAAGGTCGACTCCAGTACACCGTCAAAACAACAGACGATATCGCCGTCGGTAATGCTCGACCGTTTTCAATAAGACTCCGGCTTATAGATTTTGCACCTCGTGTTCAAGTCTCATGGTGAATTCTTTTTTTTTTTCAGAACAAATATTCTACTGGAGTATTTTCCATTCATCTTAAACCAATACTGTTCTCATTAAGTTGCTGCAAACATGATGCCACGATAATAACGATATTCCAATGAGCATAGCATTGTTGGAAAAGGAATGGAAAATACTCATGTAGAATATTTGTTGAAAAAGAAAGAAGAAAAACAAAACTCTAACGCGGGAATTCGCTAAATACTGAATGGAAGTCTCAATTCTGTAATCAACGCAGAGAGTAGAACACATTTTGACCTATAACTCTCGAACCGTTGGCGAGCCCAGAATTTGCTTTGGAGGGTAAATGGACATGGAAAAAAGGTAATTTACGGAATTTTTTGAAATTTCTCGGCCTGGATATATGTGTCTAAAAACGCAAAATTCTTCTTTTCTGGCCAAAATTACCGGTATGGTTCAAATTATCTGCGTTTTCATAACATGCACTGGAAAGCCCAAGAATTTACGCACAAATTGCTTTTTTAACATTTGTATTTAGTTAAGTCGTTTGGGAGATTAGCGGCTGTAAAAAGAGTCGCTACGACTCCTGCCAGCATAGCGGCGTGGGTCAGGAAGACGAAAGGACTTACCTGAGATCTAAGGTCAACATGGACGACAACATATGTGAAAACTATTGAAATCCGTGACACTCGGTTTCTGAAGTGGCCGTTTTCGCCTGGAAAGCCCCAATATATGAGTGAAAATTAATTCACTATATTGCAAATGTGATAAACATTTTGAACCAACCAAGAGAAAATCCTTATTTAGGATTTCCATCGGTATGACGAGCCAGTCGCCCTCGCTCTTGTACAGAGCGGTAGATATGAGTGAAAACTAATTCACTATAATATTGCAAATATGATAAACATTTTGAACCAGCCAAGAGAAAATCCTTATTCAGGATTCTCATGGGTATGACGAGCAAGTCGTCCTCGCTCTTGTTCAGAGCGGTGGATATCAGTGAAAACTAATTCACTATAATATTGAAAATGTGATAAACATTTTGAACCAGCCAAGAGAAAATCCTTATTCAGGTTTCTCATGGGTATGACAAGCAAGTCGTCCTCGCTCTTGTTCAGAGCGGTTGATATGAGTGAAAACTAATTCACTATAATATTGAAAATGTGATAAACATTTTGAACCAGCCAAGAGAAAATCCTTATTCAGGTTTCTCATGGGTATGACGAGCAAGTCGTCCTCGCTCTTGTTCAGAGCGGTGGATATCAGTGAAAACTAATTCACTATAATATTTTTAACTTACAATTAGATATGAAAAATAAATACAGAGATAATCTTTATTCAGGATTTTCATCGGTATGACGAGCTAGTCGTCCTCGCTCTTGAGCAGAGCGGTGGATATGAGTGAAAACTAATTCACTATAATATTTCTAACTTATAATTAGACATGAAAAATGGATACGGAGAAAATCCTTATTTAAGATTCTCATTGGTATGACGAGCAGCTGTAGTTGTCATCCTCGCCTTGTAGATCTGAGAAAGATCACATTGATTCTAATATTTCTAACTTACAATTAGACATGAAAAATAAATACAGAGAAAATCCTTATTCAAGATTTTCATCGGTATGACGAGCTAGTCGTCCTCGCTCTTGAGCAGAGCGGTAGATATCAGTGAAAGCTAATTCACTATAATATTGAAAATGTGATAAACATTTTGAACCAGCCAAGAGAAAATCCTTATTCAGGTTTCTCATGGGTATGACGAGCAGTTGTAATTTTCGTCCTCGCCTTCATATAGAACGGTAGATCTGAGTGAAATCTCATTCAGTAAATTATCACTAAAAGCAGATCAAAATAATAAAAATTAATAAGCAAGTATAGCTAACGCGCTGTGTCGAGTTCCACAGCGTAGCAACAAAAGTTTGAATCAAAGTTGAGGAATCAATTTGTAAACATGAGTTACTTACAGGTTGGGATCTGGCGGTATCATAGAAGGAAAATATTCACTTCTGTCTTTCGTTGTATGTCCTAGCACGGTGTTTACAAACGTACTCGCAATGAACGAGTAGCACATGCTCGCGAAAATTTCTTGAGGTTAGGTTCAGATCTGTCGTAATAAGCTACATATACTATTATACCCGTAAATACTGAAAATTCAGCGGAACTATTAATGAAGTCAGCTAACACATTACACACCTGCTGTGTTTAGAAACTTATCATTTGTTTGTTTTTTTAATTATTCTATCGCACTAACAAGCCAGAACAGATCTTCCGTAAGCGTCACGTCACACGTGCACTGTCACGTGTTTCTATGGCCCCTAGCGTCGGTTGGTGCGAACGAACATGGAGGCGGGAAAAATGCGTTCATTGCAACTTATAATCTGGTTGCTCAAGAACTATTCGACCAACGATGAACACTCTTATCTGATATCACCCATGCCCTATAATTATTCCTTTTCTAATTATTGTATCACGATAGCAAGGTATTTTACGTTACAGCAAGCATTTTCAAGGCGGTAATGGAAATAAAATTTCAACGTAAAATTTTGATTTCACTCATTCAACTAAATTATTTTAATGTTTCGATATAAAACAAATTGATGGAAATCATCGAGCATTCGAAAGTTTATTACTACAATTTATATTTTCGTTGAGTACTCTCCGAACCGTGACAATTTTCAAGGAACATCTAAGAATCGTAGCCTGTTAAAAGAGACTTACCGAATGATACCGTCACGAATGACGCGCGAAAAAGATCGAGTCAAACGCTATCGATTTTCAAGTCGATAATACCTTTCTTTTACACACGGGACATGATATTTAATCAGAATATTATAATTTTTATTTATGAATTAAATTAACATTCAGAAACATGAAAAAAATCGGACAACAAATACAATACGTAAATCGTTTGTGATCAGATGATAGTCCCTTTTTTTAAACATACAACCAATCAAGGCTTCAGAAAAATTTGCACACGGCACACGATAAGACATCGTCCTCAGAGTCCTAGTGGGGGCCGAAGGTATAAATAAGGCCCACAATATTTGGGTGTCATTAGTGCAGTTGATAACTGAAGAAGATGATGGCAAAACGACCATTAGGTAAGTGTAGAAGATATATTTTACAGATGAAGACGTGTCTTTCGATAAAATATTCACAATTTTATTTCCGTACAAGAGAACATTGAATTTTTTTTTCCGTGTATTTCCTATACGTGTACGAAGGTATTGGATATTTTTACCGAATTTCATATCGCGCAGTGTATTTCGCACGAGAAAACATTAAATTCTTTTTTCCGTGCATGTATTTCCTATACGTGTACGAAGGTATTGAATATTTTTACCGAATTATATATCGCGCAGTGTATTTTGCACGAGAAAACATTAAATTCATTTTTCCGTGTATTTCCTATACGTGTACGAAGGTATTGAATATTTTTACCGAATTATATATCGCGCAGTGTATTTCGCACGAGAAAACATTAAATTCTTTTTTCCGTGTATTTCCTATACGTGTACGAAGGTATTGAATATTTTTACTGGATTATATATCGCGCAGTGTATTTCGCACGAGGAAACATTAAATACTTTTTTCCGTGTACAATAATATCAGTTAGAGAGTATTTCAACTTTTCTTTTTTGGGAGAAATTATCTTTCAATTTTCGATGGTTGTTACAGGCACACGTGATTGTGAGGAGGGCCCACCTCCCCGGCGTCACAGCACGAGGCTGCAGGATCAGGTATGTATTTTCCTCCTATACTTCTTAGTTAAAGAATCTAACTATCGAATCATGGTTCTCATTCACTCGTTTGCACGCATTATACAGTTGCGAAGCTAGTATGAAAAAATCAATCATTTACGTAATGACGCTTCAGTTCATTGTTAGTATTATATCTGTGTAGGTTTTTATACCGTGAGAATCAGGTGAAACCGAATGGTCCATCCGCCCAGACGGTGAATATTTGGTATTTTTATAGGGATAGCCACTCGTTGCACTGAAAATCCCTAAAGTGATTTTGGTACGCAGAGTTCCATCGACCGCGCGCCAAGATCACCCTAGGGATTTTTCAGCGCAACGAGTGGTTATCCCTATAAAAATACCAAATATTCACCGTCTAGGCGGATGGACCATTCGGTTTCACCTGATTCTCACGGTAGATCGTTCGCGGAATTATGATTAATATTCATACTATACTTTTATATCCGAAACAGGGAGGGGACCGACAACAAAACCAGGAACGACCAGCACGGCAGCAACGGACGCAACGACCACCACAACAGCAACAACAGCAGCAGCATCAACAACCACAACAGCAACAACCGCGACAACCACGACCGCAACTCCCACAACAACAACAACAACCACAGCAACAACAACCACAACGACCACAACGACAACAACAGCAACAGCAACAGCAACCACAACAGCAACAACAGCAACTTCAACAGCAACAGCAACCACAACAGCAACAACAGCAACATCAACAGCAACAGCAACAGCAACATCAACAGCAACAGCAACAGCAACAGCAACAGCAACAGCAACAGCAACAGCAACAGCAACAGCAACAGCAACAGCAACAGCAACAGCAACAGCAACAGTCACAAGGACAAAGACGGCGACAACGACAACTACAACAACAGCAGCAGCAGCCACAACAACAACCACATGAACAACCACCACCACCACCACAACAACAACAAAAACAACAACAACAACAACAACCACCACCACAACCATAATAGATTATTATCATCATCATCATTATCATTATCATTATCATCATCATCATCATTATCAGTATTATTTTTATCATCATTATCAGTATTATTATTATTATCATTATTATTATTATTGTTACTATCACTATTACTGTTACTATTACTATTACTATTACTATTCCTATTACTATTACTTTTACTTTCATTATTATCATTATTATTATTATTATTATTATTATTATTATTATTATTATTATTATTATTACAATTAATATTTTTACTAAAATAAATATAAATATAATAAGATATTAAACCATACATATGATTGTATTTTTTATCTTATCCCGCATATACTCCTTTCCATTTCATACTGCTATATAATATCTAGTTTTCAATATCTTCTTATTGTCACGCATTATTATTCCGTGGTTGAGAGCTTTGATCATACATCGATGAACCCAAGTGGGAGTAAATTTCAAGTAACAGTATGGAAATTGTAATAGAGCGATAACACAGGTTTGCGATAAAAGTTTTTTAAATACTTTTACAATATGACACATTCCGGTCTGCTGATTCAGAGTATGAACTCCGTTTTTACGTATCACGTCACAATTTTTTTTTTCTCATTTCATATACCGCGAGAATCAGGTGAAACCGAATGGTCCATCCGCCCAGACGGTGAATATTTGGTATTTTTATAGGGATAACCACTCGTTGCGCTGAAAAATCCCTAGGGTGATCTTGGCGCGCGGTCGATAGAGCTCTGCGTGCCAAAATCACCCCAGAGATTTCCAGTGCAACGAGTGGCTATCCCTATAAAAATACCAAATATTCACCGTCTGGGCGGATGGACCATTCGGTTTCACTTGATTCTCACGGTATACATGTAGATATTTCTTTAGAATAACTTTATCAAAATAATTGAATATTTTCATCAGTTATAAAAAAATAATCTAGTAAATTCATGCCTAATTCGTTAGTTTGAAAAAAAATAATAAAACTTGCAACTTTAGATATAGATATATTAGTTTATATTACATTCAGGACTACTATCGTGAATATCAACAATCCAGTCGAACAACTTTTACGAAATTGAAATTCGCAGACGTGTGCAATTAATTCGTTTTCTATGGTGGACAGATGGTTTTATCCGAAGACCGAAAATATCAAAGAATTAATGGGCCGATGATTCCTCAACAATGATTCAAACTCCTAGAACTTATACTGAAAGAAATAAATGGATAAATTGATTAAATCGCTAGAACTTAGATTTTCATATTTTTCCACAGAGCTTTGAAGTTTTACAATAAATTTAGAAAAATATTGGAGCCGATACGTGAATAACCTATCCAGATCTGCTCCATATATGAGTATTGTTAATATTATTACTAATATTATTTCTAATAGAAGCAAGAAATGTTGCGGAACGAGAGATCGTCAACAGAGAACTTGCATGCAATCGAATTTACATTTAGTCTTTTGGTCTTTCCGTTGGGGTATATCATGATTTCAATTGACGCTGCCTTATGAGTCTTGAAACGTCTCAACGCTTCAAGGTATCACGCTCAGATTCAACTGTGATGTCAGATTAGTTTGTATTAGTTTCGCATTGTTATCTAGAATTATAAATGTAATTAGAATGGAAATTCAGTGTAATGCAAGCTCTCTGCTGCTTCCATCATTACGGAAGCTGCAACGGCGTTGTAAACGGCATTTTTAAAATGCCTAGGAAACACCCACCCACTCTTACCCACTTACACTATAGTGTAAGTGCGTTTCCTTATGTTAGAGCGCTCAAATCGAGCTAGTTTTATTTATCCACATGGACTTACTATATGCGTGTCTATATGCTATGCTATATAGACGCAGCACTGTGATTCATTCACAGGGGAATGGCGTTAGCCTTCGAGATTTTAATATTACTATTAAATGATCTCTCATTTTTTTCGCATCTCGCGAATAAACTTGCCTCGCAGGGTCGCCACCCAGTACGATTGTCGTTGCGTAAGCCGCAGCGTATACTCCACAACTGTAGGATCGATCGAAAAAGAATATAAAGGGAACGATTAGCAGAATTATGGATCCCGTTTCTTTAGGTTTCCGAATTAAGCATGTTTTATTCCAATGAGAAACTGTTCAGTTTAATCTGTTTATTCGTTTATATTCGATTTTATCTGTTCTTTCATATCCCGTCCGATCCGCGAAAATACCACATCCCACAGCCTATTCGTTTCAATTATTCGTTTAGAATAGGGGATTGCAATTTCTGATCCGAATCTGTTCTTTCCATCCAAATCAATTCGTTTCAAAGAATACGAATCATCCTTTTTTCTATTCGAGTGAATTCTTTTGAAGGAGAACGAAAATTTGTTGAAGAATTAACTAATTAAAACGAGCCTTCGGATTCTTTCTGGTTATGTGCAATTCGAATCAATGCTTCAAACGGAATGAATGACATAATATTCTATACGACGAATTCAACTGAGCGATAGAATTTCCGAATCAATTCTTTCATCGAATTCACTTATTAATGGATTCGTTTTGATTCTAAATACATTCAGTAATAGTAATACCCGAGTTCAAAGTCTATTGATTGAAAGTTATGATTTATCGAATGAAAATCATGATGAATACTATATTAGAGATTATGAATTATTATCTCATTAAAAAAAAATTAGAGATAAACTATTATTCTTAATAGATAAACTTTTACATAATAGTCGATGATTATTATAAGTGAATGATTTCTCATGACAAAATTTTATTTTCTTGTAATTTTTATAGAATATACTTATACGTATATAATTGTACATATAAGGTATTTAAAATAAAAGAAAGACAAATCAAGTATATTTATTTCAATATTTATTGATTACACAGATTGTTTGGCAATTTACACAGATATTCATGATCGCTGCTCGAGATGTATATTAATTTGGAAAGAACCTTATCAATAGCTACTCCATTTATACAGTGGCGTACAGATATTACTTTCCAAATATGTGGTAGAACGATATCTTTTATTTTTAATGGTTCAGTACTCATTAACCGTACGTTGAAGTAACATTTTTCATTCGACAATACGATATCATTGATTTGTGCAGCAGCACCGCTCTTCAATTGAATGAAAGTATCATCCCATTTTGACGATCTCTTATATTCCACCGTAGTGTATACTGTTCCCTGATAGATACACTTCTGAAACAATTTTTCTGAATTCGAAGGAACTGTTCTGCCAGCGTCATAGGCATCAAAATTTATGACCCCATTAGACTTTTCATTATTCGTGGTTGTGTGTTTGTTTGAGAATAACCCCTCACAATACATTTTAGCATGTTCTGAATTTGTCGAAATACTATTGCAGTCGACTGCTATTTTAAAGGAACGTATATTCATGGACTATTTTATGATCTGAAGGTCTACCCCCTTTGAACCATTGATCAATCGTTTTAAAAAATGTATGTTGCTTTCATAGGCATACGTTGAATTTGCCCATAGCGGTCCACACTTACGCACTGAATCGACAGCGTGAAGTAGCATGTGTATATTGAATCGCATACAAGATTCACCGTATTGTGTTTGAAAATTTATAATAAATAGCGTTAACAACAGTTCACATTCTTCTAATTCTATATTATAAATTTCCATCTGTGACAATATATACATACTTTTTGCTAATAATGAGTACAAATGTAACGTGTTGTCTGATAGAATATTAACACAAATCGGAATACCGTAATACAGTGACAATGATCTCCAATTTTTCGCTTTATAATTCTTCAAGTCGAATATTTCTTTTGGCAATGTACCAACATCATGAGGAGGCTTAATATTCATCAATAGTCTATTAATCTTTTCTTTATCTTGTTTATTCACCGTTTTCAAAATCAATTCCCACAGAAATTGTTCAGCACCTAACTCTCCAGTATGCAAGTCGTCAAAAGAAAAACTCCATACCATATCAAAATTTGGCAATTCAGATAATATTGATGGACCTTTTACTCCTCGAGATTTTAATTTCGAGGGGTTTTCAGAAATATCTTCTATGTCTTTCATGTGTGATTCATGCGTCCGTAATACTTCATTATTTACAGAAAATGAAAACGCATTGTTTTATTAAAGCTGCCTTGAATATAACAGTAACTGCATGAATAATAACCATTGTGTTGAACTCTATTTTGGCATACTGCACGGGCAACAGAGTCCACAGAGCCACACAGAACTGAGACTTTCAATAGTTTTTCTACGCCATCGTCGTTGATGACACAATTGAAACCAACATCATGTAATTCTTTTACTTCATTGACAAATGTCTTCAAAAATGAATTCATCAACGTTGGATTTGGCTCCTTTTGAACGATCATCAAAGCCACAATTATAACATTTGCAAATCAAAGATCTGGTGGTAAATCATTGAGAATTACTTGAAGAGGCCACATATTTCTTTTGGATTTATGAAAAATTGGGGCACCATCAGTACTAAAATTGAGACTTACTTAATGTTGAACAAGTATTCACTGTAGTAATTTTATATAATTCGCCATCTCTGCAATCAGTAATCTCTGGCTTTTCATTATATCGTTGAGATATACTGTTTCTAAGTGCTGAACGAATGCTTTTCAGCTTCATAACCTCGTTAAATTGATGCTTCAAATCAATTGTAAGAAAGTAGTTATTACAAGATAAATCCAAAAATATTTGGGAACTACATTTCTCACAAATAACTGTCTGTTTTTTTGAACGACTCTTTCCACGAGCAATAAATCTCATTGTAACACTTAGTACAATACTAATGACTTTTGACCTTTTTCTTTGAAAGTTCTGAAATTGTATCAAAATAATAATTTGAGATTTGTACATGATTAAATCTTGGGCCAGCACACAATTTAAACATTTCCATTAATTGTTTACGACCTTCATTGCAAATACCAAATTTCAAAGTAAAGCCTGTTATCATGAGTATTACATCACTTATTGTAGTATTCGATTCATCGAACATTATTGAATTTTCGAAGATAAATGACCGTTTTTTATTTTTTACTTTTTCTGCGTTGCTTTGGTAAGTGGCAGAGTTTCGCGCCTCAGAATTAGAACGTCGTAATGATGGCGTTGAATTTTCCTCATTACAATCATCAGAGTCCGTTCTGCTTTCTTCTTCGCTTTCGTCAGTCGATGTGTGCTCAGTATCGCTGCTATAATCACTTTCATTGCTTACGATAGTATCTTTCATTTCCACGGTTTCTGAAATTAAGTCTTTTTCCTTACCAAGACCGCTTCCAGTACTGTCTGAAAATAAAGCAATAGAAATTATTAAAAATAAACTCTATGTACTGAAAATTAAGTCGCTCAAGGTTCAATGATTTGCTGTGGTCACACTCTGAGCAATGAATTAATATGGATGAATGGACATAAAATACCAATATTTTTAACCTGTTGCTGCTGCACTACGTTTAATCTTCTGCAAAACAGCATTGGATTTCATCCTCCACGATCTGTGCGTCGCTTGACAAACCATTCTTGCGTCATAATCAGGGGTTAGGCAGAGTTTATATCTTTTCCGTACCGGCTTACTTATTTCTTTTTCGGCACAATTCACTGAAAAAAGTATTTTCATAAAACTTATTACTTACTATTTCTTCTTCAAATCTTAGTATCGATAACATTGAGAAAATAGGTTATGTTACTTACTATTTGTAGCCAAAGTGCTAACACTTCTTATCAGTCCAGACTAATGCTGTTGTAACACGACGGTTTCATTCTAAATTATAAATTTCACCAGACTCGTTATTTTTCACTTCACTTTAATTCATATTTTGTATGTGAAAATTGTTTGTTTTCTTTCGAGATTCATCCACATTTCACACACGCAGGCCCTCGGATTGTTCGGTATCGCTCGGTACTATTCGACGCACGGTTATTTTACCGAGATGGTCGAGAGAATTCGAATACGGCCATGAAGTTACTGGAACAATCTATAATATGCGTGTATAGGCTCCGACACGTGGTGTAAGGCACTACCGTTGCAGCCGGCTACAGCCCTACAGCACGTGGACAACAGTACGCGGGCTACAGCACACGGGCAACAGTACGCGGGCTACAGCAGCAACGGGTTAATTAAAACCGATAATCGAATAAATTATATATGATCATTGGTAGTAAATCCGAAGGGTAGTGGGCAATGCGAAAAACGGCGATAACGCGAAGTGCTATGCAATAATTGTGTGCTTGATTTTGAAAAATACCATGTGGGCCTACATTCGACTGCCACAATTGCAAGCACCAAACAACACGCGGCTAGTTCCGCTGTCAAATATCTTACATTTCGATCAAAAAAGAATGAAAAATAAGTTATTCAACGTAGTGTTGAACAATGACAAAAGTCAACCATGTCAGGTTATTTCGATCGCAAGTAAGTACTCTTTATTACTATAGATGCCAATTAAAATATTACACGATTTAATCACTTTATTATTAATTCTATCGCAATTACAAAATCCTCTAAATTTCAAACTTTTATTTTTTTCTCAGAATCACAGAAAGAGCTGAAAGACAGTCTAAAAGAAAAAAGAATCACGTATCCCCCACTGAGAAATTTGGATTCAGCAACAGATATAAGCGACACTGACAGTGGACCTGCAACCTCAATGTCGAAGGTAAATATTAAATTGCATTGGGAAAAATGCTTAATATTGATGTCTTTTTTTTCTAATTCAGACTAGTCAATTTGATGGAAGCACCTGCGAGCAGTTGAGAAACGACCTGCAGGAACGTCTAAAAAATTTGGAAAAAAAGAAAACGGTATTCATTTGTTCCATTAATCTTTTACGAGGTATTAAGTAAAATTCATCAAAGAGTGAAATTCGTACAGACAATACGTACATCAACAATATATAACAAAAGTTGAATTTCATACTGTATCTGTGAATATAAAAACACATAAATTGTTTATGTATAGGTGAGGGTAAATCACAGAATAAGCAATGATGATACGAGTGATGATGACAACGGAAAAAACGATGCCAAAATCGCTGGGTTTAGCCCGGTAATTAATTAACCACGTTAAAAGTGTTTGATGCAGCGTAAAAAACCGTGATGAATGTAAAGAAGAAATCATTTTTACAGCATAAAGATCGTAACAACTGTACTTCGCAAACAGCTGACCTGAAAGCATCATGCAAAGGATATAAGCAAGAAAATTTGGAATTAAAAGAAAAAAACAAGGTCTTGGAGGAAACTCTGATAAAGCCAAAGAAAGACTGTGATGTATCCGAATCAAAACTCAATGATTTACGGATACTCTTACAAGAAAAAGACCGCGTTGTACAAGAGCTAGAGACATTGAATCTTGGATGGCAGAACAGTGCATTAACTAATTGGGACAAAATGGAGGGTATATACAAGCGCTCTCTCTAAC
Source organism: Tenthredo amoena (assembly GCA_963966615.1). Lineage (NCBI taxonomy): Eukaryota > Metazoa > Arthropoda > Insecta > Hymenoptera > Tenthredinidae > Tenthredo > Tenthredo amoena. Next base: position 6,896,797 of record OZ016492.1, on the reverse strand, counting down.
AATAAGTGTTATGTACAGTATACATATGAACGGAATCACGACGTCACTAAGTCTAATAAGTTGGACGTTATTTAAAAATTGGATATTCCTTATACTTACGTTACACTGGCAGTGTGACTAGTCGTCTTGATCACAGTCTTTAACACACAATTTTTGACATAGTTACGAATGATCTATTCTTCATAAAAGGGCCCGTATATACTTATAATTATTTTATTTGGTTTTGTATCCCACAGGCATTCTTGACGATTTGAAAAAATCTTCTAGGGTACCAAGAGGGACTAGCGATAAATTAACTGGGACATTTGAGGTCGGTTATGTGACTGACGATGGAAGCCAAGTAAGTAAATGATGAAAACTTTTTCCAGAGGGATGAATAATGTATGTTAAATAATGTCACAAACACATAGTCTTTTTGTTGAAAAATTGTATACCCTCATGCACATCCCATTAACTCTTCAACGCCTCTGCTTTAATAGACATGAACAGTCTATATAGCCTTCATTTGAAACAATAGTAACACAATTTATCGATTTCTAGATACATTTAGGGAAGGATGTATGGCTACCAATTCAAACTTTCGCGTTTGTCACTGCTAACGTTAAGTCAGTATCAGGACTCACCCGCAATTTAGTGTCAGCATTATTTGACGAACGTACCCTACTTAAAAGTACCATATCGGGCAAAGCATCCAACAGAGTCGCCAAGTCAAGAACTCCTCACGCTTCATTGAAAGAAAATGTTGAGAAACTCGATCCAGTGAAAGTTATGGCAATTGAAGGTGAAAAAAGGTTCTTATTACTTACTTAGTAAAGCTGCAATAACTAAATGCTTCTCATACCTTCTTGAATTTAGATTTCGTTCGCTACTACCTTGTCGATGAATGGAAGCTTTCCGAAGATATAGCAGACACGGAGGCAGATTTAGTGAGACACTACATCAGCAAAAAAATAGCTGATTTGAAAGAAGGCATTTGTAAAACTAAACTTATGATTTTGTTTTATTATTTTAGAGTACCTTTTTCTCACCTTTATTGATACATATCAATGATAATTGTTCATCTTGCAGCAACAAACCCGACCAATAAACAAAAAAAACACAAAAAAAAAAGTAGTTCATCGATAATGAACATTGTTGAGAATGCAAATAATACAAATAATAACAGTGACGGTGGTAGGACGAATCATTGCACCGATGACATTGAGGAACTCTGTGACATTGATCCATTCAATAATAATGTCGAAGTAATTGAATTCGTGAAGACAAATCTACTGCCAGAAGAAAGAGACTCTTTGGACCAGCACCAAAACGATATTCAAAATATGAAGGCATCCGATAATTCCAAAGGTGGACACACTTTAATACGAAAAGTTCACGATCAACCGCTAACCTCAGACTCTGTGACACATGTTGTCGAACATATCTCCGCTACGTTCCAAGGTCTTGACGCGGAAGTGGACCCCCTCACATCCGACTCACAGACTACCGTTGGTACGCACTGTAGTGGCGGCTCATTAGTATACGATTCATCAACAGTTAACAACAATATGTGGGCTATGGACAGATGGATAAGCTCGAGAGTCCTCGCTACAGGTGTTCCAGTAAATGATTAATTATCGTTTGCCGGGTCACGTCCGTAGAAGAAGAAGTCACAAAGGGCACACAAAGAACTAGACCTGAATAACTGATATACTACTATAAATCTAATAAACCTATAGTTTGGTCCCATATTTTAAATCTGATGTGATATTAGTTTTCTTCTCTCTGGAATTATCGACCGTCCAGCTAGTATTTTTGAGCACAAATATGATTATTCTCGTACTGTAAGTCACATAAATATTTTTCAAGTCAGTATTTTTAAGCAGAAATAGTATATTTGAAGTCAGTATCCTTGATCAGAAATACTATCAGTACCATGTAATTACTATGTAAAAACTGAAATGTCATATTATCGCATGTTTTTTGAATAATCTGGATGTAACAAACATCACAAAATTCATTCAAAACAAAAAATTTCAAATTCTTTCATTTGATAAATCTCTATATTGTTAAGCACAACACACCCACCCTTTCTCGAAAACCCCGAAAAGGCCGGATTAGGATTAAGTACAACTGTCGTCGAATTCAGTCTGAGTCTCGGTCTCAACAACATCGGGTCGTTGTATCGGAGTGTAAGAAAAATACCAGGCTTGAGAATAAAATTCGTTTTGCCACCAATTTTGTTTTATTCAACCTCCAATCCATTAACAATATTTATTTTCCCAAATTCGTATTTAATCGAGCTACCAGATTAGATCGTATTGAAGAATATTACCAAAATTCTGTTCTATTTGTTTCTATTTCATCATATTCGGATCGTCCTTCTTCATATTCGATTTTATTTGAATTGTCGGATAAAGAAATCGGAATAGATCGTATTGAAGAATCTCGATCCGTTTCTATTCTTTTTCAGTTGTTGGAAAAGTCGCTCGTGAATACGTTACCTGTTTTTCTCCGCGAGTGACGTGATTTTCCGAATGTTTTCCGAATTCGACGACATCTTCGACCTAGACGCGGTGTGATCTCCCCGACAAACTATACAAAAAAATTTTCGATTCGTTTTCTATTTTGCTACGCGAGTCACGTGATTTGTCGAATCTTTTTCGAGTCCGACGTCCATTTGGACATATACGCGGTTTTGCGTTCTTCTTGCCGCATGATACGGAGTTGCTCCTCGATTTATTTCCGATTTTTGTTCCTGAGGTAGCGAATTTTCGGAATGTTTTTCAAGCTCAACGTCAACTCTGAACTTGACGAGGTGATCGGAATGTTTTTCGAATTCCACGTCATCTTCGACCTCGACGCAGCGTTTCGATCTCTTTGACAAACTATACAACGATACTTTTCGATTCGTTTTCTATTTTGCTACGCGAGTCACGTGATTTGTCGAATCTTTTTCGAGTCCGACGTCCATTTGGACATGGACACGGTTTTGCGTTCTTCTTGCCGCATGATACGGAGTTGTGTTACAGACTGACATGCAGTTATCGCTGAATGAAGGAAACGGGAAGAGAGGAAGCTCTGGATCCGCTTGACCAGTCAACGAAGGTCGACGTTCAGGTTCCACGCACCTCCTTTAGATCCACATGGACGGGCTTACGGGAGGTTAACAGGGAACAGCGATATTATAGGGAGGAATGGTGAAGTATTATTATTAGTCTTACCTTTATTCTAGCTCGACGATCTCGACGATTTTGGGCGTAGCGGGTTGTGATGGGTTGTCAAGATGGCGGATGTCGAAAGATCGCCGTGTCAGAGTTGTTTCTACGGTGTCGACTATGCACCTAGCACCCTGGTAGTCGATGCTGTGCTGGACTATTGTCCTTGGAGTTTCTTCTAGATAGCCTCGGAAGGGTCCCTCCGGTAATTCAGCTGGTTGTGGCGAAGGGACTTCGGTGCCCGAGAAACTATTGTCCGTATGATTTGACTGAGTTTGATCGGTTTTCGGTAATATAATAGTGTCACGGCTGTCGCTGTCGTCTGGCCCTACGTATAATTCGTTTATGTAGTCTTTTAACCAGTCTGGCGTTGTTGATTTGAGTGACTCTATTAAACGTTGCCGTCTAGCTATAGCCTTGGCTAGACGCGCGTTTGCTCTTTTTCCTGAACGACGTTTGAATTTTCTTTTCTTTATTACAGCTCCATCCATCTACGGGAAAGGGAAGGAGGTGGTTAACGTCGGCTTGGGTTTTGATATCCTCGCCTTGACGTCATGTAAGTATAGAAGGGTTTAACGCAAGCTGGGAAAGTAGTTCCTCGCCTGTGCCGCTAAACACGTGTAAGAAACTGAAGCAAGCTTGGATCAGTAAATCCTCGCCTATACGACAGAGTCTTGAAATGGTGTAAGAAAAGAGAGTTTAACGCAAGCTTGGAAAGTAGTTCCTCGCCTGTGTCGCTAAACGCGTGTAAGAACTGTAGTAAGCTTGGATCGCTGAATCCTCGCCTATACGACAGTCTTGAAATTGTGCGGATATACTGGCTCAGAGACCTAGGTACTTCGCCCGTATATTCGTTGAGTGTAGGGTATTGGATTTTGTAATAATATATGAATGAAGGTGTAATTTACCTTGAGTTGGTTGAGGTTAATAAATTGTTTGATTTAAGATTAACCTTTGGTTTTATTTTATATGAATTTGAATATGAGTCAAACCGTTTTACAAGTTTAATAAGAAAATAGAATAATTCTAGAAGCGCCAAGACCACAAAAGACTTACGCGTCTTACTACTATTAACGTTATTCTATTTTGAATGTGCGACCGTGGACACGAGTTAAGAATCTTTCGCGAGCAAAAGTTAACTTGTCAAAATTCGATTAGAGATCTGAGCAGAGTAACTACTTGCACGAGTTTTGAATGAAGACTGACGTATGCAAGGCTGCGGTAAGATTGCGGTAGTCTTGTGTGGTAGGTGGGGGTTTATATAGGCCTTAAAATCTATGTGGTGGGGTTGTTTAGTTAAATACAAATTCTTATCCCACGGTGGACTCTGGCCAGCTGCATATGTTTAATATTTGCAAGTCGGTGCCTGCTTGGATATGTTTAAATAATATTTCTAGCGAACTCCGGATGTCTCTAATCTGTTTTGAAGTTTAGAGTTTCAAAATCAACACTTGATAAGTGGGTATTGAGTGTTCGGTTTATCTTATATAATTCATATGCGGTTGCTCCGAGTTCACGTAGAGTTTGAATTGCTCTTAGTTTTACCAAGGGGAATTCATTCTCTATTTCTTATAATTATTTCTTATATGATAGTTGGTTATAATATTTTAGGTATATAATATAATATATAGGGTATAGTCTAATATATGTATAAGATATATATATATTGTAACGGATCGGGTGATCCACACCCGAAACAATACGTCACGCCGCGCACCGTCAACCGCGCACAACAAGTGACGTCAATCAGTGACTATATAAGCGCAGCGCTAACATGGCTCCAGCAGCAGTGTTAGGCAAAGCGCCACGCTGTCTCACTAACATATCTTTTCTGAGGCCAGACAGGCAGAGCGCCCTGGTGCTCTTTAGCTTCATTTCTTTAATCACGGAAACTGCCATAGCGGGGTTTTACGTTAGAGTCAATTATTATCTTATTTTTCTACTTTCATTTACATTACCATTTGGATTCCTATTTATCAGATTTAAAATATAACGAAAAATTAAACGAGAAACGAGCGTAGAATCGTAGCATAGCTGAATCTACAAATTAGGTTAAAACTTATGTAATTTAATAATAGTATAAATTTCCGGTTGCAACCATTTCAACTCATTATGATTTATTTGATTAATTAAATATTTTGTTAATCGGGACGGTTTCCTTTTTCTCTACAACCTTCTTCTCCGTAGGCTGAACTGACCTGACTAACACATTTCATTTAATTAGCTAATATACAGCTTCGGTGACGACTGCACTGTCCAGATCCGATACTCGCTTCGGTGCGCTAGGCGTACCCAAGTCGAGATACGGTCTCGGCAAGTGCGTTGAATCCCAAGTCTGATACAGCCTCGGTGCTGCTTGCAGCATCCAGGTCTGAGGGAGGCAGCTACGGTGTGATTCGCTCCACCCTAGTCTGTATTAGGGACTAACAAATTGATTACCTCTACCAAGGAGCCCTAGAAATTAATCTAGAGTAAAGACACTCACAAGTAACTAGCCGTACGCGACACCTTCAGTGTCGCGTAAAGCACCAGAAAAGTTACATTTGGCGCCCAACGTGGGGCTCCTTGTTAGTTAGAGGTAAACCTTCTGTTTACCTGTAAATTCAGTAAAATCATTGCTTAGAGTCATTTGTTTAAATTCGAGTCATTGCTTAATTTAGAGTCTTTTGTTAACTTAGAGTCATTGCATAATTTAGAGTCATTTGTCAAAATGGAAGGTCACAGTTCAGCCTCGAGAAAAGGTGCGGAAAAGGAAACCGGCTCGAAACTTACAGATAAAAATGTAGGTAGGCGTGAGAAAGACAAAGGCACTACTGAGTTTGACAAAACCTTTATTGAAAAACCAACAGAAGTAGGAACATCAAGTAAATTCGCGGATCCGACGCAATCCATGATGATGGAGATCCTAGAACAAATAAACAAAAAGTTAGATGAAAAATTTGCTGCCGTAGAACGTAGGATGATGGTATTTAAAACAGATACAGAAAAAGAATATTCAAAGTTCGAAAACAGAATATCCAAAAAAGTAGACGATCAACAGCAAATAAATCGAAAGCAAATAGAGTCTGTAGAAGCGAATTTACATGATCTAGACGAAAAATATAGTTCCGAAGTGATAGGTTTGCAAGAGCAATTGACAACTTGCCAAGTAGACATCAGAAGCGAATTTAACGGAAATTTAAATAAACTCAATACCAAGGTTAAGGATAACTATCAATTTAGTGTTGACAAATTCGCTGAGTTAGAGAACAAACACGAGAGTTTGAAAACAAACATCGACACAGAGGTTAGGAGAATTAGATTCAGAAACTCTGGCAACAACAGTGAGTGTCACAACATAATTGCTAAGCATATCAAAATGCCGACTTATTCAGGAAAAGCATGGGAAAGACCTGCTAACTTTATTAAAGAACTAGAAGAATACTTTACCTTTGTAGGAGCTGATTGCGATGAATTAGGTTTAAAACTCATAGGCCAATGTCTTAATCAGGATGCAAAAGACTGGTGGACTGCGCGTCGTGACGTGATCAATTCCTGGGACTCGTTCAAAAATAGATTTCTAAATAGATACTGGGGAGAAGAAACCCAGAGGGAGATTAGAAAAGACATTGAGTTCGGATTTTATGATAACGATACGAAGGTAACGTGGTCAGAATACGCAAATAGAAAATTCGCGTCAGCCGCAGGCTTGTCTCCACGCATGGACGAAAGAGAGATAGTTCGTTGCCTTACCCGACATTTTAACGAATCCGTAGTAGAAGCAGCTAGGTGCCGTGACATCCGCGACATCGATGCGCTCCTCGCATTCTTGGACGAATTGCAATTTGGGGGTAGATCAAATGCAACTCGAAGTAAGTTCACTAACACGAACAAACAAAATTCACCGGGTTATCGGACGACAGAGACGCGAGATAAACAAGTGTCATGGCGGACTGAGAACGTTAATCCTGGTTCAAAACAAAGCGACGCCAACCAAAATATTAGGCCTAGTACTCAATATTACAGTCCAAAACAAAACTGGACAAATCATCAAATAAACGCGATCGACTGTGACGACACTACGGATGATCCGATTACAACGGAACCTAGTAACAGTTCGGAAAACTAGAAATCGCTGTGCCGGTCACACCAATAAACGTACCGACACAGCATGAAGTCAATGTTTTCGCGGCAAATCTCACTGATTTAACTACTTTTGAAGATCCGTACGAGTTTTTAATTGCGGAAGAAATAAATGAGAAACCTGTAGATAACAAATGTCCGGAATTAAGTCTCCGAATCGAAAAAATCGAGATGAAAGCTTTGGTAGATACAGGTAGCCAAATAACCTGCGTTTCGGATGAATGGTATCTCAAACATAAAGACAATTTATCAAAATGCGAAAAATTACCGGTTGTTAATTTTCAAGTACAGGGTGTAACAGGGGGCAGACCAGCCCGAGTAAAAGAACAATTTCTTGCGGAAATCAAGATCGGTATGGCAGTCGATGAGGTGGGTTTTCTCGTCGTGCCTGGATTAAAACACGATGTAATAATCGGTATCGACACACTGCGTAAATGGAGAGCTGATCTTGACTTGCAAATAAACAGACTGGAGATCCAAATAAAAGAGAGAAAATATTATATCGAATTGTATAACCCAAGCGATAAACAAAATCGATCAGATTCCACGGCTGGAATCTCTAGCTTAAAAACAACCGAGAATAAAGAAAATAAATATCACATAACCGATGATGAAGTAGAGAGCAAACTAACCGACTGTCAGGTACTAGGAGCCGATGAAGTTAGAGCCTTTACAGACTTAATAAAAAATTATCGAGATGTTTTTCAAAAAATTCCGGGTAGAGTCACCGTATATGAACATAAAATCAAAGTGTACGAAGATAAACCGTTCGTCAAACGATCATATCCCATTTCAATGGTACATAGAGATAAAGTAAACGAAGAAATACAGAAAATGTTAGAGCTTGGAGTGATCGAAAGATCTTATAGTGAGTATGTGAATCCACTGGTAGTTGTTGCTAAAAAATCTGGCGAGATCAGGTTAGTCTTAGATGCGAGATACATCAATCGGCTTATAGTACCTGATCACGATTGCGCGCAATCTACTGAGGTTTTGTTCCAGAAGTGCGGAAATGCAACCGTAATGTCGAGTCTAGACCTAACAGCTAGTTTCTGGCAAGTGCCATTGCATAAAGATTCGCGGAAATATACAGCATTCATGCACGAGGGGAAAACCTACCAATTCACTGTCACGCCATATGGGCTAAGTACAAGTCTAGCCAGCCTGATTAGAACCTTAGATCTAGTGTTAAAGGACACAGATCAATTCACAATAAATTTCGTAGACGATATATTGTGTTTATCTGACTCGATCCAATCACATTTAGAGCACCTTGAGTTGTTGTTTAAAGTATTCAGAAAATACAATATGACGATAAATTTTAATAAATCAAAATTCTTCCGTGAGGAAATCGATTTTTTAGGCCACAAGATAACGAAAGAAGGCATACGGCCGCAAACAGAGAAGATCGAGGCAATTCAGAATTTTCCAGAGCCGAAAAATGTTAAACAACTAAAAGGATTCTTGGGCCTAACAAATTATTATAGCAAATTTACGAGATCTTATTCCGAGGCAACAGCACCATTATTAGCGTTGGTAAAGAAGGACTCTAAATGGGATTGGACCGAGGAAATGATAACACATTTTACCACAGTAAAGAAGTTGTTCTGTGACAACATGATAATACATCATCCTGATCCTAAACGTAGATATTATTTGCAGTGCGATGCAAGCAATTACGCTATCGGAGCCGTATTATACCAGCTTTCAGATCAAAATGAAGAATTAATTGTCGGGTTTGCAAGTAGAACATTAAAAGGAGCGGAGTTGAATTACTTCACAACCGAAAAAGAATTGTTAGCAGTAGTGTTCGCATTAGGAAAGTTTCGGACATTTGTGGCAGGAGCTCAATTAACAATTCGGACAGATCATAAGGCATTGACATTTTTATTTGCATGCAGACTATTAAGTTCAAGGCTAACCCGATGGATTTTGTTTGTTCAAACGTATAATTTTGACATCGAGTACGTTAAAGGAAAAGATAATGTTGTCGCAGACACGCTGAGCCGATATCTTCCTGAAAAGAAAGAAAAAATAGCATTAGTAAGGCAGATAATAATATTAGCGCCATTAGCTAAAGAATTAACAAATGAACTAAGAATTAATTTAGAATCACTTGCTAACAATCAAAGACAGGACGAGAGAATTTTATCGATCCTGGAATCAGACGAAATACAATCAGAAAAGCGATATAAAATCATAAATGATGTACTATACCACGTAGAGCCAGGGGGCGGTTTGAAAGCCTACGTGCCTGATTCATTAATTAAAAAGATAATTAAGGAATGCCATGAGATATATGGGCATACTGGATCAAGCAAATGCTATCGGATATTGAAAGAAGGATTCTACTACCCTAAATTTGCACGAATAATCCGACAGGAATTAGCGCGATGCGATCGATGTCAAAGATGCAAGGTACCTAGCTCCTATAGCTATGCAAGCATGCAAAACATAGTTCCGCGGGGGGTAGGCGATTTAGTATCCATCGATTTTCTGGGCCCGTTACCTTCTAGCAGGGGAAATTATAAATGGATCTTGGTGACCTGCGATGCATTCAGTAAATTTGTACGAATGTATCCCTTGAGAACGGCAAACGCGGAGTCCATCATCAAATGCATTTTTGATAAATATATACCGGAACTTGGAAAGCCGAGCAGGATCCAGTTTGATCATGGTACGCAATTTACGTCAGCTAGATGGTTAAATAAATTAGAGGAAGAGGGTATAACCCCAATTTTTTCATCAATACGTCATCCGCAAGGGAACATCGTTGAGAGAGTAAACCGAGAAATAGGAAGGTTTTTTAGGACATTCCTCACGGAGGAACATACCGCATGGATCAATTGGATCTCAGTGATTGAGTGTTGCATAAATGAGGTGTACCATGATTCAACTGGATTCTGCCCGTGCGAAATCCAACTAGGAGAACCTCCATCTAGATTCTGGGAGGAATGGCTCGTAAAAAATAGGGACAATATATCAAGGAAACGCAAACTGAGTCGCAACCATACCTAGATAAAAATAATAATGAATTAAAAATTTTATTTCCGAACAAGACGTTTATCCTGGGTAAGGGAAGATTTGTCAAAGGGAGAGCAATGCAGACGGTTGCAGTAGAAAGGAAGATGAGAAGAAGAAGGAGGGTCGCAGATAAGCCTGTTGAAGTAGAGGAGATTAATAAACAGAAAGTACTTACCAGAGAACAACTTGATCCGACGATGAAGGCAGACACAATGAAGGATGATCAGATAGGCAATACGATTAAAAAGCTCACCCTACCTATACACATCGACCTAGCAAATCTCAACATCGCTGCACCTAAAGAACAAGACAAACAAACATCACCGATTACGACGAAAATATTACCGATTACGACAAAAACATCACCGATTATAACGAAAACATTACCAACTCAATCTTATGAACCTAAGAAAACAAACGAAAAAAAGGCAACAGAGACGTACTTACCGTGGAAGCTAATCGCAGTGGAGATACCTGAAGATCGAAAATTACAGCGGAAAGAGCACCGAAAGAAGATCTCGATGCTGAAATTGTTTGGATCCATTGATATTTCGGATGACGACGACGAAAAAACACCTGCGCCGTCGAGCAAGCATAGCAAACGCGAAGAGATCGAGATACCGGTATTGTTCGACCCTAGTGATCCTCTGGGTCTGAAGAGGCTGTAGATGCAACCCGGGTACTACGTCAATCATCGTCCGAACATCTGATAAATCATCCGAAGATCCGATGATTGAAGGGGGCAATGTAACGGATCGGGTGATCCACACCCGAAACAATACGTCACGCCGCGCACCGTCAACCGCGCACAACAAGTGACGTCAATCAGTGACTATATAAGCGCAGCGCTAACATGGCTCCAGCAGCAGTGTTAGGCAAAGCGCCACGCTGTCTCACTAACATATCTTTTCTGAGGCCAGACAGGCAGAGCGCCCTGGTGCTCTTTAGCTTCATTTCTTTAATCACGGAAACTGCCATAGCGGGGTTTTACGTTAGAGTCAATTATTATCTTATTTTTCTACTTTCATTTACATTACCATTTGGATTCCTATTTATCAGATTTAAAATATAACGAAAAATTAAACGAGAAACGAGCGTAGAATCGTAGCATAGCTGAATCTACAAATTAGGTTAAAACTTATGTAATTTAATAATAGTATAAATTTCCGGTTGCAACCATTTCAACTCATTATGATTTATTTGATTAATTAAATATTTTGTTAATCGGGACGGTTTCCTTTTTCTCTACAACCTTCTTCTCCGTAGGCTGAACTGACCTGACTAACACATTTCATTTAATTAGCTAATATACAGCTTCGGTGACGACTGCACTGTCCAGATCCGATACTCGCTTCGGTGCGCTAGGCGTACCCAAGTCGAGATACGGTCTCGGCAAGTGCGTTGAATCCCAAGTCTGATACAGCCTCGGTGCTGCTTGCAGCATCCAGGTCTGAGGGAGGCAGCTACGGTGTGATTCGCTCCACCCTAGTCTGTATTAGGGACTAACAAATTGATTACCTCTACCAAGGAGCCCTAGAAATTAATCTAGAGTAAAGACACTCACAAGTAACTAGCCGTACGCGACACCTTCAGTGTCGCGTAAAGCACCAGAAAAGTTACAATATATAAGGTAAGTATATGATGTTAAATGTGTAGTGGTATTCTTATATGAGTTTTAATATGTTCCCTCATATGAATATATATACAGGGTGACCCAGAACCCTCGTACCACCGCTCGTGGGCATATTCCTTGACAAATTCTAAGACGAAAATTCCTTAGCGAAAAATTCCTGAGATCAACGGTGTCCGAGTTATAGAATTTTCTAGTTGACCATTTAGAGAGCTCTACACTGGCCGAGATAGTGCCGGCTCTAGTGTCAACAATTGTGGCAGTGCCCCCCATCGTATGTCTGATAATTTGGCGCGAAAGTTTCATTTGAATAATGCGTAACGGATAACGGGTGAGCCTTTTCACTTTGACATTTCGGTATTTCAGTTCTTGGCAGCCAGGTCACCCGCTCCATAGTTTTCGGCCGTCTAGATCCACTGCTCGATATTTTTCAGCTTTTCACGTCTACCACGAGATAATTTTCGCCGTCCGGGTTGTTCGCGCAGCAGTTCTTGGCCGTCTGGGTCGACCGCTCCATAGTTTTCTGCAGTCAGGTCGTCCGCTTCGTAGTTTTTCGCCGTCCACGTCGACCACGAGATAATTTTCGCCGTCCGGGTTGTTCGCGCAGCAGTTCTTGGCCGTCTGGGTCGACCGCTCCATAGTTTTCTGCAGTCAGGTCGTCCGCTTCGTAGTTTTTCGCCGTCCACGTCGACCACGAGATAATTTTCGCCGTCCGGGTTGTTCGCGCAGCAGTTCTTGGCCGTCTGGGTCGACCGCTCCATAGTTTTCTGCAGTCAGGTCGTCCGCTTCGTAGTTTTTCGCCGTCCACGTCGACCACGAGATAATTTTCGCCGTCCGGGTTGTTCGCGCAGCAGTTCTTGGCCGTCTGGGTCGACCGCTCCATAGTTTTCTGCAGTCAGGTCGTCCGCTTCGTAGTTTTTCGCCGTCCACGTCGACCACGAGATAATTTTCGCCGTCCGGGTTGTTCGCGCAGCAGTTCTTGGCCGTCTGGGTCGACCGCTCCATAGTTTTCTGCAGTCAGGTCGTCCGCTTCGTGTGTTCCATATGGTAAGTTGGTGAGAACGTCACACCTCCCCCCTTAGTATCAAATGCTACAGCATTGCTGTGCATTTGACGTAGGCGGTTAGTGAGTTCTTCAATTGATGCTGTCTCTGTCTGTTCTGTAGGTGGACTCGTTGGTTGTTGGGGTTGTGCTACTTCGTTTCCTGCCTCTGGGTCTGGTGTTGTCGTCTTTCTTCCAAGGTGAGTAATGAGGTGTGTTGCGGATCCCCACAAGGCTCCCAGTAGGTGTATACTTCAACCGTATATATCATGTATAGTGTATCCGTGTATAATTGTATCTATTACGAATTTGATTATTCGGATTACAATAAAAATGCCTAAAAATCCTGCAGACATTGACCCGAATGACATGAATCCTGACCAAATTCTTTTTCCAGTTGATTCTGCTATTTTATCTAGAGTTGAGTCGTCCATCAGGTTATATATGGAGATTCCTTCTTTCGTTACTGTATGACCTGTTGCTCCTCTTGCTATAGTATTGAGTACTGCTGGTCTTTCGGCAGGGAATAGTAAGTGGTCCCGTAGGTTGTCTAGGTCTTGTTGTCTATATATACCATTCGTTCCTAGTGGTCCTGCACTGATGTATTTCCATGTCATTTTGGTTTTTGGATTTAGCGATTTTGGTGGTATAACATCTATAGGTGTTGGTGTGAATTTATACCAGGTGTCTTCTATTTTGTACATCGTCGCTAATATGGGGTTGCATTCTTTTTGAGTTCCCACCTTGATTATTATTTTGGATTTCGGTGTTAAGAATAACGAAGTGTTCCTGATTTCGATGGGGAGTTCCGAGTTGCAATGATCCGTTTGTCTGAGGCTGCATTCTATGGGTATGCATTTTATTATATGTACTACTTCTCCGGCAACCGTCGCCATATATCCTGGACCCTGCATTAAATTATGGGCAAATTCGTCCGGTGATAGTGTAGCTATCGTCAGTGCGTTTCGTATAACTTGTTTTTCTAGTTCGCATTTTTGGGTTATAATGTCTCTGTATAAGGTCGTCAGTTGGTTTCGTATATGTCGTTCGACGTAAATGAATTTTGAGTTTATGTACGTGAATATGTCTATATTTTCTACTTTTACTGCTGTTTTTTGAATAAAGGTGTTACCCTTTGTGGTTTCGAATATGAATAATTTCGGATGTTCCGTCCTCATTATCGTATAGCCGCAGGTTCGTTTCTCAGTTGTTTTAATTAAAGCGAAGGTAACGTCGTCAGATGCTATTGAGTATATTGTCATAGGGTTCTCTGTTGGTCTGTCCGGTCTTTCAGTTATTTTCGAGACAGTCCCTTCGTATAAGACGTCGTATTCGTTGAACCTACAGTTGTCTTCTGGGGTGTCCGCCCAAAATGAATATCCTCCTTCTTCGTCGAAGCATGTGAGTTTATTTAGTTCGCACGTAACTCCATTTTGTAGCGTGATTTTATTTTCGTCGAGTCTGACCGTCGCCATTTGCATGGTTAGTGTTATTTTAATAGTCGCTTGTACTACGACTTTCGTCCATTGTCCGTATCCGTCATCGAAAAATTCTCCTTCGCAGGCCCCGTCTCTCGTCACGCTTCCTGCCAAGGTTGCTGTTGTCCTAGTCGTTGTATTTCGTTTGATGTTTGTCAGGTATCTGTTATGTCCTATGTTTAATTCGCCTCTCTCTTGCATATGGCGGCATTCTGTTTCGCTAACTTCGCGTATGTATGCTTGTCTGCCCCCTTCGGTGATGGATACGTGGGAGTGCATTCCACAGTGATATATTGTCCGGTCGATTTCTACACGGCATTGCATTACTTTCGTTTTCCTAAATTTCGATAGTTGGAGAAGCTGTACGTATGTCTGTTGGATTTCAGGTTTATTTTCAGGTAGGTCGCAGTTTGTCGCGTCGAGTAAACTTAATGTTGTAATGTTGAGTCCGCCCCCGCCGCAGTCATACCCGATTAGTGCTTGGGCTGTTGTAGCGATTAATAGTAGCAGTGGCGTATGTCGCATTGTCAATCCTCTGGAACAGAAGGTTCCATTCGTTCTTTACTCTCGTATATTTCATTGTCTTAAATTATATTCTAGGTTTTGAATTTGAAGTCGGTTTTTTAGAGGCTTGGTCTATTGATATAACGCTTTCCATTATTGCAGACGAGAGTGTTAGCGAAATCTTTGTGTGATTCGTATATGATGATAATTTCATTTGATTGTGTCACTAGGTCTTCTAGCGTGTGTTCATCGTAGTCTATGTCGGTAGTATATGATGTAAACCCGTATATGCGTGGCTCTATTAGTCTTTCATTAACCAATTGCTCTAAAATATCGGCTTCGTATTCTCTTAGTGTTCTACTGATTCCTATTATTATTTTAGAAGCTACTTGTTTTATTTCAATAGTCCGGGGGTTGTTGTCAGCGGTTTTTCTCGTATAGAGGATGAGGAATTCCTGTACTGGTTCGGTTAACCTCATTTTTCCTTTGACATAAAATTTTTTATTTAAGCCTGGCTATTTTTAACTTATTTCTATGGACTATTCTGTCCCTATTTTTCACTCTGATTTTAATATTTTGATTGTCTAATATTTCGATGATCTTATATGGTCCTGTATATTGGTCTCCTAGTTTTCCTTTTTGAGGTTCCTTTAGGAGGTATACCTCATCTCGTTCCGTAAGGTGTAATGGGTTTATTTTTCTGTCATAATATTGTTTGGACCTAATCTTTGCCTGTTCTAGATTTTCTTTAGCTAGGTTTTGAATTTCTCTTATTTTGGTATAAAGCTCAATGAGGTAGTCTTCGTACGTTTTGTCCGCTAGGGGATCTATTACTTCGTGTTCTGAGGGCATTCTTGCCAGTTTACCGAAGACTAGCTCATGAGGAGTATACTTGGTTCCTTCGTGGGTGCTAGTGTTATAAGAGAACATAGCTTGTGCTAACCATTGGTCCCAATTATTATTTTTATCCACAAATTGCTTTAAATATTCTGTTAGTACGTGATGTGATCGTTCTATAGATCCGTTAGATTGAGGGTGGAAGGCAGTAGTTCTTAGTTGTTTGATTTTAAATTTTCTGGCGACTTCTTTCATTAAAGAGCTGGTTAAATTAGCGCCTTGATCTGTTAGAATCTGTTTCGGAGCTCCAAATTTGCATATAAGGTGTGTTATAAGGGCGTTTGCTATAGCAATTGAGTTAGTCTCCATTAGTGGTATTGCTAAAGAGTATTTCGAAAGCTGATCTTGTATGGTTAGGATATATTCGTTACCTGAGGGTGATATGGGAAGTGGACCTACTATGTCCATTGAAACTTTATCAAAGGCTGAATTTGGAGTGTCTGTTAATGTCATTGGTTGTTTGGTTTTTACCCGAGTTAATTTTTTAGTCTGGCAGTTAATACATGTGGATATAAGATCCTGAATTTGTTTTTTCATACCGTCCCAATAATAATTTTGCCTAATCCTAGTGTAGGTTTTAGTCATTCCTTTATGGCCTCCTAAAGCGGAACTATGGTATTCCTGTATTATACCTTCTCGTTCCTCTTCTAGGGGTATTCTTACTAAGTTGGTGCAAATCTGGATTTGTGTTTTCGTATTCCTGACTAATATTCTTCAAGTGAGTTTCTACTTGCTTCCAACTTATTGAATCTATTTGGGATGTTTTTGATATTGAAAAAGATGTTAGATTAAGTTCATTGAGGACGTCTATGAGTGAATTTATAGCATCGTTAAATATATCTGGGTCAAGCTGCGTTTTTGAATTTTCTTTTATAGGTAGTCCTACAAAAATTTTTGATTTTACCTTTTCTACCTTTGCTCTGCCTAAAGTGAGATCTTTGAATTTTGGTAAAATTTTTGCTTCGTTTAATTCTCGTGAACCGTCGTCGTATGGTTCGCCTTTACAAGTTAGAAAGAAAATAATCGTTCCTTTCTGCATAGAGAGTCTATCGCGAGTATGCGTTATTCTAACCAGGTTTTGCCTGACTTCGTAGTTTCTGGAACTAGGTTCGATTATTTCCTCGTTGTCTGAGTCACTGTCTGTTTCATCTTCGGTTTCGTAGCGTGCGTCTTGTGACTCATTTGACTCTGAATCAGAGAGGTGGTTGCTGAAATTATCTGGTAAGGTTAAATCGTTATTAGGCTGCGTCTCGTTCGTATTTAGTTCGTCTTGTTCTTCTGGGGTATCTGTGGTTGGTAAATTTGAATTATTAAGGTTACAAATTAATATTTCGAATGGAGGTTTGAATATTTGAGTGAGTGCGTGTTTGACGTGTGGCCAGAAAAGTTCATCGAGTCCGCATCCAATTCGAGGCATCGCTATTCTTGTTATACCTAATTTCATGCAGAGGTTTCGTAGATAGATTAAACTGGACCTGAGATCTTCGAACTCTGGTTTCTCGTAGCTGCATTTTTTTGTTACTAGGTAGAATAAATATCGTTGACCGTTTTTGATATAGGCTACTTCTCCTATAGTTTTTCGTTGGCTAAATAATGCTGGTAGTTGATTGAAACGGTCTTTAAATTCTTTAGCTATTCCGGCGTTCATTTTAAGATCTTCTGCTACACAGTGGGCTAAAGCATATGAGTCGTCTGTTGTAAAAAGATCTTGGTCAATTTCTGTTACTGCGGGTTTTTTAGGAGTGGGGAATATTGCGTCATCTGAACTGTCGCCTGCTTCTGTTGGTCCCGCGACCTGTGTTGTCTGTATTATTTGTTTGATATCGTAAGGTATTAAATTATTAGGTACAGGGAGTACGATAGGGTGTGGAGGATTTTCTACATATATTCTGATTTTGTAAAATGGTCCACTGAATAGTTCGAAAAGAGTTGGTTCTATTTGTGACCAGTTTAAATCATTTTCTTCCAGGTCTAGATTTGTGAATGCTAAATGAAAGGTTCCGAATTCCTGAGTTAACTCGTGGAGCAGCCTGAGGGCTCCTTCTACGTCTTCTAGTTTTGCTTGATCGGTATCCTTTTCTTTTATGACTAGGTAAATTACCAATCTACCTTTATGATTGACAGCAGTTACCCCTCCTATGGGTGTATTATAGGTTTTAAGTTTTTCGATTTGTCCTACGGTTGTTCGGAACAGGGGTCCTAGGCCTCTTTCAAACTTGAAATCTTGGGATGTTGTATGTACTAACGCGTATCCTTCCGGCGCGTTAAAAATGTCTCCTTTTGAAAGTACGAGTCTATTTATTTCTGGAGGATTACGGGAAAGTGCGTCCGCGTTTGCATTTATTCTACCGGGCTTGTAAACCATATTATATTCGTATTCCGCTAGCTTTAATCTCCACCTAACTAGGCGCGATGTTGGATCTTTTACTGAGTTTAGCCATACCAAGGGTCTATGATCGGTTACTAACGTGAACTTTGTACCGTATACGTATGATCGGAATTGGGAAGTGCAGTAAATTATAGCCAAAAGTTCCTGTTCTATTGTGGAATATCTTTGTTCGGCTGGTTGAAGTAGTCGCGAGGTGTAGGCGATTGGTAAATCTTTTCCTATTTCGCCCTGGCTAAGTACTCCTCCTATCGCTTGTCCTGACGCGTCCGTGGTTATTATAAAAGGTTTCGTGAAGTCCGGGTATTGCAATATTGGTTTCTCGCATAATTTATCCCGTAATATTTCGAAGGCTTCTTGTTGTTTCTCCTTCCAATTGAACGGTGTAGTTTTCTTTAAGAGTTCCGTCATTGGTTTTGCGATTTTTGAGAAATTAGGAATGAATCTGCGATAATAGCCTGCTAATCCAAGGAATTGTTTAATATTTTTCGCGTTTTTTGGTACCGGAAAGTTTCTTACTGCTTCTACCTTTTTCGGATCGGGTTTTACTCCGTTTTCGCTTATTACATGTCCTAAATACATGACTTCTCTTCGGAGGAATTCGCATTTATCCGGTTGTAGTTGAAGGTTAGCTCCGCGTAGTCTTTTCATTAGAAGGTTAAATTTTTGTTCGTGTTCCTGAAGGGAACTGGCATAGAGGACTATGTCATCTAAGTAGACGAATAGTTCGTTTCCCTGTAGTCCTGTTAATACGGTGTCCATTAAACGTTGGAAGGTGGCTGGCGCGTTTTTTAGTCCGAACGGCATTCGCGTAAACTCGTAATGTCCGTAGGGGGTAGAGAACGCGGTTTTAGGGCCATCTGCTTCCTTCATTCGTATTTGGTGAAAACCTGAAGCTAAATCGAAGACCGAAAAATATTTTGCGTTGCCTAGTTGGTCTAAAATTTCATTAATATTCGGTAGTGGATATGCGTCTCCGATGGTTTTTTCGTTCAGATTTCTATAGTCGATTACCATTCGCCAACGTTTGTTTCCTTGCGAGTCGGGTTTTTTGGGTACAATCCATACGGGCGAGTTGTATGGGGATAGTGAGGTTTTAATTAAATTATTTTTTTCCAAGTCCGCGACCTGCTTATTTATTTCTTCCTTGTGAATTGGTGGGAATCTGTATTGTCGCGTATTAACTGGAGTATCGTCCGTTGTGGTTATACCGTGTTCTATCGCGTTGGTCGCTTTTAAAGGTTCGTCGGGTAAATGGAATATATCGACGTTTAGTTGTATTAATTTTTCTACGTGTTTTGTTTCTTCCGAATTTAAGTGTTCTAGCCTGAGTAATGGTTTTATTTGCTCGAATCGTCGGGTCTGTTGGTCACTTAACATATAGGTATGCTTTACATGCGTGATCTTTCCTTGCTCTTGGTTATAGGGGAAAATTTCGACTTCTGGTGTTTCAATTATTATATCCTTTTCTGTGGTATTGATAATTGGAATTATAGCCTGTTCGTTCTGAACGCTAACTAGTGCTTCTCCCGCATAAATACCTTCGATGTGACCTCGCCGCGGTAGGTATCCTTCTCGGAGATTAGTGGTTTCTACGTTTACCTGAATGATTTGTGTGGTACGAGCCTTTATTGTAAATGTGTCTTTAGGTATGAAAGCTAGTGACTGGTCATTGATGGTTAGGCATTCGTTTTCATAATTTATGGTTGCCTTTGTTCCACGAAATAAGGCTGATCCCAATATTCCGTCTTGTTTGATTCTAAAGTTGTCGTCGACTACGTGAAAGGGTACCGTTTCTCCTGCTATATCTATTTCTGTACTGCCTAAGGATTTAATCAAATTTTCGGTGATGCCTTTCATTTCTATTTTATCTGAGGTGTTTATTTTCTGTCGATCCCTTAAATTTCCTACCTTAATTATATTGGGTTCCGCTCCCGTGTCTATCATTAATTTGGTATTCATTTTTAGGTCTTTAGAATTTATTTTGATCGTGGGTACTGCACCTAAGCTGAGGTTGACGGTTGCGATAGTATTTCTTCCAGGGTTAGCAATGGGTTGACCGTTCGCGTCGGCCCTGTTTCTCGGGGTTTCGCGTTCCCCGAGGGGCCTGCCTCGTTTCCCGAATTCTGTTTGCTAGCCTGGTCGTTCTGTCTTCGTTCGTCGGCCCATTTCTTTTTTCTGCATTCGTCGATGTTGTGGCCAGTGTATTTACAGAATTTACATGACTTATTTGGGTCATACGCGCTGCGAGTTGGATCATAATTAGATCGAGGTCTATTATTATTGTTATTATTCTGAGGTTGATTGTCACGCGTTCGTTCATAATTATTATTACGTGAGCCGTTAGTTGGAGTTGGGGTTTCTTGTTCCCTTTTCATGAATCTGCATTTCTCGGTTACGTGTCCTATTTTCTTGCAGTTCAGGCAAACCGGTGGCTCGTTCTTCCGTGAATAAAAACTCGTTTTATCGCCCTGATTATTCTTGAATCTTTCTTTGTCTTTATCGAATTGTTTCCCTATCTCTATAGCCTTAACCGTGGCTTCCGCAAAGGTTCTGACTCCCGCGATTTGGAGTGCGTTCCTATAGTCTGCTGGAAGTCCATCTAGGAAACTGTCCAATGCTTCTATATCTACGGCTTCTGTGTCTACGTATCCGTTATTTCGTCTTTCTACTTCTAGAATCGCTGTTTTTAGATCCTTGACTCGACTTATGTACTCAATTATATGTTCACCCGTTTTCTTGAAAATGTTTGCTAGTTCACCCCGGTAAAAGTTCGCACTACGGTTTGGGCTAAAGATTTCGAATAGTTTGTCTGAGAAGTCTTGAATATTTTCGAACTCTTCATCCTCCAGTGCTATTGCTGCTCGTCCCGTGAGCTTACCCTTAAGAATTTTTACCAGCGTTATTTCGGCTGAAGGGGCGATCATACCTTTCGCCCGCCTACATGCTCTAGTGAATGCCATGAGGCCCGAAGTGTCCCCGTTAAACGTTGGTACTAATTCGATAGCTTGTTTTATAGTAATTGTATTTTCGGGATTTGAACTAGTGTGCGGAACTGTTCTAACTTCGTGTCGCCTCGAACTTCTCCTGAGAGATTCCATCTCTTGTCTAAGCGTTCTCAATTCTTCAGCTAATGCGTGTATGGGGTTATCGTTGGGTAATTGATTTTGATTTTGCGGAGGAGTGGTTGGTAGTGCAGGAGGATCTGGGGCTGGTCTGACAGGTAAAGTGGACGTTGCTTCTGTTCCTGGCATATTGACTTGACTTGAGGTTGAGGCTTCGGAGTCTACGTGTGTCATTGTTTCTGAATTATTTGCCCGTAAACCTGAGATTTCATTTCTAAGTCTTTGTGATTCTAACTCTAGTTGTTCTTGGCTTTTAGCTTGTTCTTGTAACATTTTTAGTTGTTCTTGTAAATTTCTGTTTCTTTCTGTTAATTCTAGTTCTCTAGCTTGATATGTTTGTTCTTTTGAGCTAATATTCTGTTGTAATTTTATAACTTCTGTTTCCCGTGCTTCTATTTGTTTTAGTTTTTCTGTTAATTCTGAATCTAAGCGTGCTAATTCAGCGGCGTCTAAATTTTTACTTCTTAGTCCTGAAGCAATTTTATTTTATGTTTCGTGTATTTATAATAAAAGCTGTTTCCCTGATCGTAAGAATCCCACGACCTGACACCAAAATTATTTACGCGTTGTTACAGACTGACATGCAGTTATCGCTGAATGAAGGAAACGGGAAGAGAGGAAGCTCTGGATCCGTTTGACCAGTCAACGAAGGTCGACATTCAGGTTCAACGCACCTCCTTTAGATCCACATGGACGGGCTTACGGGAGGTTAACAGGGAACAGCGATATTATAGGGAGGAATGGTGAAGTATTATTATCAATCTTACCTTTATTCTAGCTCGACGATCTCGACGATTTTGGGCGTAGCGGGTTGTGATGGGTTGTCAAGATGGCGGATGTCGAAAGATCGCCGCGTCAGAGTTGTTTCTACGGTGTCGACTATGCACCTAGCACCCTGGTAGTCGATGCTGTGCTGGACTATTGTCCTTGGAGTTTCTTCTAGATAGCCTCGGAAGGGTCCCTCCGGTAATTCAGCTGGTTGTGGCGAAGGAACTTCGGCGCCCGAGAAACTATTGTCCGTATGATTTGACTGAGTTTGATCGGTTTTCGGTAATATAATAGTGTCGCGGCTGTCGCTGTCGTCTGGCCCTATGTATAATTCGTTTATGTAGTCTTTTAACCAGTCTGGCGTTGTTGATTTGAGTGACTCTATTAAACGTTGCCGTCTGGCTATAGCCTTGGCTAGACGCGCGTTTGCTCTTTTCCCTGAACGACGTTTGAATTTTCTTTTCTTTATTACAGCTCCATCCATCTACGGGAAAGGGAAGGAGGTGGTTAACGTCGGCTTGGGTTTTGGTATCCTCGCCTTGACGTCATGTAAGTATAGAAGGGTTTAACGCAAGCTTGGAAAGTAGTTCCTCGCCTGTGCCGCTAAACACGTGTAAGAAACTGAAGCAAGCTTGGATCAGTAAATCCTCGCCTATACGACAGAGTCTTGAAAGAGTGTAAGAAGAGAGAGTTTAACGCAAGCTTGGAGAGTAGTTTCTCGCCTGTGTCGCTAAACGCGTGTAAGAACTGTAGTAAGCTTGGATCGCTAAATCCTCGCCTATACGACAGTCTTGAAATTGTGTGGATATACTGGCTTAGAGACCTAGGTACTTCGCCCGTATATTCGTTGAGTGTAGGGTATTGGATTTTGTAATAATATATGAATGAAGGTGTAATTTACCTTGAGTTGGTTGAGGTTAATAAACTGTTTGATTTAAGATTAACCTTTGGTTTTATTTTATATGAATTTGAATATGAGTTAAACCGTTTTACAAGTTTAATAAGAAAATAGAATAATTCTAGAAGCGCCAAGACCACAAAAGACTTACGCGTCTTACTACTATTAACGTTATTCTATTTTGAATGTGCGACCGTGGACACGAGTTAAGAATCTTTCGCGAACAGAAGTTACTTGTCAAAATTCGATTAGAGATCTGAGCAGAGTAACTACTTGCACGAGTTTTGAATGAAGACTGACGTATGCAAGGCTGCGGTAAGATTGCGGTAGTCTTGTGTGGTAAGTGGGGGTTTATATAGGCCTTAAAATCTATGTGGTGGGGTTGTTTAGTTGAATACAAATTCTTATCCCACGGTGGACTCTGGCCAGCTGCATATGTTTAATATTTGCAAGTCGGTGCCTGCTTGGATATGTTTAAATAATATTTCTAGCGAACTCCGGATGTCTCTAATCTGTTTTGAAGTTTAGAGTTTCAAAATCAACACTTGATAAGTGGGTATTGAGTGTTCGGTTTATCTTATATAATTCATATGCGGTTGCTCTGAGTTGACGTAGAGTTTGAATTGCTCTTAGTTTTACCAAGGGGAATTCATTCTCTATTTCTTATAATTATTTCTTATATGGAAGTTGGTTATAATATTTTAGGTATATAATATAATATATAGGGTATAGTCTAATATATGATATATAAGGTAAGTATATGATGTTAAATGTGTAGTGGTATTCTTATATGAGTTTTAATATGTTCCCTCATATGAATATATATATACAGGGTGATTCACTGCTACCGGGCCATTTTAGATAGGCGGATTCCTTAGAAAATTCTAAGACTAAAAGTCCTTTACCAAAAATTCGATAGACCTCTAGTTTTCGAGCTACGGAGGATCTAGGATAACCAATTACAGAGCTTATACGTGACTCGGACAGGGCCGTCTAGATATCTTAAATCAATAAAATGTAGTCTTTATTTCGTCATAAGTAATTTCGGCATCACTTGTAACTGAAACTGGGATTGCTGCTGGCGTTGGTTTCGACGTCCAGGTCGTCCAGGTTATCCTCCTCGTGATCCAGGTCGTCCGCTTCGTAGTTTTCGTAGTCCAGGTCGTTCGCAACGTGGTTTCCAGCGTCCAGGTTGTGCGCATCGTAGTTTTCGTAGTCCAGGTTGTGCGCATCGTAGTTTTTGTAGTCCAGGTCGTTCGCTTCGTAGTCTTCTTTGTCCAGGTCCTGTGCTTCGTGGTCTTCATTGTCCAGGTCGTAAAATACGAGCTGTACAACCTGCAAGACGAAAATTACGAAGCGGATGACCTGGACGACGCAAACTATGAGGCGTACGACCTAGACTACGAAAACTACGATGCGCACAACCTGGACGCTGGAAACCACGTCGCGAACGACCTGGACTGCGAAAACTACGAAGCGGATGACATGTGCAACTAAACTATGTAGCACACGACGTAGAAGACGCGAACCACGAAGCGGACGACCTGGATCACGAGGAGGATACCCTGGACGACCTGGACGTCGAAACCAACGCCAGCAGCAATCCCAGTTTCAGTTACGAGTGATGCCGGAATAACTTATCGAAATGAAAATTACATTTCAATAATTTAAGATATTTAGACGGCCCTGTTCGAGTCACGTATAAGCTCTGTAATTGGTTATCCTAGATCCTCCGTAGCTCGGGAACTGGAGGTCTATCGAATATTTGGTGAAGGACTTTTAGTCTTAGAATTTCCTAAGGAATCCGCCTATCTAAAATGGCCCGGTAGCAGTGAATCACCCTGTATATATGTATATGTCGGCGCGATATGCTGGACGCTGCGTTTGGGCAGCTAATATAATTTAGTTTAGTCTAGATATCGACCGACGGTTGATAATAAATTAGTTTAAGTTTACGTCTAGGTATATTTGTTAGTATTGATATTAGTTATAGACTCTTAGCCTAATGAGTGGCGTAGAGGGAGGTGCGAGATGAAGGCTTTGGGAACCAAAGTCTTTGTCGAACGTAGCCACTGCAGCCCTAGAAGATGCTGATTTTGAGAGTCAGTTGCATTTGAACCGAGCCAGTGGTTGGTACGGAAATTTGAGAGTTATATTGAGAAATCTAGAGGCAGGGTGGATTCGTTGTCGCGTCTCTCTGTACGCTTCAGCCTATTGTTATTGAATTTGTTATAGACACAGTGTTAGTGGGTTAAGATTTTATGTTAGTTTGTGTTGTAGTTATTAGTGATTAGGACTACATTTAATTAAACAAGCTCCCTGCAAGAGTGATCATGGACGCCCCTGAGCCGCGTATGGCTGTCACTCCGACATCAGAAGTGGGATTCTTGCAGGAACTTGATCAGGACCCTGAGGCTTCGGTCCAACAAGGTTCAATGCATAAAGATATGGAAAACAGTAGTTTGAGAATGATGTTTGACATGCAAAGTCGAGGTATGTTCGAGCTCATACGGACATTGAAGGAGATGGCTCCCGCACAGGCGACAAGGATCGTTTTTCCTGAATTTAATCCTGACACTGCAGGAGAAACGGACGCACGAGCCTGGTGCGGAACGGTTGACCTGTGCCTTGATGAACAGCCGATCCAAGGCAGTTCACTGATTATAGCATTAAGCAAAGCGTTAAAAGGGACTGCCTCATCCTGGTTCTCACAAATAAGCTATGCCGGTATGGATTGGGCTCAATTTAAAGAACTTTTTTTGGCCCGATATGATTCTGTAGAAACTCCGGCCGCGGTGATAATTCGTGTCAATAGCGGAAAACCTAAGGAGGATGAGTGTTTGTCTGCTTATGCCGGCAGACTAGTGACCACATTGATGACTCGTTGGCAATTCATGAATATCGAACAGATTGCTGTAGCTACGGTGCTAGCGCATTGTGTTCAACGTGAACCGCAATTACAGCGACTTGCGTTCACGACTGATATAAATTCACGAAGTGCGTTGCAACAAGAATTAATGGCTAGTGCGTATCGCAAAAGATCTGCTGCTTCTACCAACAGTAAGGACGAAAGAGCTGCCAATAATAGTAAGAGACCGAGGATGACTTGTTTTGTCTGCGGTAAAATGGGACATAAATCTCCTGATTGTTGGCATCGTAAGAAGGAAGATAAAGGGAAAACATCAGGAGCTGGCCCGAGTAGAAGTAATCATAGTAACACCTCAGGCAAGAAGAAACCTGTGACCTGTTTCAAGTGCGGCGTGAGCGGTCATATTGCCCCTGAATGCCGGAACGAAGCGAAGGGAGATGCAGCGGGCGAACCGTCAAAGATGTCTGCAGAACGTCAAGTTAATGTCTGCACAATTGAGCCTGTCACTGCCGAACTAACACAATCCGGTGAGAAGTATCTATTTTGTTTTGATTCTGGTGCCGAATGCTCTCTGATAAAAGAGTCCATGGCTAATAAGTTTTCTGGAAAACGTATTCAGTCACTGGTGACTCTACTTGGTATTGGGAGGTCTCGCGTAGCTAGTAATTTGCAAGTTTTGTCCCAGGTGACCATTGGCGAATACACAATTGAGATTCTTTTTCATGTGGTACCAGATGACTATCTTGGTAATGATATTTTGATAGGTCGCGATTTGATCATGCAAGGTTTTACGGCTGAATTATCCCGTGACAATTTTTGTTTGAAGAGAACCATGTCTGTTAACATATGCAATGTTGGCAAAAGGATCGAGAATTTTGACGAAATTGATACTGATATAGTTGGATCGGATAGATCAAATCTAATTGGTCTGCTAAACGAATTCGTTTCTTCGTTTGTTGTGGGAACGCCTACTGGTCGAGTCACCACCGGTGAATTACACATCAAATTGATCGATCCTAACCGTACTGTTCAGCGACGACCGTATCGTCTTAGCCCGGACGAAAGACAGGTTGTCCGCAATAAAATTGATGAACTCTTATCAGCTGGTATAATTAGACCAAGCTGTTCACCTTTCTCTAGCCCGATACTTTTAGTTAAAAAGAAAGATGGTTCTGATCGACTATGTGTCGATTATCGCGAACTTAATAGCAATACTGTGCCTGATAGATATCCGCTACCTCTCATAAATGATCAAATACAACGGCTGAGTGGAGCCAAATATTTTACAACCTTGGATATGGCATCTGGATTTCATCAGATACCTATTCACGAGGATTCAATTGAACGTACAGCTTTTGTGACCCCGGATGGTCAATTCGAGTATTTGTCTATGCCATTCGGTTTACGAAATGCGCCTTCAGTCTTTCAAAGAGCAATAAATAAAGCACTCTCAGAGGTGGTAAATACTTTTGCAGTATGCTACATAGATGACGTTATGATCCCAGCCACTTCTGTAGAACAGTCGTTGAAGAGACTTAGAATAGTTCTAGATAAACTCAGCGAAGCGGGTTTTTCTCTTAATCTGAAAAAATGTTCGTTTTTGAAAACACGTGTGGACTACTTAGGGTACGAAGTCACGGCGGGCGAAATACGACCCAACCCACACAAAGTAAAAGCCTTAACTGAATCTTCTCCGCCAGGAACAGTCACGCAACTTAGACAGTTTATCGGTCTAGCCTCATATTTTCGTCAATTCATTCTGAAATTTTCACAGATAACTTCACCATTGTATAAACTAACAACTGGAAAAGGAAAAATAGAGTGGAATACACGATATGAAAATATTCGTCAGGAAATAATCGCCAGGCTAACAAGTGAACCGGTCCTCATGATATTTAACCCGACTTACCCTATCGAATTACACACCGACGCTAGTGCGGAGGGATATGGGGCTGTACTTATGCAAAAGATTGATAACAAAACTCACGTTGTCGCATATTATAGTAAAAGAACAACTAGCGCGGAGTCGCGATATCATTCATATGAGTTGGAAACTCTGGCAGTGGTCAACGCTGTAAAACATTTCCGTCACTTTTTGCAAGGAAGAAATTTCACAGTAATTACCGATTGTAACGCGCTTAAGGCATCACGTACTAAAACAGATCTTACACCGAGAGTACATAGATGGTGGGCTTTTCTTCAAGCATTCGATTTTGATATTATTTATCGGGAAGGCAAGCGTATGTGTCATGCTGATTTTCTTTCGCGAAACCCAGTTCCAACTGAAACTGTTAATAAGAAAATTGAGCAGAAACGAGTAAATCTGGCCGAAATTTCTGAGAATTGGTTGCAAGCGGAACAACAACGAGATGATGGCTTACGTGATATTATTTCAAAATTGCAAAACGATCAAATTGACGCGGACATTGCCAATACTTATCAAATCAGATCGGGAGTCCTATACAGAAAGATTCAACGTAAGAATCGTCGTTATCTACCCATAGTACCAGTCAGTTTTCGGTGGTCAGTTATTAATAATGTCCACGAATCAGTCATGCATCTTGGATGGGAAAAGACTTTGGAGAAAGTCTACCAACATTATTGGTTCCCTAATATGTCCAAGTATGTTAGGAAGTTTGTCGAAAACTGTATAACTTGTAAATTGTCAAAATCTCATTCAGGCAAAATACAAGCAGAACTCCACCCGATTCCGAAAGTCAGTATCCCGTGGCATACCATTCATATCGACGCTACTGGGAAACTCAGTGGAAAAAGCAGTGTCAAAGAATATGTTTTCGTTTTTATCGATTCATTTACGAAGTTTGTACTTCTACGACATACACTACGCATAGACGCGTCTGGGGCTATCACGACTTTGAAACAGTGTGTTAATCTATTTGGTGCCCCTTCTAGAGTGATCGCGGACCAAGGTAGATGTTTCGCGAATAACGACTTTCGAGAATTTGGCAACAGTCATACTATTGATCTCCATTTGATTGCTACTAGAACAAGTCGAGCTAATGGTCAGGTAGAGCGTGTAATGAGTACGCTTAAAAATATGCTAACGGCCGTAGAACTAAGCAAAGACAAATCGTGGCAAGAGTCACTCGATGACATACAACTAGCATTGAACTGTACGATCGGGCGTACGACCAAACATAGTCCTTTAGAATTATTAATTGGAAAAGTCGCAAGACCTCTTTCTTTGTCGGTTACTAGTGATCAAGAAGAAGAAGAAGTAGATCTTTCTTGTGTCAGAGAGCAGGCGATTGCCTCTATTAATCAAAATGCTATAAACGATAAAGAAAAATTTGATAGTGGTAAATCAAAAGTTTCAAGATTCTCAGTAGGAGATCATGTGCTTATGGAAAATCACGAACGTAATCAAACAAAGTTAGATGCGAAGTTTCGTGGACCATATAAGGTGGTTGAGGTTCTGCCTAATGACAGATATTGTTTGAAGGCTTTGAATAGTAATAGAACCTATAAATATGCACACGAACGTCTAAGATTAATGCCTGATAGCAATGTTCCCATAGAGCTTGATCCTTGTGATGATTGTAGTGGAGATGAACTGTCAGAATGTGCCGATGTCGGCGGTGATAACAGTGAGTGATAAGTTTGGTATACCAGTGAGTATACATGATCCATGCGTCTGCTTATTAGTCGCAAGTCACAAAGATCCTACCCCACTTATGTGGACGGAGACAGTGCGATGTAACGGTAGACGATGGGGTATGTTTGGCCAGTAGATGGTCATTGTGTTGTATTTGGAACCTCTGCGAGGACTTGTTAAAGGACCGCAGGTTAAAACCAAAAGATTGTGTTGCGTTTGGAACCTCTGCGAGGACTTGTTGAAGGACCGCAGGTTAAAACCAAAAGCTTGTGTTGTGTTTGGAACCTCTGCGAGGACTTGTTGAAGGACCGCAGGTTAAAACCAAAAGCCTTTTTGCGAGGTAGTAGACATGTCCGAACAGACCTCTGAGCTAACTAATATGAATTGGTGGTTGTTGGATACCAATTGTTGTAGTCACATGGTTGACTATTGTGGTGCACATGGTCAGATGGCTGGCGATTGTGTTTGGTTGTGTTGCCAATTGTTATTACTTGGAGCTCACTGATTATTTGGTTTATTAGACAGTTCTGTATAGTTTGATTGAGATTACTTTTGTGATATTGAGGTCACTGTTATGATATTGAGATCATTGTTGTAATATTAAGCGCACGTGTCAAGCGCTGAGGTATGGCAAAAGTGGGAACATGGCATTTGGTTTTGATTATTGTAAGTCCAATTGGACAAGCAAAGAATGAAGATGAAGGTTTTCTTAACATGGCATTCAGATTTAGTCGTTGTGTGTCAGAATGGTCGAGCGAAGAATGAGCGTTGGGCTTTTCTTTGCAGATATGATGTCTGAGGACTAAATGATTGCACACGAGGACGTGTGACAGTCAGGAAGGCCGTGTCGGCGCGATATGCTGGACGCTGCGTTTGGGCAGCTAATATAATTTAGTTTAGTCTAGATATCGACCGACGGTTGATAATAAATTAGTTTAAGTTTACGTCTAGGTATATTTGTTAGTATTGATATTAGTTATAGACTCTTAGCCTAATGAGTGGCGTAGAGGGAGGTGCGAGATGAAGGCTTTGGGAACCAAAGTCTTTGTCGAACGTAGCCACTGCAGCCCTAGAAGATGCTGATTTTGAGAGTCAGTTGCATTTGAACCGAGCCAGTGGTTGGTACGGAAATTTGAGAGTTAAATTGAGAAATCTAGAGGCAGGGTGGATTCGTTGTCGCGTCTCTCTGTACGCTTCAGCCTATTGTTATTGAATTTGTTAAAGACACAGTGTTAGTGGGTTAAGATTTTATGTTAGTTTGTGTTGTAGTTATTAGTGATTAGGACTACATTTAATTGAACAAGCTCCCTGCAAGAGTGATCATGGACGCCCCTGAGCCGCGTACGGCTGTCACTCCGACATATATATGTATGAATAATACTTGAAGTTAGTAATAATCTTTCTTATATAGTATAGAGTATTAACATGAATATATTCTTATGGTTTAGCATGGGTCATACCAGAGGGTAGCAGCGGTGTATACCTTGCATTGATATAAGTTTTGCTGGTGGTATATTGCCGATCGCTGAGTGTTACTTATCCTCTAGTATGAATTGCTAGTGGTAAGGTAGGTTTCTTATATGCTATGGTTAGATATAATAGGTTAATATTACTAGAGAGCAAAGAAGGAATTGAGTCTGTCAGCGTCCTTCGTTGGTAAGCGTGTGTTCCATATGGTAAGATGGTGAGAACGTCACAGTTCGACGTCCACCTTGACCTGGACGCGGTTTTTCGTTCTTCTTGCCGCATGATACGGAGTTGCTCCTCGATTTATTTCCGATTTTTGTTCCTGAGGTAGCGAATTTTCGGAATGTTTTTCAAGCTCAAAGTCAACTCTGAACTTGACGAGGTGATCCGAATGTTTTCCGGAACCGACGTCATCTTCGACCTCGACGCAGCGTTTCGATCTCTTTGCCAAACCATACAAAGATACTTTTCGATTCGTTTTCTATTTTGCTACGCAAGTCACGTGATTTGTCGGACCTTTTTCGAGTCCGACGTCCACTTGGACCTGGACGCGGTTTTTCGTTCTTCTTGCCGCCTGATACGGAGTTGCTCCTCGATTTATTTCCGATTTTTGTTCCTGAGGTAGCGAATTTTCGGAATGTTTTTCAAGCTCAAAGTCAACTCTGAACTTTACGAGGTGATCCGAATGTTTTTGAAATTCGACGTCATTTTTGACCTCAACGCAGCGTTTCGATCTCTTCGTCAAATTATACAAAGATACTTTTCGAATCGTTTCCTATTTTGCTACGCAAGTCACGTGATTTGTCGAATCTTTTTCGAGTTCGACGTCCACTTGGACCTGGACGCGGTTTTTCGTTCTTCTTGCCGCATGATACGGAGTTGCTCCTCGATTTATTTCCGATTTTTGTTCCTGAGGTAGCGAATTTTCGGAATGTTTTTCAAGCTCAAAGTCAACTCTGAACTTGACGAGGTGATCCGAATGTTTTTGAAATTCGACGTCATTTTTGACCTCGACGCAGCTGTGACGGTCCCCGACCCTCTACATAATCACATAATTTACCCAAGACCGGAGTAATTTTTCATGTCATTATATACCTATATATCTTACAATACCTTATAATATAATAACCTTCTAGAACCTACTCGCACATATATATATATACATACATCTCATATTCAAGCTTACTAAGCATGAAGGAATATACCTTCTATACTCAAACTAAATTAACGGAGTATATTCGAACTCCAGCCAGTCTAAGCATAAAACATACTATACTCTAACCAAACTAAAATAATTCTTTATTCAATAATCTTTATTAATATTTATATAATACATGTAGCCATATAAAAGATGGCACATATACCACTATTACATCACATACATACATATATATATATATCACACAATTAACTATAAAATACTATAAGCCAATATTATAATCCACTAACACTCAGCCTGCTTCCCAGGCATTATACACTCTTAATTTTTAACCAATGACGTAACCACGATAGTATTACCACAGTAGAATAATATCAGGCAGTGAGGCAGCGCAGCTGCAAATTATAAACAAAGCCAAACCTCGGGAACTGTGTACGATAAACACTCCCGCAGCTGCAAATGTTATTAAAACGCAAGCCGTGCTCTTCGGTTACCATAACCCAAGAACACCGCTTCTAAAATATTATATCAGCTTCAATTTCAACACGCAGCTGCGGATGTTTATTAAAACGCAAGCCGTGGTCTTGATTTCACGACGCAGCTGCAAATGTTTATTAAAACACAAGCCGTGCTCTTGATTTCATGGCGCAGCTGCAAATGTTTATTAAAACGCAAGCCGTGGTCTCAATATCGAGCACAGCTGCAAATGTTTATAAAACGCAAGCCGTGCTCTTCGGTTACTAAAACCCAAGAGCACCGCTCCAAGAAATGATATCATAAGACTCGCTTCATAAACACAGCCGCAAATTGTAAACAGCCGTGCCTTGGGAACCGTATGTAATATTATAATGTAAACGATGACCAAGCTACGGCTGACCTAAACAGTCTCATGTGAAAATAACTCGGGGATTCACAGCGCAAGGCTCCCACCAACGGTCACGTAGGCCGGAGTCACGAATCTCCCCACTACGAACATTTACTCGCGTATATAAGGAGGCCCACGGGCCAAGAGCAGGCAGTTCAGTAAAAATCACCAGTCAAGACCAGTCAGTATTCAAACAGTTCAGTAGAGAAGAAGAATTCAGCAAGAGCAGTCAGTTCAGTAAGACCAGCTCAGTACCAGTCAGTCACAAATTAGAAACCTACCACACAGTTATACCAGTTCAACAGTTTTACCTCAGTTAATAAGTTATTTTCACATAAAGACTACTCTCAATTATTGAATTTCATTAAAATACTTTTATTAAAACAAAGTGAATTCATTGTGCAACCCTCCTAAATCAAAGTAAGTACCCCGAGTATTCTAACTCAACCAGGGCCTGAAAACAATTAGTCTACAGTCACTCAATTTCCATATTCGTGGGTAGCATTAGCCAGCCAAGAGCAACGCTTGCACCCAATTTCCTATATTCAAGGGTAGCATTAGCCAGCCAAGAGCAACGCTTGCACCCAATTTCCATATTCGTGGGTAGCATTAGCCAGCCATAGAGCAAAGCTTGCACCCAATTATTCTAAATCCTCACACCTTACATGTAGATGAACGTGGACAGACCCAGGAAGAGAAAGAGAAATAATCGACGCGGGGGTAAGGTAATCAAACAAAGGATTGCCAAGGCACAATTAAAATACCAACAACGATTGGAAGCCTGCCTAGAAAAAGCAATCAGGCTAGGTCCACCGGAGCTCCCAGCCATCTTTGAACGTGTATTCAGCCATCCTCTGGACGACGAGGATACCATAGAACTCAACATCGGGAACCCTCAGGTGCAACCAACCCAAACCACACTCGACGACCTACCCCCTGGTACCTCTCAGACCCAACATTTTATTGAAGATCACGGAAGCCACATCCTTGTGAATACCGTAGAAACCACGACTCGAGTTTTCAACGTTCCGCCTTTAACCACCCCATTACCCTCTACGCCCAAAATCGTGGAAATCGTTGATATCGAATAAACTCAAAGAGGTATAATAAAGATCATTTTATTCAATTTATACATAATATTTCAATAATTTATGAATACAACCTTTCCTCCTCTGGTAGTCTCCGATCCCAACACTTAGGTGTTAAATTGAGGAGACAAAATATCATTGACTATTACGGTTAATGATATAATTAATTGTCATTATCCACCTGGGTTGTGACAAATTTGGTGACAGCGGTGGGATTTACCTAAACCAGAGAAAAAGCTTGTATTCGTAAACAAATTTTTGCTAAAATTATAAAATGGCACATGGAACTAGGAGCAAAGACCGCACAATGGATGAATTAGCTAGACTCCAGAAAGACCTAGAAGAAAGAGAAAAAGAAATACAAACTAGGGAAACTCAATTTTTAAAGAAACAGGAAACACTTTCAAAGAAGGAACAAAACGTAGAAAAAACAAATCAAGAATTACAAAATCAGTTAGAAACCATGCAACGCGAATTAAGAGCTCAAGCCGATTTAGAAGAAATGATTAAAAAATTACAACACGAAACCGAGCAACTTAGGACAGAAAAGGAACGCGATCTTAGGCATGAATCAGATAGTACAATTTCGGTCACCCCAGAAAATCTTAACAACGAACCGATAATAGATCAAACTCCGCCGAGACGCGATCCACCTCCTGTACCCGAACAACCGCCCGGTTTTCCTTTACAAATTACGGACGAAATACTGACGCTTAAACGCGAAATAGAAGCATTAAAACAAAATAGGCAAAGCACACCTTCACCAAGGACAATTAGAGTAGAACCAGAAGTCACGATACCAATAAAAGACGCTATTGCCACTATAACAACCTTTAACGGCGACGGAGACAAATTAAATTCATTTATTAGATCTTGTAAAAGAGCCAGAGACATGATTTCGCCCAACGCAGAAAGCGCTTTCGTACGAGTTTTAAAAAGTAAATTGACAGGCCGAGCTTACGCAGCAATAGAAGATGAAGAATTTGACAGTTTAGAAAGATTCTTAGATTCCTTAGCAGAAATTTTCAGTCCACCAAAATCCATCAATTTCTATAGAGGAGAACTAGCTAATGCATATAAAAAACCGAACGAACACATCATAGATTTCATAAGTAGAGTCAAAGATTTAAAATCTGCAATTTTAGAATCTGAAAGGAGAATCGATGGATATGTTAGCGCAGAAAGACGCGAAGCTATCGATAAAGACGCCCTTGAAAGCTTTCTAGACGGTTTACCCGCAGACTACCGGAACTCACTACAGTTAGCCGGAATCAAAAACTTCAGAGATGCCTGTACAAAGGCTATAGAAATAGGTAAACGTTTCGAACGCGACCGCGAGCGGACAAGATCAGACAAACAAACTAATAACGCGAACGCTAACAGACCTCCATGTAAATTTTGTAAGAAAACAAACCACGAATCAGAAAACTGTCGATTCAAAAATACAAACAACAAACCCTCAAATCCTGAACTTAGTGAGGAAAAGAAACGAACTGATCTGCAACGAACTGACGAAATAAACACGAACCCCAAGGTTCAAAATCCTTCCACTTCTAAAATTTGTTACTATTGTAAATTCCCTGGACACTCGATAGAAAATTGTCGTAAAAGAAAGTATAACGAAGAACGCAACAGGAATACTCAACAAAATCCTAATTATCGGAATCAAAATACAAACCAGGGAAACGAGGCAGGGCCCTCGGGGAATTACGCAACTCCCCGAGAGACGGGCCAATCGCGACAGGTCCACCCGACTCAGGTCCTCGACAACCTACCATTACCACAGTAAATTTGAGCTTAGGTGCAGTACCCACTATAGAAATACAATCGGAGGAATTAATCGGACCTACCGAATTCATGATAGACACAGGGGCTGAACCGAATATTATCAAATATAAATACATAAAAAACAAAAATTCAATAGACACCAACCACATTATACGGATGAGAGGAATCGGGAATAACCTCGTTGACTCCATAGGAAAGGTAACAATCCGGATAGCTAACGAGCCGATAAACCTTCACGTAGTACGCGACGACTTTTCTATTAGGCAAGGTGGAATCTTAGGATCAGCTTTCTTTAGGGAAACGCAAACTACTATCGACTACGGGAACGAATGTCTGATAGTAAACCAACTTAGGATACCCTTCTTGACTAATCCAAATACTATATTAGAAGCTAGAAGTATACAAATCATTTAGGCAAATGTACTAAATTCAGAACTAACCGAAGGATACCTCCCAAGGGTACAAACAACTCCAGGTGTATACCTCGGTGAAGCTATTTACACTGTCCGAAATGGACAAATTCTATTACCGATAATTAATACAACGGAGAAACGATTCAACGTGCAAACTCCAAAATTAAGTTTACTCCCATTCTTAGAGGAAGAACATGACCCCATTACAAAAATGGAGGCAGTCACCTCTCAACAGTACGGATCCGCTCCTACTATTTCGGGCACACATGGACCTACCCTAGGGACTGGCGCAAAATGTGTGAAGCTTAATACAGAATTAGCCAATGCAATCAGCATCTCAGGTGTCAAATTAATTTCGGATTCAACTACCAATTTTGGCCCACACGAGGCAACTTCCAATTTTGGCCCACACGAGGCAACTTCCAATTTTGGCCTAGACGAGGCAACTTCCAATTTTGGCCCACACGAGGCAACTTCCAATTTCGGCCCAGACGAGGCAACTTCTAATTTTGGCCCACACGAGGCAATTCCCAATTCCAGCCCACACGAGGCGACTTCTTTTTGCCAAATTCCAAACTTCTGCTCTAATGACACAAACACAACTTCTATATTTCTGAACCAAATAGATCCTAACTCACAGGAAGAAGATAGGACGACTAGAATCAAAAAATTACTGCGACTAGAACACCTAAACACAGAAGAAAGGGCTAGCGTAGAAAACCTAATAAAACAAAATTCAGATAGATTCCACATACCAGGCGAGCCGCTAGGATTTACTAACGCAATGAAACACAAAATCACAACAACGGACGATATTCCTATTAATACCAGACAATATAGGTTTCCATCAATCCACAAAGATGAAATTAACAAACAAGTAAAAGAACTCGTAGATAACGACTTGATTAAACCCTCGCTATCTCCGTATAATTCGCCGGTATGGATCGTACCTAAAAAACCTGACTCACAGGGAAACAAAAGATGGCGAATGGTCATCGATTACCGTAAATTGAATGAAAAAACAGTAGGTGACGCCTACCCGCTACCAAACATAGTCGAAATTCTAGATCAGCTAGGAAGCGCTAAGTACTTCTCAGTTTTTGACTTGGCCTCCGGATTCCATCAAATAAAAATGGAAGAATCCGATAAAGACAAAACCGCGTTCACAACTTCACACGGACATTACGAATGGTGCCGTATGCCATTCGGACTAAAAAACGCCCCAGCTACATTTCAAAGACTAATGGACCACGTGTTAACGGGACTACAGGGCAGCGAACTCTTTGTATATTTAGATGACATAGTAATTTACGCAAGTTCTCTTACAGAACACGAACAAAAATTCACTACTTTAATGAACCGTTTAAGAGCAGCTAACCTCTGCCTACAACCAGACAAATGTGAATTTCTCAGAAAAGAAGTAAATTATCTAGGTCACGTAATTAGCGAAGAAGGCCTTAAGCCAGATCCCAAAAAACTAGAAGCAGTCAAAAATTTCCTTATCCCTAAGAACCCGAAAAACATTAAACAATTTTTGGGACTAGCGGGTTATTACAGACGATTCATTCCTAATTTTTCTAAAATTGCTAAACCATTGACGGAACTTTTGAAAAAAGAAATAAAATTTCATTGGGACACAAAGCAACAGAAGGCATTCGAAACTTTGAGGGATAAATTATGCGAAAAACCCATTTTACAATACCCCGACTTCACAAAACCTTTCATTTTAACCACTGACGCCTCAGGTTATGCTATAGGAGGAGTTTTAAGTCAAGGAGACATAGGCAAAGATCTACCCATAGCATACACCTCTAGACTCCTGAACGACGCGGAAAGAAATTACTCTACTATTGAAAAGGAACTTTTAGCCATAGTTTACTGCGTTTTACATTTTCGACCATACCTATATGGGAATAAATTCACTTTAATAACTGACCACAGACCATTAGTATGGTTACATTCGGTAAAAGACCCATCATCTCGACTAGTGAGATGGAGACTCAAATTAGCGGAATATACCTATACCATGCTTTACAAACCTGGACAAATAAATCTTAACACAGACGCATTGTCTAGAAACCCACCGGAAATTACAAACGAACTACAGGACGAAGAGTCTGCAAATCTTAACGAATTATTACAAGCAACAGAATCGAGCAAAATATTTGAGGCACCCTCGGAATACACCTTAGTACACGTAGCATCACGAAATCTTGAGTTCACGGGACAATTAGCATCAGAATTTTTAACAAGATTTGGACAATTAGATAGATTACGAACTTTCAACACTCCCGTAGGAGGAGTAACAGCATTATACTCTAACAAGGATAAGAGAATGGTCTTGTACCTAGTAATAAAAGAAAGGGATGAAGACAAAGCAAAATTCAAAGACATTAAACAATGCTTATTCAAACTAAAAGAACTTACAACAGAATTTAAAAATTTTTATCTCGCATTTACAAATTTAGAATGTGAAGAGAACGGACTATGGTGGACCAAAATAGAACAATTACTCTTGAAACTTTTCGGCAAGGAACCATATCAAATAAAAATATACAATCCACCATACCCCGTTACCTTCGCAACACAAGGCATTCAGTCAACAGACGAATCAGACGACGAAATATTCACTCCCACACCTGCTCAGCTAACAAATATTCAGGAGACTACCAGTGACTTATTCCTTATAGACGAATCGTATTCACTTGCCCACTGTGTAGCCCAAGACTTATTAATGGGAGCCGGCATAGCCATAGAATTCAAGAACCGCTTCGGTAAGGTTGAAGAACTCAAGAATCAAAATAAAAAGGTAGGAGATGTAGCATACATAAAACACGGGACTAGGTACATCTTTTACTTAATTACGAAAAGGGAAAGTAGGAACAAACCAACGTATGAAAATCTCAAGCGAAGTCTGTACGAACTACAAAGACTATGCATCAAATTTGAAATTCAAAAAATAGCCATGCCAAAAATAGGATGCGGTCTTGATAAATTAAATTGGAATAAAGTTAAGGAAATAATAGCTATAATATTTACAAAACCTTTCAAAATTTTGATAAGTACATACAACCCGCACCGTGACGGCGGTACCACTTCTCGATTCAGCGATAACATAGGACCAGTCGATAACAATACGGACGAAATTGACGATTCCTTGACAAATTTATTTTCTGACAAAAACATAGAAAATGACAACCGCGAAAACGAGGAAGTAGATTCACAAATTTCAGACTCTGTTAGCAATCACAACTCTGAAAATGAGGAAGCACATTCAGAAATTTCAGAAGTTAGTTCAGATACAGAATCCTCAGACGATGAAATATTTGAAGGAAATAGAAATTACGAGCTACGACCCGAAAACTCAGGTCAAATTAGTGAGACACGCGATAGGTTATCCATGCAAAAAGGAAACTGGGTATGTTTTATAACAGTTAAAGGGGAACCATACGACGAAGGCAGTAAGGATCTCTCCCAAGCTAAAAGGTTTCCTAAATTCACGAACATTACCTTAGCCAGAGCCACTGTAAAACAAGTAGGTAACAAGAAATGTATAGGATTACCTATCAAAGAGTCAAAGAATACTCAGCTCGACGAAGAAATATTTAAAGAGGCCTTACGATCATTAA
This sequence comes from Tenthredo amoena, assembly GCA_963966615.1. NCBI lineage: Eukaryota > Metazoa > Arthropoda > Insecta > Hymenoptera > Tenthredinidae > Tenthredo > Tenthredo amoena. Next base: position 6,856,832 of record OZ016492.1, on the reverse strand, counting down.
TCAATGTCGTTTACGAATTAGCTATTGATGAAATATCAATAGCTCAAACAAACCAAATAGATTCACTATCTTGGAAAACTATCTTAGATTCTATAAAACAACTATTCGTAGATATACCATGCAAAATTCAAATTTGTAAAAATTTAGTACGCATTCCTGAAGAAGACGAAAGAATAGAAATCTTACAGGAATACCACAGCTCAGCTGTGGGAGGTCATAAAGGTATCACTAAAACCTTTACTAGAATCCGACAGAATTATTTTTGGAATGGAATGAAAGAACAAATTAGAAATTTCATAAATTCTTGTATAAATTGCCAAACAAAGAAACTTACCAGGGTAAAGACGCGACAACCAATGACTCTTACCGATACCCCGGATACAGCTTTTGAAAAAATTTCCATAGACATTGTGGGTCCTCTACCCATAACCCCCTCAGGAAACGAATACGTCCTAACTATGCAGGACCAACTAACTAAATTCTCATTAGCTATTCCACTCAGGGAAACAACCTCGGTCAGTATAGCAGACGCTTTGGTAAGAAACTTCATTTGCAAATATGGAGCCCCTAAGAAAATCCTCACGGATCAGGGAGCTAATTTAACTAGTTCACTCATGAAAAATATTGCAAAGAAATTCAAAATTAAACAATGTAAAACAACAGCGTTCCATCCTCAATCTAACGGATCCTTAGAACGTTCTCACATAGTCATGACCGAGTACCTGAAACAAGTAATATCAAACAACAGGGACTGGGATCAATGGCTGGATCAAGCAATGTTTTCATATAACACAAGCATACATGAGGGAACGAGATACACTCCATTTGAATTAGTATATGGAAAACTAGCACGACTACCCTCAGATCACGATATCATTGAATCAATTCAGGACAGAACTTATGAGGAATACTTATTAAATTTATATTACAAAATTCACGAAATTCAAAAATTAGCCAAGCAAAATCTAAACCAAGCTAAAATAAGATCCAAACAGTATTACGACAGGAAAATTAATCCAATAAACCTGTCCATTGGAGATCAAGTCTTTTTACTAAAGGAACCGAAGCTAGGTAAACTAGGGGACCAATATACAGGTACTCACGAAATAATTGACGTTCTGGATAACCAGAACGTAAAAATCAGGATTAACGGAAAGGATAAGGTAGTCCACCGTAATAAGCTTAAAATATCACGTTAAGTAGACGTTAAAGGGAAACACAGTCGCACAAGCAATAAGCCCAGCGACAAGATACCCCAATAGTTCTGTAAGTTAATATTAAGTAATAGGCATACGATTTGTTATAGAAAATGAGTGGGAACCACCTACAGGCAGAACCAGTCGTATGGTACATTGTCAAAACGGATAACCGACCTTACGGATACCTGGCATTTAACCCAGAAATACCAAATTATAAAACATTAACTAGCAATAGGGTATTTGTACCATGGCATCAGGAAGTGCTCGCCAAATTAGTTACAATAAACGCATTCTTTCCAAGAGTTTACCATTATACAACCGAAACTAATAATCAGATAGATGTATTACACGCACTCAGGGAAAGCGCAAAAACTTGCACACCAAATAGCCTGTACCTAGTTAGAAGTACAAGATTCCAGAGAACCTATATTAAAATCACCAACGAGCTAAAACATAAATTCTATATATTTACAAAGGAAACAGCCCTGATCCCCATATTTCAAGATTATGATTCAGACAGCTCCGAATAAGGCAGGATACCCCAATAACTCTATAAATTAATATTAAGTATTAAGCACGCCATTTGTTGTAAAAAAATGAAGTTAGTAAGGACACCCTCTGAATATATCATCCTCTATGAGGAAAAAAGGGACCTCAATACTCGGAAAATGGAGATTGAACAAATAGGCAGCAAAATAATATTAAGATTTAATAGAACCTTAAGTTCATTTGAAATTGAAATTTTGGAATATTTGGCCCACCAAGGATTCCTACTTACCAATACTTATAACTATAACGTATATTCAACACACGAGGGATACCAAGCAGGAACCTTAGAAAGAATAGCAAAACACCCTCTAGAAGTGTTGATAATATACGAAAGGGAAGGCAATATCATAAATTGTCTCGTCCAAAATCATGAAAAGCAGCATACCATAAGGGCAATTTCAAGATCTCAATAATACAATATAATAGAACATAAAATAAGAAAACATACAAATAAGATAAATTCATGTTATATATTCGATTTAAGATCACAAATAACTAAATATAAGAAGCATATATATGTTGTATACTCTCCGAGAAAAATTAAACTGGAACCTTCTGTTCCAGAATAAAGGGAAACATGTATCTTGGAATCGCCATGTTGATACTACCTTTCGCCCAAGCCCTCATCGCTTACGATTGTGGACTAGGAAACTTAAATATAACCACCCTCAGTCTTATTGACTCGATGGATTGCGAACTCCCAGAAACTGAACCAAAAATAGATACGATATACGGACAGTTACTACAGTTAACAGACTTTAAGAAAACCAAAGTAATCCAGTGTCGTGTAAAAATAGATAGAACCGCCAGATACTGCGGTATGCACTCTCATACTTCTGAAATAGATAAGGGACACGTAGTATATATAAAAAGAATGAGCTACGAAGCCTGCCATCGAATGCATACCGAAGGAATTCTAACAATAGGCAGTAAGCAATTCACCAATCTCAATGCAAATCAAACCACGAGGATTAGTACAACCTTAGCAGGAAGACTCAGCTCCAACGGCGACTGCGAAGGCGAATTTTTCGACGACGGTTACGGACAATACAGCAAGGTTATAGTAACAGCAGTAATAACTGTTACCCTACAAGTACAAGAAGCGACGGTTCGACTCAACTCCAAAACACTCATATTAAGAAATGGAGTTTCAGAACAACTAGACAAAAGATCGTGCTTCGACGAAGAAGGCGGATACTCATTTTGGGAAGACGTCCCTAACAATGACTGCAAATTCACAGCATATGACGTACTCTACGAGGGATTCATCACAAAAATGACGGATGTAGACCAAAAGGGACCACAGAACCAACCAGAAGTCTACACCATCGCCACGGACGACCTCACCTTCGCGCTCATCAAGACTACTGAAAAAAGGATTTGCGGATACAACTTGTACCAAACCGAGCACCCGAAACTACTAATATTTGAAACCACTAGAGGTAACACGTTTAAGGAGAAATCAGACCTAGCAGTAGAAAATACAGATATCTTTACATACGTCAACTCTAAATTCGTGTATGTGGAAAAACACATAAGAAATCAAATCAAATCCCTCTACCGCGACGTTATAACTCAAAAGTGTGAACTAGAAAAGCAGGTAATAAGTAACGCACTTACAATAGCAACGCTATCACCGGACGAATTCGCATATAACCTAATGCGTGGACCAGGATATATGGCCACCATAGCAGGTGAAGTCGCACATATTGTAAAATGCACACCTGTAGAATGCCAACTAAGGAAAACAGACTCCTGTTTTTCTGAATTACCAGTCTCAGTAAGGAACACTTCGTTATTTATGACACCAAAATCCAAGATATTAGTTCAAACAGCAACAAGAAAGGAATGTAATCCTATATTAGCAACAATGTACAAGGTAGATAGCACCTGGTACAAATTCATGCCAAGCCCTATGGAAGCAGTACCCCCTCAAGCCATTCAACCCAAAACCAAGATGTCATGGAAATACGTGAATCCAAGTCCCTTAGGAACAAGCGGAATCTACAGCCAAGCCGACCTACAGAAACTAAAGGATCATTTACTATTTCCAGCAGAGAGACCAGCAGTTTTGAACAATTTAGCTAGAGGAGCCACTGGACACGCCGTGGATAACGATGGCATCTCATTCTATAATATGTTAGATGAAGATTCTCTCAACAAAATAGCAGAATCTACCGGGAAAAGACTATGGAACGGATTTGTAGTCTTCGGCTCAGCAACAGCTGGAGTAATGGGTATACTTATTGTACTCAGAATGATAAAATTCGCCGTAGATACCGTAATCCATGGTTATACCCTTCACCACATCTATGGATGGAGTCTTCACGTGATAGGAGCCCTTTGGAGTTCCGTAACGCACCTATTGATCTACCTGGCAAGACAACCCAAAGAGGAAGAACAGGAAGACGTGGAAAAGGGCGAGGAACTGCAAGAGATAAAACCCAACGCACCCCAGGACACCACTATAGAAGAACTACAGGAACGACTCAGGAAACGTCAAATGTTGAGCGTAGCCCAAACATTTGAAACCCAGGGGGGAGGTGTGACGGTCCCCGACCCTCTACATAATCACATAATTTACCCAAGACCGGAGTAATTTTTCATGTCATTATATACCTATATATCTTACAATACCTTATAATATAATAACTTTCTAGAACCTACTCGCACATATATATATATATACATACATCTCATATTCAAGCTTACTAAGCATGAAGGAATATACCTTCTATACTCAAACTAAATTAACGGAGTATATTCGAACTCCAGCCAGTCTAAGCATAAAACATACTATACTCTAACCAAACTAAAATAATTCTTTATTCAATAATCTTTATTAATATTCATATAATACATGTAGCCATATAAAAGATGGCACATATACCACTATTACATCACATACATACATATATATATATATCACACAATTAACTATAAAATATTATAAGCCAATATTATAATCCACTAACACTCAGCCTGCTTCCCAGGCATTATACACTCTTAATTTTTAACCAATGACGTAACCACGATAGTATTACCACAGTAGAATAATATCAGGCAGTAAGGCAGCGCAGCTGCAAATTATAAACAAAGCCAAACCTCGGGAACTGTGTACGATAAACACTCCCGCAGCTGCAAATGTTATTAAAACGCAAGCCGTGCTCTTCGGTTACCATAACCCAAGAACACCGCTTCTAAAATATTATATCAGCTTCAATTTCAACACGCAGCTGCGGATGTTTATTAAAACGCAAGCCGTGGTCTTGATTTCACGACGCAGCTGCAAATGTTTATTAAAACGCAAGCCGTGGTCTTGATTTCATGGCGCAGCTGCAAATGTTTATTAAAACACAAGCCGTGCTCTTGATTTCATGGCGCAGCTGCAAATGTTTATTAAAACGCAAGCCGTGGTCTCAATATCGAGCACAGCTGCAAATGTTTATAAAACGCAAGCCGTGCTCTTCGGTTACTAAAACCCAAGAGCACCGCTCCAAGAAATGATATCATAAGACTCGCTTCATAAACACAGCCGCAAATTGTAAACAGCCGTGCCTTGGGAACCGTATGTAATATTATAATGTAAACGATGACCAAGCTACGGCTGACCTAAACAGTCTCATGTGAAAATAACTCGGGGAATCACAGCGCAAAGCTCCCACCAACGGTCACGTAGGCCGGAGTCACGAGTCTCCCCACTACGAACATTTACTCGCGTATATAAGGAGGCCCACGGGCCGAGAGCAGGCAGTTCAGTAAAAATCACCAGTCAAGACCAGTCAGTCGCAAATTAGAAACCTACTACACAGTTATACCAGTTCAACAGTTTTACCTCAGTTAATAAGTTATTTTCACATAAAGACTAAAACTCTCAATTATTAAGTTTCATTAAAATATCTATATTAAAACAAAGTGAATTCATTGTGCAACCCTCCTAAATCAAAGTAAGTACCCCAAGTATTTCCACTCAACCAGGGGCTGAAAACAATTAATCTACAATTCCTATATTCGTGGGTAGCATTAGCCAGCCAAGAGCAACGCTTGCACCCAATTTCCATATTCGTGGGTAGCATTAGCCAGCCAAGAGCAACGCTTGCACCCAATTTCCATATTCGTGGGTAGCATTAGCCAGCCAAGAGCAACGCTTGCACCCAATTTCCTATATTCGTGGGTAGCATTAGCCAGCCAAGAGCAACGCTTGCACCCAACTTCCTATATTCGTGGGTAGCATTAGCTAGCCATAGAGCAAAGCTTGCACCCAGTTATTCTAACTCCTCGCACCTTACATGTAGATGAACGTGGACAGACCCAGGAAGAGAAAGAGAAATAATCGACGCGGGGGTAAGGTAATCAAACAAAGAATTGCCAAGGCACAGTTAAAATACCAACAACGTTTGGAAGCCTGCCTAGAGAAAGCCATCAGGCTAGGTCCACCGGAGCTCCCAGCCATCTTTGAACGTGTATTCAGCCATCCTCTGGACGACGAGGATACCATAGAACTCAACATCGGGAACCCTCAGGTGCAACCAACCCAAACCACACTCGACGACCTACCCCCTGGTACCTCTCAGACCCAACATTTTATTGAAGATCACGGAAGCCACATCCTTGTGAATACCGTAGAAACCACGACTCGAGTTTTCAACGTTCCGCCTTTAACCACCCCATTACCCTCTACGCCCAAAATCGTGGAAATCGTTGATATTGAATAAATTCAAAGAGGTATAATAAAGATCATTTTATTCAATTTATACATAATATTTCAATAATTTATGAATACAACCTTTCCTCCTCTGGTAGTCTCCGATCCCAACACTTAGGTGTTAAATTGAGGAGACAAAATATCATTGACTATTACGGTTAATGATATAATTAATTGTCATTATCCACCTGGGTTGTGACAAACCGCGTCCAGGTCCAAGTGGACGTCGGACTCGAAAAAGGTCCGACAAATCACGTGACTTGCGTAGCAAAATAGGAAACGAATCGAAAAGTATCTTTGTATAGTTTGTCGAAGAGATCGAAACGCTGCGTCGAGGTCAAAAATGACGTCGAATTTCACAAACATTCGGATCACCTCGTCAAGTTCAGAGTTGACTTTGAGCTTGAAAAACATTCCGAAAATTCGCTACCTCAGGAACAAAAATCGGAAATAAATCGAGGAGCAACTCCGTATCATGCGGCAAGAAGAACGAAAAACCGCGTTCAGGTACAAGTGGACGTCAAACTCGAGAAAGAATCGACAAATCACGTGAGTTGCGTAGCAAAATAGAAAACGAATCGAAAAGTATCTTTGTATAGTTTGTCAAAGAGATCGAAACGCTGCGTCGAGGTCGAAGATGACGTGGAATTCGAAAAACATTCGGATCACTCCGTCAAGTTCAGAGTTGACGTTGAGCTTGAAAAACATTCCGAAATAAATCGAGGAGCAACTCCGTATCAGGCGGCAAGAAGAACGAAAAACCGCGTCCAGGTCCAAGTGGACGTCGGACTCGAAAAAGGTCCGACAAATCACGTGACTTGCGTAGCAAAATAGGAAACGAATCGAAAAGTATCTTTGTATAGTTTGTCGAAGAGATCGAAACGCTGCGTCGAGGTCAAAAATGACGTCGAATTTCACAAACATTCGGATCACCTCGTCAAGTTCAGAGTTGACTTTGAGCTTGAAAAACATTCCGAAAATTCGCTACCTCAGGAACAAAAATCGGAAATAAATCGAGGAGCAGCTCCGTATCATGCGGCAAGAAGAACGAAAAACCGCGTTCAGGTACAAGTGGACGTCGAACCCGAGAAAGAATCGACAAATCACGTGACTTGCGTAGCAAAATAGTAAACGAATCGAAAAGTATCTTTGTATAGTTTGTCAAAGAGATCGAAACGCTGCGTCGAGGTCGAAGATGACGTCGGTTCCGGAAAACATTCGGATCACCTCGTCAAGTTCAGAGTTGACTTTGAGCTTGAAAAACATTCCGAAAATTCGCTACCTCAGGAACAAAAATCGGAAATAAATCGAGGAGCAACTCCGTATCAGGCGGCAAGAAGAACGAAAAACCGCGTCCAGGTCCAAGTGGACGTCGGACTCGAAAAAGGTCCGACAAATCACGTGACTTGCGTAGCAAAATAGGAAACGAATCGAAAAGTATCTTTGTATAGTTTGTCGAAGAGATCGAAACGCTGCGTCGAGGTCAAAAATGACGTCGAATTTCACAAACATTCGGATCACCTCGTCAAGAGGTCGTTCAGAGTTGACTTTGAGCTTGAAAAACATTCCGAAAATTCGCTACCTCAGGAACAAAAATCGGAAATAAATCGAGGAGCAACTCCGTATCATGCGGCAAGAAGAACGAAAAACCGCGTTCAGGTACAAGTGGACGTCGAACCCGAGAAAGAATCGACAAATCACGTGACTTGCGTAGCAAAATAGAAAACGAATCGAAAAGTATCTTTGTATAGTTTGGCTAAGAGATCGAAACGCTGCGTCGAGGTCGAAGATGACGTCGGTTCCGGAAAACATTCGGATCACCTCGTCAAGTTCAGAGTTGACTTTGAGCTTGAAAAACATTCCGAAAATTCGCTACCTCAGGAACAAAAATCGGAAATAAATCGAGGAGCAACTCCGTATCAGGCGGCAAGAAGAACGAAAAACCGCGTCCAGGTCCAAGTGGACGTCGGACTCGAAAAAGGTCCGACAAATCACGTGACTTGCGTAGCAAAATAGAAAACGAATCGAAAAGTATCTTTGTATAGTTCGTCGAAGAGATCGAAACGCTGCGTCGAGGTCAAAGATGACGTCGGTTCCGGAAAACATTCGGATCACCTCGTCAAGTTCAGAGTTGACTTTGAGCTTGAAAAACATTCCGAAAATTCGCTACCTCAGAAACAAAAATCGGAAATAAATCGAGGAGCAACTCCGTATCATGCGGCAAGAAGAACGAAAAACCGCGTTCAGGTACAAGTGGACGTCGAACTCGAGAAAGAATCGACAAATCACGTGACTTGCGTAGCAAAATAGAAAACGAATCGAAAAGTATCTTTGTATAGTTTGTCGAAGAGATCGAAATGCTGCGTCGAGGTCAAAAATGCCGTCGAATTTCGAAGACATTCGGATCACCTCGTCAAGTTCAGAGTTGACTTTGAGCTTGAAAAACATTCCGAAAATTCGCTACCTCAGGAACAAAAATCGGAAATAAATCGAGGAGCAACTCCGTATCATGCGGCAAGAAGAACGAAAAACCGCGTTCAGGTACAAGTGGACGTCGAACCCGAGAAAGAATCGACAAATCACGTGACTTGCGTAGCAAAATAGAAAACGAATCGAAAAGTATCTTTGTATAGTTTGGCTAAGAGATCGAAACGCTGCGTCGAGGTCGAAGATGACGTCGGTTCCGGAAAACATTCGGATCACCTCGTCAAGTTCAGAGTTGACTTTGAGCTTGAAAAACATTCCGAAAATTCGCTACCTCAGGAACAAAAATCGGAAATAAATCGAGGAGCAACTCCGTATCAGGCGGCAAGAAGAACGAAAAACCGCGTCCAGGTCCAAGTGGACGTCGGACTCGAAAAAGGTCCGACAAATCACGTGACTTGCGTAGCAAAATAGAAAACGAATCGAAAAGTATCTTTGTATAGTTCGTCGAAGAGATCGAAACGCTGCGTCGAGGTCAAAGATGACGTCGGTTCCGGAAAACATTCGGATCACCTCGTCAAGTTCAGAGTTGACTTTGAGCTTGAAAAACATTCCGAAAATTCGCTACCTCAGAAACAAAAATCGGAAATAAATCGAGGAGCAACTCCGTATCATGCGGCAAGAAGAACGAAAAACCGCGTTCAGGTACAAGTGGACGTCGAACTCGAGAAAGAATCGACAAATCACGTGACTTGCGTAGCAAAATAGAAAACGAATCGAAAAGTATCTTTGTATCATTTGACGAAGAGATCGAAACGCTGCGTCGAGGTCAAAAATGACGTCGAATTTCAAAAACATTCGGATCACCTCGTCAAGTTCAGAGTTGACTTTGAGCTTGAAAAACATTCCGAAAATTCGCTACCTCAGGAACAAAAATCGGAAATAAATCGAGGAGCAACTCCGTATCATGCGGCAAGAAGAACGAAAAACCGCGTTCAGGTACAAGTGGACGTCGAACTCGAAAAAGAATCGACAAATCACGTGACTTGCGTAGCAAAATAGAAAACGAATCGAAAAGTATCTTTGTATAGTTTGTCAAAGAGATCGAAACGCTGCGTCGAGGTCGAAGATGACGTCGGTTCCGGAAAACATTCGGATCACCTCGTCAAGTTCAGAGTTGACTTTGAGCCTGAAAAACATTCCGAAAATTCGCTACCTCAGGAACAAAAATCGGAAATAAATCGAGGAGCAACTCCGTATCATGCGGCAAGAAGAACGAAAAACCGCGTCCAGGTCCAAGTGGACGTCGAACTCGAAAAAGATTCGACAAATCACGTGACTTGCGTAGCAAAATAGAAAACGAATCGAAAAGTATGTTTGTATAGTTTGTCAAAGAGATCGAAACGCTGCGTCGAGGTCGAAGATGACGTCGGTTCCGGAAAACATTCGGATCACCTCGTCAAGTTCAGAGTTGACTTTGAGCTTGAAAAACATTCCGAAAATTCGCTACCTCAGGAACAAAAATCGGAAATAAATCGAGGAGCAACTCCGTATCAGGCGGCAAGAAGAACGAAAAACCGCGTTCAGGTACAAGTGGACGTCGGACTCGAAAAAGGTCCGACAAATCACGTGACTTGCGTAGCAAAATAGGAAACGAATCGAAAAGTATCTTTGTATAGTTTGTCGAAGAGATCGAAACGCTGCGTCGAGGTCGAAGATGACGTCGGTTCCGGAAAACATTCGGATCACCTCGTCAAGTTCAGAGTTGACTTTGAGCCTGAAAAACATTCCGAAAATTCGCTACCTCAGGAACAAAAATCGGAAATAAATCGAGGAGCAACTCCGTATCAGGCGGCAAGAAGAACGAAAAACCGCGTCCAGGTCCAAGTGGACGTCGAACTCGAAAAAGATTCGACAAATCACGTGACTTGCGTAGCAAAATAGGAAACGATTTGAAAAGTATCTTTGTATAATTTGACGAAGAGATCGAAACGCTGCGTCGAGGTCAAAAATGACGTCGAATTTCAAAAACATTCGGATCACCTCGTCAAGTTCAGAGTTGACTTTGAGCTTGAAAAACATTCCGAAAATTCGCTACCTCAGGAACAAAAATCGGAAATAAATCGAGGAGCAACTCCGTATCAGGCGGCAAGAAGAACGAAAAACCGCGTCCAGGTCCAAGTGGACGTCGAACTCGAAAAAGATTCGACAAATCACGTGATTCGCGTAGCAAAATAGAAAACGAATCGAAAAGTATCTTTGTATCGTTTGTCAAAGAGATCGAAACGCTGCGTCGAGGTCGAAGATGACGTGGAATTCGAAAAACATTCGGATCACCTCGTCAAGTTCAGAGTTGACTTTGAGCTTGAAAAACATTCCGAAAATTCGCTACCTCAGGAACAAAAATCGGAAATAAATCGAGGAGCAACTCCGTATCATGCGGCAAGAAGAACGAAAAACCGCGTTCAGGTACAAGTGGACGTCGAACTCGAAAAAGAATCGACAAATCACGTGACTTGCGTTGCAAAATAGAAAACGAATCGAAAAGTATCTTTGTATAGTTTGTCAAAGAGATCGAAACGCTGCGTCGAGGTCGAAGATGACGTCGGTTCCGGAAAACATTCGGATCACCTCGTCAAGTTCAGAGTTGACCTTGAGCCTGAAAAACATTCCGAAAATTCGCTACCTCAGGAACAAAAATCGGAAATAAATCGAGGAGCAACTCCGTATCATGCGGCAAGAAGAACGAAAAACCGCGTCCAGGTCCAAGTGGACGTCGAACTCGAAAAAGATTCGACAAATCACGTGACTTGCGTAGCAAAATAGGAAACGATTTGAAAAGGATCTTTGTATAATTTGACGAAGAGATCGAAACGCTGCGTCGAGGTCAAAAATGACGTCGAATTTCAAAAACATTCGGATCACCTCGTCAAGTTCAGAGTTGACTTTGAGCTTGAAAAACATTCCGAAAATTCGCTACCTCAGGAACAAAAATCGGAAATAAATCGAGGAGCAACTCCGTATCAGGCGGCAAGAAGAACGAAAAACCGCGTCCAGGTCCAAGTGGACGTCGAACTCGAAAAAGATTCGACAAATCACGTGACTTGCGTAGCAAAATAGAAAACGAATCGAAAAGTATGTTTGTATAGTTTGTCAAAGAGATCGAAACGCTGCGTCGAGGTCGAAGATGACGTCGGTTCCGGAAAACATTCGGATCACCTCGTCAAGTTCAGAGTTGACTTTGAGCTTGAAAAACATTCCGAAAATTCGCTACCTCAGGAACAAAAATCGGAAATAAATCGAGGAGCAACTCCGTATCAGGCGGCAAGAAGAACGAAAAACCGCGTCCAGGTCCAAGTGGACGTCGAACTCGAAAAAGATTCGACAAATCACGTGACTTGCGTAGCAAAATAGGAAACGATTTGAAAAGTATCTTTGTATAATTTGACGAAGAGATCGAAACGCTGCGTCGAGGTCAAAAATGACGTCGAATTTCAAAAACATTCGGATCACCTCGTCAAGTTCAGAGTTGACTTTGAGCTTGAAAAACATTCCGAAAATTCGCTACCTCAGGAACAAAAATCGGAAATAAATCGAGGAGCAACTCCGTATCAGGCGGCAAGAAGAACGAAAAACCGCGTCCAGGTCCAAGTGGACGTCGAACTCGAAAAAGATTCGACAAATCACGTGATTCGCGTAGCAAAATAGAAAACGAATCGAAAAGTATCTTTGTATCGTTTGTCAAAGAGATCGAAACGCTGCGTCGAGGTCGAAGATGACGTGGAATTCGAAAAACATTCGGATCACCTCGTCAAGTTCAGAGTTGACTTTGAGCTTGAAAAACATTCCGAAAATTCGCTACCTCAGGAACAAAAATCGGAAATAAATCGAGGAGCAACTCCGTATCATGCGGCAAGAAGAACGAAAAACCGCGTCCAGGTCCAAGTGGACGTCGAACTCGAAAAAGATTCGACAAATCACGTGACTTGCGTAGCAAAATAGAAAACGAATCGAAAAGTATGTTTGTATAGTTTGTCAAAGAGATCGAAACGCTGCGTCGAGGTCGAAGATGACGTCGGTTCCGGAAAACATTCGGATCACCTCGTCAAGTTCAGAGTTGACTTTGAGCTTGAAAAACATTCCGAAAATTCGCTACCTCAGGAACAAAAATCGGAAATAAATCGAGGAGCAACTCCGTATCAGGCGGCAAGAAGAACGAAAAACCGCGTCCAGGTCCAAGTGGACGTCGAACTCGAAAAAGATTCGACAAATCACGTGACTTGCGTAGCAAAATAGGAAACGATTTGAAAAGTATCTTTGTATAATTTGACGAAGAGATCGAAACGCTGCGTCGAGGTCAAAAATGACGTCGAATTTCAAAAACATTCGGATCACCTCGTCAAGTTCAGAGTTGACTTTGAGCTTGAAAAACATTCCGAAAATTCGCTACCTCAGGAACAAAAATCGGAAATAAATCGAGGAGCAACTCCGTATCATGCGGCAAGAAGAACGAAAAACCGCGTCCAGGTCCGAGTGGACGTCGAACTCGAAAAAGATTCGACAAATCACGTGACTTGCGTAGCAAAATAGGAAACGATTTGAAAAGTATCTTTGTATCATTTGACGAAGAGATCGAAACGCTGCGTCGAGGTCAAAAATGACGTCGAATTTCAAAAACATTCGGATCACCTCGTCAAGTTCAGAGTTGACTTTGAGCTTGAAAAACATTCCGAAAATTCGCTACCTCAGGAACAAAAATCGGAAATAAATCGAGGAGCAACTCCGTATCATGCGGCAAGAAGAACGAAAAACCGCGTTCAGGTACAAGTGGACGTCGAACTCGAAAAAGAATCGACAAATCACGTGACTTGCGTAGCAAAATAGAAAACGAATCGAAAAGTATCTTTGTATAGTTTGTCAAAGAGATCGAAACGCTGCGTCGAGGTCGAAGATGACGTCGGTTCCGGAAAACATTCGGATCACCTCGTCAAGTTCAGAGTTGACTTTGAGCCTGAAAAACATTCCGAAAATTCGCTACCTCAGGAACAAAAATCGGAAATAAATCGAGGAGCAACTCCGTATCATGCGGCAAGAAGAACGAAAAACCGCGTCCAGGTCCAAGTGGACGTCGAACTCGAAAAAGATTCGACAAATCACGTGACTTGCGTAGCAAAATAGAAAACGAATCGAAAAGTATGTTTGTATAGTTTGTCAAAGAGATCGAAACGCTGCGTCGAGGTCGAAGATGACGTCGGTTCCGGAAAACATTCGGATCACCTCGTCAAGTTCAGAGTTGACTTTGAGCTTGAAAAACATTCCGAAAATTCGCTACCTCAGGAACAAAAATCGGAAATAAATCGAGGAGCAACTCCGTATCAGGCGGCAAGAAGAACGAAAAACCGCGTTCAGGTACAAGTGGACGTCGGACTCGAAAAAGGTCCGACAAATCACGTGACTTGCGTAGCAAAATAGGAAACGAATCGAAAAGTATCTTTGTATAGTTTGTCGAAGAGATCGAAACGCTGCGTCGAGGTCGAAGATGACGTCGGTTCCGGAAAACATTCGGATCACCTCGTCAAGTTCAGAGTTGACTTTGAGCCTGAAAAACATTCCGAAAATTCGCTACCTCAGGAACAAAAATCGGAAATAAATCGAGGAGCAACTCCGTATCAGGCGGCAAGAAGAACGAAAAACCGCGTCCAGGTCCAAGTGGACGTCGAACTCGAAAAAGATTCGACAAATCACGTGACTTGCGTAGCAAAATAGGAAACGATTCGAAAAGTATCTTTGTATAATTTGACGAAGAGATCGAAACGCTGCGTCGAGGTCAAAAATGACGTCGAATTTCAAAAACATTCGGATCACCTCGTCAAGTTCAGAGTTGACTTTGAGCTTGAAAAACATTCCGAAAATTCGCTACCTCAGGAACAAAAATCGGAAATAAATCGAGGAGCAACTCCGTATCAGGCGGCAAGAAGAACGAAAAACCGCGTCCAGGTCCAAGTGGACGTCGAACTCGAAAAAGATTCGACAAATCACGTGATTCGCGTAGCAAAATAGAAAACGAATCGAAAAGTATCTTTGTATCGTTTGTCAAAGAGATCGAAACGCTGCGTCGAGGTCGAAGATGACGTGGAATTCGAAAAACATTCGGATCACCTCGTCAAGTTCAGAGTTGACTTTGAGCTTGAAAAACATTCCGAAAATTCGCTACCTCAGGAACAAAAATCGGAAATAAATCGAGGAGCAACTCCGTATCATGCGGCAAGAAGAACGAAAAACCGCGTTCAGGTACAAGTGGACGTCGAACTCGAAAAAGAATCGACAAATCACGTGACTTGCGTTGCAAAATAGAAAACGAATCGAAAAGTATCTTTGTATAGTTTGTCAAAGAGATCGAAACGCTGCGTCGAGGTCGAAGATGACGTCGGTTCCGGAAAACATTCGGATCACCTCGTCAAGTTCAGAGTTGACCTTGAGCCTGAAAAACATTCCGAAAATTCGCTACCTCAGGAACAAAAATCGGAAATAAATCGAGGAGCAACTCCGTATCATGCGGCAAGAAGAACGAAAAACCGCGTCCAGGTCCAAGTGGACGTCGAACTCGAAAAAGATTCGACAAATCACGTGACTTGCGTAGCAAAATAGGAAACGATTTGAAAAGTATCTTTGTATAATTTGACGAAGAGATCGAAACGCTGCGTCGAGGTCGAAGATGACGTCGGTTCCGGAAAACATTCGGATCACCTCGTCAAGTTCAGAGTTGACTTTGAGCCTGAAAAACATTCCGAAAATTCGCTACCTCAGGAACAAAAATCGGAAATAAATCGAGGAGCAACTCCGTATCAGGCGGCAAGAAGAACGAAAAACCGCGTCCAGGTCCAAGTGGACGTCGAACTCGAAAAAGATTCGACAAATCACGTGACTTGCGTAGCAAAATAGGAAACGATTCGAAAAGTATCTTTGTATAATTTGACGAAGAGATCGAAACGCTGCGTCGAGGTCAAAAATGACGTCGAATTTCAAAAACATTCGGATCACCTCGTCAAGTTCAGAGTTGACTTTGAGCTTGAAAAACATTCCGAAAATTCGCTACCTCAGGAACAAAAATCGGAAATAAATCGAGGAGCAACTCCGTATCAGGCGGCAAGAAGAACGAAAAACCGCGTCCAGGTCCAAGTGGACGTCGAACTCGAAAAAGATTCGACAAATCACGTGATTCGCGTAGCAAAATAGAAAACGAATCGAAAAGTATCTTTGTATCGTTTGTCAAAGAGATCGAAACGCTGCGTCGAGGTCGAAGATGACGTGGAATTCGAAAAACATTCGGATCACCTCGTCAAGTTCAGAGTTGACTTTGAGCTTGAAAAACATTCCGAAAATTCGCTACCTCAGGAACAAAAATCGGAAATAAATCGAGGAGCAACTCCGTATCATGCGGCAAGAAGAACGAAAAACCGCGTTCAGGTACAAGTGGACGTCGAACTCGAAAAAGAATCGACAAATCACGTGACTTGCGTTGCAAAATAGAAAACGAATCGAAAAGTATCTTTGTATAGTTTGTCAAAGAGATCGAAACGCTGCGTCGAGGTCGAAGATGACGTCGGTTCCGGAAAACATTCGGATCACCTCGTCAAGTTCAGAGTTGACCTTGAGCCTGAAAAACATTCCGAAAATTCGCTACCTCAGGAACAAAAATCGGAAATAAATCGAGGAGCAACTCCGTATCATGCGGCAAGAAGAACGAAAAACCGCGTCCAGGTCCAAGTGGACGTCGAACTCGAAAAAGATTCGACAAATCACGTGACTTGCGTAGCAAAATAGGAAACGATTTGAAAAGTATCTTTGTATAATTTGACGAAGAGATCGAAACGCTGCGTCGAGGTCAAAAATGACGTCGAATTTCAAAAACATTCGGATCACCTCGTCAAGTTCAGAGTTGACTTTGAGCTTGAAAAACATTCCGAAAATTCGCTACCTCAGGAACAAAAATCGGAAATAAATCGAGGAGCAACTCCGTATCAGGCGGCAAGAAGAACGAAAAACCGCGTCCAGGTCCAAGTGGACGTCGAACTCGAAAAAGATTCGACAAATCACGTGACTTGCGTAGCAAAATAGAAAACGAATCGAAAAGTATGTTTGTATAGTTTGTCAAAGAGATCGAAACGCTGCGTCGAGGTCGAAGATGACGTCGGTTCCGGAAAACATTCGGATCACCTCGTCAAGTTCAGAGTTGACTTTGAGCTTGAAAAACATTCCGAAAATTCGCTACCTCAGGAACAAAAATCGGAAATAAATCGAGGAGCAACTCCGTATCAGGCGGCAAGAAGAACGAAAAACCGCGTCCAGGTCCAAGTGGACGTCGAACTCGAAAAAGATTCGACAAATCACGTGACTTGCGTAGCAAAATAGGAAACGATTTGAAAAGTATCTTTGTATAATTTGACGAAGAGATCGAAACGCTGCGTCGAGGTCAAAAATGACGTCGAATTTCAAAAACATTCGGATCACCTCGTCAAGTTCAGAGTTGACTTTGAGCTTGAAAAACATTCCGAAAATTCGCTACCTCAGGAACAAAAATCGGAAATAAATCGAGGAGCAACTCCGTATCAGGCGGCAAGAAGAACGAAAAACCGCGTCCAGGTCCAAGTGGACGTCGAACTCGAAAAAGATTCGACAAATCACGTGATTCGCGTAGCAAAATAGAAAACGAATCGAAAAGTATCTTTGTATCGTTTGTCAAAGAGATCGAAACGCTGCGTCGAGGTCGAAGATGACGTGGAATTCGAAAAACATTCGGATCACCTCGTCAAGTTCAGAGTTGACTTTGAGCTTGAAAAACATTCCGAAAATTCGCTACCTCAGGAACAAAAATCGGAAATAAATCGAGGAGCAACTCCGTATCATGCGGCAAGAAGAACGAAAAACCGCGTTCAGGTACAAGTGGACGTCGAACTCGAAAAAGAATCGACAAATCACGTGACTTGCGTTGCAAAATAGAAAACGAATCGAAAAGTATCTTTGTATAGTTTGTCAAAGAGATCGAAACGCTGCGTCGAGGTCGAAGATGACGTCGGTTCCGGAAAACGTTCGGATCACCTCGTCAAGTTCAGAGTTGACCTTGAGCCTGAAAAACATTCCGAAAATTCGCTACCTCAGGAACAAAAATCGGAAATAAATCGAGGAGCAACTCCGTATCATGCGGCAAGAAGAACGAAAAACCGCGTCCAGGTCCAAGTGGACGTCGAACTCGAAAAAGATTCGACAAATCACGTGACTTGCGTAGCAAAATAGGAAACGATTTGAAAAGTATCTTTGTATAATTTGACGAAGAGATCGAAACGCTGCGTCGAGGTCAAAAATGACGTCGAATTTCAAAAACATTCGGATCACCTCGTCAAGTTCAGAGTTGACTTTGAGCTTGAAAAACATTCCGAAAATTCGCTACCTCAGGAACAAAAATCGGAAATAAATCGAGGAGCAACTCCGTATCAGGCGGCAAGAAGAACGAAAAACCGCGTCCAGGTCCAAGTGGACGTCGAACTCGAAAAAGATTCGACAAATCACGTGACTTGCGTAGCAAAATAGAAAACGAATCGAAAAGTATGTTTGTATAGTTTGTCAAAGAGATCGAAACGCTGCGTCGAGGTCGAAGATGACGTCGGTTCCGGAAAACATTCGGATCACCTCGTCAAGTTCAGAGTTGACTTTGAGCTTGAAAAACATTCCGAAAATTCGCTACCTCAGGAACAAAAATCGGAAATAAATCGAGGAGCAACTCCGTATCAGGCGGCAAGAAGAACGAAAAACCGCGTCCAGGTCCAAGTGGACGTCGAACTCGAAAAAGATTCGACAAATCACGTGACTTGCGTAGCAAAATAGGAAACGATTTGAAAAGTATCTTTGTATAATTTGACGAAGAGATCGAAACGCTGCGTCGAGGTCAAAAATGACGTCGAATTTCAAAAACATTCGGATCACCTCGTCAAGTTCAGAGTTGACTTTGAGCTTGAAAAACATTCCGAAAATTCGCTACCTCAGGAACAAAAATCGGAAATAAATCGAGGAGCAACTCCGTATCAGGCGGCAAGAAGAACGAAAAACCGCGTCCAGGTCCAAGTGGACGTCGAACTCGAAAAAGATTCGACAAATCACGTGACTTGCGTAGCAAAATAGAAAACGAATCGAAAAGTATGTTTGTATAGTTTGTCAAAGAGATCGAAACGCTGCGTCGAGGTCGAAGATGACGTCGGTTCCGGAAAACATTCGGATCACCTCGTCAAGTTCAGAGTTGACTTTGAGCTTGAAAAACATTCCGAAAATTCGCTACCTCAGGAACAAAAATCGGAAATAAATCGAGGAGCAACTCCGTATCAGGCGGCAAGAAGAACGAAAAACCGCGTCCAGGTCCAAGTGGACGTCGAACTCGAAAAAGATTCGACAAATCACGTGACTTGCGTAGCAAAATAGGAAACGATTTGAAAAGTATCTTTGTATAATTTGACGAAGAGATCGAAACGCTGCGTCGAGGTCAAAAATGACGTCGAATTTCAAAAACATTCGGATCACCTCGTCAAGTTCAGAGTTGACTTTGAGCTTGAAAAACATTCCGAAAATTCGCTACCTCAGGAACAAAAATCGGAAATAAATCGAGGAGCAACTCCGTATCAGGCGGCAAGAAGAACGAAAAACCGCGTCCAGGTCCAAGTGGACGTCGAACTCGAAAAAGATTCGACAAATCACGTGACTTGCGTAGCAAAATAGAAAACGAATCGAAAAGTATGTTTGTATAGTTTGTCAAAGAGATCGAAACGCTGCGTCGAGGTCGAAGATGACGTCGGTTCCGGAAAACATTCGGATCACCTCGTCAAGTTCAGAGTTGACTTTGAGCTTGAAAAACATTCCGAAAATTCGCTACCTCAGGAACAAAAATCGGAAATAAATCGAGGAGCAACTCCGTATCAGGCGGCAAGAAGAACGAAAAACCGCGTTCAGGTACAAGTGGACGTCGGACTCGAAAAAGGTCCGACAAATCACGTGACTTGCGTAGCAAAATAGAAAACGAATCGAAAAGTATCTTTGAATAGTTTGTCGAAGAGATCGAAATGCTGCGTCGAGGTCAAAAATGCCGTCGAATTTCGAAGACATTCGGATCACCTCGTCAAGTTCAGAGTTGACTTTGAGCTTGAAAAACATTCCGAAAATTCGCTACCTCAGGAACAAAAATCGGAAATAAATCGAGGAGCAACTCCGTATCATGCGGCAAGAAGAACGAAAAACCGCGTTCAGGTACAAGTGGACGTCGAACTCGAGGAAGAATCGACAAATCACGTGACTTGCGTAGCAAAATAGAAAACGAATCGAAAAGTATCTTTGTATAGTTTGGCAAAGAGATCGAAACGCTGCGTCGAGGTCGAAGATGACGTGGAATCCGAAAAACATTCGGATCACTCCGTCAAGTTCAGAGTTGACGTTGAGCTTGAAAAACATTCCGAAAATTCGCTACCTCAAGAGCAAAAATCGGAAATAAATCGAGGAGCAACTCCGTATCAGGCGGCAAGAAGAACGAAAAACCGCGTCCAGGTCCAAGTGGACGTCGAACTCGAAAAAGATTCGACAAATCACGTGATTCGCGTAGCAAAATAGAAAACGAATCGAAAAGTATCTTTGTATCGTTTGTCAAAGAGATCGAAACGCTGCGTCGAGGTCGAAGATGACGTGGAATTCGAAAAACATTCGGATCACTCCGTCAAGTTCAGAGTTGACGTTGAGCTTGAAAAACATTCCGAAAATTCGCTACCTCAAGAACAAAAATCGGAAATAAATCGAGGAGCAACTCCGTATCAGGCGGCAAGAAGAACGAAAAACCGCGTCCAGGTCCAAGTGGACGTCGGACTCGAAAAAGGTCCGACAAATCACGTGACTTGCGTAGCAAAATAGGAAACGAATCGAAAAGTATCTTTGTATAGTTTGTCGAAGAGATCGAAACGCTGCGTCGAGGTCGAAGATGACGTCGGTTCCGGAAAACATTCGGATCACCTCGTCAAGTTCAGAGTTGACTTTGAGCCTGAAAAACATTCCGAAAATTCGCTACCTCAGGAACAAAAATCGGAAATAAATCGAGGAGCAACTCCGTATCATGCGGCAAGAAGAACGAAAAACCGCGTCCAGGTCCAAGTGGACGTCGAACTCGAAAAAGATTCGACAAATCACGTGACTTGCGTAGCAAAATAGGAAACGATTTGAAAAGTATCTTTGTATAATTTGACGAAGAGATCGAAACGCTGCGTCGAGGTCAAAAATGACGTCGAATTTCAAAAACATTCGGATCACCTCGTCAAGTTCAGAGTTGACTTTGAGCTTGAAAAACATTCCGAAAATTCGCTACCTCAGGAACAAAAATCGGAAATAAATCGAGGAGCAACTCCGTATCATGCGGCAAGAAGAACGAAAAACCGCGTTCAGGTACAAGTGGACGTCGAACTCGAAAAAGAATCGACAAATCACGTGACTTGCGTAGCAAAATAGAAAACGAATCGAAAAGTATCTTTGTATAGTTTGTCAAAGAGATCGAAACGCTGCGTCGAGGTCGAAGATGACGTCGGTTCCGGAAAACATTCGGATCACCTCGTCAAGTTCAGAGTTGACTTTGAGCCTGAAAAACATTCCGAAAATTCGCTACCTCAGGAACAAAAATCGGAAATAAATCGAGGAGCAACTCCGTATCATGCGGCAAGAAGAACGAAAAACCGCGTCCAGGTCCAAGTGGACGTCGAACTCGAAAAAGATTCGACAAATCACGTGACTTGCGTAGCAAAATAGGAAACGATTTGAAAAGTATCTTTGTATAATTTGACGAAGAGATCGAAACGCTGCGTCGAGGTCAAAAATGACGTCGAATTTCAAAAACATTCGGATCACCTCGTCAAATTCAGAGTTGACTTTGAGCTTGAAAAACATTCCGAAAATTCGCTACCTCAGGAACAAAAATCGGAAATAAATCGAGGAGCAACTCCGTATCAGGCGGCAAGAAGAACGAAAAACCGCGTCCAGGTCCAAGTGGACGTCGAACTCGAAAAAGATTCGACAAATCACGTGACTTGCGTAGCAAAATAGAAAACGAATCGAAAAGTATGTTTGTATAGTTTGTCAAAGAGATCGAAACGCTGCGTCGAGGTCGAAGATGACGTCGGTTCCGGAAAACATTCGGATCACCTCGTCAAGTTCAGAGTTGACTTTGAGCTTGAAAAACATTCCGAAAATTCGCTACCTCAGGAACAAAAATCGGAAATAAATCGAGGAGCAACTCCGTATCAGGCGGCAAGAAGAACGAAAAACCGCGTTCAGGTACAAGTGGACGTCGGACTCGAAAAAGGTCCGACAAATCACGTGACTTGCGTAGCAAAATAGAAAACGAATCGAAAAGTATCTTTGAATAGTTTGTCGAAGAGATCGAAATGCTGCGTCGAGGTCAAAAATGCCGTCGAATTTCGAAGACATTCGGATCACCTCGTCAAGTTCAGAGTTGACTTTGAGCTTGAAAAACATTCCGAAAATTCGCTACCTCAGGAACAAAAATCGGAAATAAATCGAGGAGCAACTCCGTATCATGCGGCAAGAAGAACGAAAAACCGCGTTCAGGTACAAGTGGACGTCGAACTCGAGGAAGAATCGACAAATCACGTGACTTGCATAGCAAAATAGAAAACGAATCGAAAAGTATCTTTGTATAGTTTGGCAAAGAGATCGAAACGCTGCGTCGAGGTCGAAGATGACGTGGAATCCGAAAAACATTCGGATCACTCCGTCAAGTTCAGAGTTGACGTTGAGCTTGAAAAACATTCCGAAAATTCGCTACCTCAAGAGCAAAAATCGGAAATAAATCGAGGAGCAACTCCGTATCAGGCGGCAAGAAGAACGAAAAACCGCGTCCAGGTCCAAGTGGACGTCGAACTCGAAAAAGATTCGACAAATCACGTGATTCGCGTAGCAAAATAGAAAACGAATCGAAAAGTATCTTTGTATCGTTTGTCAAAGAGATCGAAACGCTGCGTCGAGGTCAAAGATGACGTGGAATTCGAAAAACATTCGGATCACTCCGTCAAGTTCAGAGTTGACGTTGAGCTTGAAAAACATTCCGAAAATTCGCTACCTCAAGAACAAAAATCGGAAATAAATCGAGGAGCAACTCCGTATCAGGCGGCAAGAAGAACGAAAAACCGCGTCCAGGTCCAAGTGGACGTCGGACTCGAAAAAGGTCCGACAAATCACGTGACTTGCGTAGCAAAATAGGAAACGAATCGGAAAGTATCTTTGTATAGTTTGTCGAAGAGATCGAAACGCTGCGTCGAGGTCGAAGATGACGTCGGTTCCGGAAAACATTCGGATCACCTCGTCAAGTTCAGAGTTGACTTTGAGCCTGAAAAACATTCCGAAAATTCGCTACCTCAGGAACAAAAATCGGAAATAAATCTAGGAGCAACTCCGTATCATGCGGCAAGAAGAACGAAAAACCGCGTCCAGGTCCAAGTGGACGTCGAACTCGAAAAAGATTCGACAAATCACGTGACTTGCGTAGCAAAATAGGAAACGATTTGAAAAGTATCTTTGTATAATTTGACGAAGAGATCGAAACGCTGCGTCGAGGTCAAAAATGACGTCGAATTTCAAAAACATTCGGATCACCTCGTCAAGTTCAGAGTTGACTTTGAGCTTGAAAAACATTCCGAAAATTCGTTACCTCAGGAACAAAAATCGGAAATAAATCGAGGAGCAACTCCGTATCAGGCGGCAAGAAGAACGAAAAACCGCGTCCAGGTCCAAGTGGACGTCGAACTCGAAAAAGATTCGACAAATCACGTGATTCGCGTAGCAAAATAGAAAACGAATCGAAAAGTATCTTTGTATCGTTTGTCAAAGAGATCGAAACGCTGCGTCGAGGTCGAAGATGACGTGGAATTCGAAAAACATTCGGATCACCTCGTCAAGTTCAGAGTTGACTTTGAGCTTGAAAAACATTCCGAAAATTCGCTACCTCAGGAACAAAAATCGGAAATAAATCGAGGAGCAACTCCGTATCATGCGGCAAGAAGAACGAAAAACCGCGTTCAGGTACAAGTGGACGTCGAACTCGAAAAAGAATCGACAAATCACGTGACTTGCGTTGCAAAATAGAAAACGAATCGAAAAGTATCTTTGTATAGTTTGTCAAAGAGATCGAAACGCTGCGTCGAGGTCGAAGATGACGTCGGTTCCGGAAAACATTCGGATCACCTCGTCAAGTTCAGAGTTGACCTTGAGCCTGAAAAACATTCCGAAAATTCGCTACCTCAGGAACAAAAATCGGAAATAAATCGAGGAGCAACTCCGTATCATGCGGCAAGAAGAACGAAAAACCGCGTCCAGGTCCAAGTGGACGTCGAACTCGAAAAAGATTCGACAAATCACGTGACTTGCGTAGCAAAATAGGAAACGATTTGAAAAGTATCTTTGTATAATTTGACGAAGAGATCGAAACGCTGCGTCGAGGTCAAAAATGACGTCGAATTTCAAAAACATTCGGATCACCTCGTCAAGTTCAGAGTTGACTTTGAGCTTGAAAAACATTCCGAAAATTCGCTACCTCAGGAACAAAAATCGGAAATAAATCGAGGAGCAACTCCGTATCAGGCGGCAAGAAGAACGAAAAACCGCGTCCAGGTCCAAGTGGACGTCGAACTCGAAAAAGATTCGACAAATCACGTGACTTGCGTAGCAAAATAGAAAACGAATCGAAAAGTATGTTTGTATAGTTTGTCAAAGAGATCGAAACGCTGCGTCGAGGTCGAAGATGACGTCGGTTCCGGAAAACATTCGGATCACCTCGTCAAGTTCAGAGTTGACTTTGAGCTTGAAAAACATTCCGAAAATTCGCTACCTCAGGACCAAAAATCGGAAATAAATCGAGGAGCAACTCCGTATCAGGCGGCAAGAAGAACGAAAAACCGCGTCCAGGTCCAAGTGGACGTCGAACTCGAAAAAGATTCGACAAATCACGTGACTTGCGTAGCAAAATAGAAAACGAATCGAAAAGTATGTTTGTATAGTTTGTCAAAGAGATCGAAACGCTGCGTCGAGGTCGAAGATGACGTCGGTTCCGGAAAACATTCGGATCACCTCGTCAAGTTCAGAGTTGACTTTGAGCTTGAAAAACATTCCGAAAATTCGCTACCTCAGGAACAAAAATCGGAAATAAATCGAGGAGCAACTCCGTATCAGGCGGCAAGAAGAACGAAAAACCGCGTTCAGGTACAAGTGGACGTCGGACTCGAAAAAGGTCCGACAAATCACGTGACTTGCGTAGCAAAATAGAAAACGAATCGAAAAGTATCTTTGAATAGTTTGTCGAAGAGATCGAAATGCTGCGTCGAGGTCAAAAATGCCGTCGAATTTCGAAGACATTCGGATCACCTCGTCAAGTTCAGAGTTGACTTTGAGCTTGAAAAACATTCCGAAAATTCGCTACCTCAGGAACAAAAATCGGAAATAAATCGAGGAGCAACTCCGTATCATGCGGCAAGAAGAACGAAAAACCGCGTTCAGGTACAAGTGGACGTCGAACTCGAGGAAGAATCGACAAATCACGTGACTTGCGTAGCAAAATAGAAAACGAATCGAAAAGTATCTTTGTATAGTTTGTCTAAGAGATCGAAACGCTGCGTCGAGGTCGAAGATGACGTCGGTTCCGGAAAACATTCGGATCACCTTGTCAAGTTCAGAGTTGACTTTGAGCTTGAAAAACATTCCGAAAATTCGCTACCTCAGGAACAAAAATCGGAAATAAATCGAGGAGCAACTCCGTATCAGGCGGCAAGAAGAACGAAAAACCGCGTCCAGGTCCAAGTGGACGTCGGACTCGAAAAAGGTCCGACAAATCACGTGACTTGCGTAGCAAAATAGGAAACGAATCGAAAAGTATCTTTGTATAGTTTGTCAAAGAGATCGAAACGCTGCGTCGAGGTCGAAGATGACGTCGGTTCCGGAAAACATTCGGATCACCTCGTCAAGTTCAGAGTTGACTTTGAGCCTGAAAAACATTCCGAAAATTCGCTACCTCAGGAACAAAAATCGGAAATAAATCGAGGAGCAACTCCGTATCATGCGGCAAGAAGAACGAAAAACCGCGTCCAGGTCCAAGTGGACGTCGAACTCGAAAAAGATTCGACAAATCACGTGACTTGCGTAGCAAAATAGGAAACGATTTGAAAAGTATCTTTGTATAATTTGACGAAGAGATCGAAACGCTGCGTCGAGGTCAAAAATGACGTCGAATTTCAAAAACATTCGGATCACCTCGTCAAATTCAGAGTTGACTTTGAGCTTGAAAAACATTCCGAAAATTCGCTACCTCAGGAACAAAAATCGGAAATAAATCGAGGAGCAACTCCGTATCAGGCGGCAAGAAGAACGAAAAACCGCGTCCAGGTCCAAGTGGACGTCGAACTCGAAAAAGATTCGACAAATCACGTGACTTGCGTAGCAAAATAGAAAACGAATCGAAAAGTATGTTTGTATAGTTTGTCAAAGAGATCGAAACGCTGCGTCGAGGTCGAAGATGACGTCGGTTCCGGAAAACATTCGGATCACCTCGTCAAGTTCAGAGTTGACTTTGAGCTTGAAAAACATTCCGAAAATTCGCTACCTCAGGAACAAAAATCGGAAATAAATCGAGGAGCAACTCCGTATCAGGCGGCAAGAAGAACGAAAAACCGCGTTCAGGTACAAGTGGACGTCGGACTCGAAAAAGGTCCGACAAATCACGTGACTTGCGTAGCAAAATAGAAAACGAATCGAAAAGTATCTTTGAATAGTTTGTCGAAGAGATCGAAATGCTGCGTCGAGGTCAAAAATGCCGTCGAATTTCGAAGACATTCGGATCACCTCGTCAAGTTCAGAGTTGACTTTGAGCTTGAAAAACATTCCGAAAATTCGCTACCTCAGGAACAAAAATCGGAAATAAATCGAGGAGCAACTCCGTATCATGCGGCAAGAAGAACGAAAAACCGCGTTCAGGTACAAGTGGACGTCGAACTCGAGGAAGAATCGACAAATCACGTGACTTGCATAGCAAAATAGAAAACGAATCGAAAAGTATCTTTGTATAGTTTGGCAAAGAGATCGAAACGCTGCGTCGAGGTCGAAGATGACGTGGAATCCGAAAAACATTCGGATCACTCCGTCAAGTTCAGAGTTGACGTTGAGCTTG
Source organism: Tenthredo amoena (assembly GCA_963966615.1). NCBI lineage: Eukaryota > Metazoa > Arthropoda > Insecta > Hymenoptera > Tenthredinidae > Tenthredo > Tenthredo amoena. The sequence continues at coordinate 6,829,711 of OZ016492.1, read as the reverse complement.
AAAAACATTCCGAAAATTCGCTACCTCAAGAGCAAAAATCGGAAATAAATCGAGGAGCAACTCCGTATCAGGCGGCAAGAAGAACGAAAAACCGCGTCCAGGTCCAAGTGGACGTCGAACTCGAAAAAGATTCGACAAATCACGTGATTCGCGTAGCAAAATAGAAAACGAATCGAAAAGTATCTTTGTATCGTTTGTCAAAGAGATCGAAACGCTGCGTCGAGGTCAAAGATGACGTGGAATTCGAAAAACATTCGGATCACTCCGTCAAGTTCAGAGTTGACGTTGAGCTTGAAAAACATTCCGAAAATTCGCTACCTCAAGAACAAAAATCGGAAATAAATCGAGGAGCAACTCCGTATCAGGCGGCAAGAAGAACGAAAAACCGCGTCCAGGTCCAAGTGGACGTCGGACTCGAAAAAGGTCCGACAAATCACGTGACTTGCGTAGCAAAATAGGAAACGAATCGGAAAGTATCTTTGTATAGTTTGTCGAAGAGATCGAAACGCTGCGTCGAGGTCGAAGATGACGTCGGTTCCGGAAAACATTCGGATCACCTCGTCAAGTTCAGAGTTGACTTTGAGCCTGAAAAACATTCCGAAAATTCGCTACCTCAGGAACAAAAATCGGAAATAAATCTAGGAGCAACTCCGTATCATGCGGCAAGAAGAACGAAAAACCGCGTCCAGGTCCAAGTGGACGTCGAACTCGAAAAAGATTCGACAAATCACGTGACTTGCGTAGCAAAATAGGAAACGATTTGAAAAGTATCTTTGTATAATTTGACGAAGAGATCGAAACGCTGCGTCGAGGTCAAAAATGACGTCGAATTTCAAAAACATTCGGATCACCTCGTCAAGTTCAGAGTTGACTTTGAGCTTGAAAAACATTCCGAAAATTCGTTACCTCAGGAACAAAAATCGGAAATAAATCGAGGAGCAACTCCGTATCAGGCGGCAAGAAGAACGAAAAACCGCGTCCAGGTCCAAGTGGACGTCGAACTCGAAAAAGATTCGACAAATCACGTGATTCGCGTAGCAAAATAGAAAACGAATCGAAAAGTATCTTTGTATCGTTTGTCAAAGAGATCGAAACGCTGCGTCGAGGTCGAAGATGACGTGGAATTCGAAAAACATTCGGATCACCTCGTCAAGTTCAGAGTTGACTTTGAGCTTGAAAAACATTCCGAAAATTCGCTACCTCAGGAACAAAAATCGGAAATAAATCGAGGAGCAACTCCGTATCATGCGGCAAGAAGAACGAAAAACCGCGTTCAGGTACAAGTGGACGTCGAACTCGAAAAAGAATCGACAAATCACGTGACTTGCGTTGCAAAATAGAAAACGAATCGAAAAGTATCTTTGTATAGTTTGTCAAAGAGATCGAAACGCTGCGTCGAGGTCGAAGATGACGTCGGTTCCGGAAAACATTCGGATCACCTCGTCAAGTTCAGAGTTGACCTTGAGCCTGAAAAACATTCCGAAAATTCGCTACCTCAGGAACAAAAATCGGAAATAAATCGAGGAGCAACTCCGTATCATGCGGCAAGAAGAACGAAAAACCGCGTCCAGGTCCAAGTGGACGTCGAACTCGAAAAAGATTCGACAAATCACGTGACTTGCGTAGCAAAATAGGAAACGATTTGAAAAGTATCTTTGTATAATTTGACGAAGAGATCGAAACGCTGCGTCGAGGTCAAAAATGACGTCGAATTTCAAAAACATTCGGATCACCTCGTCAAGTTCAGAGTTGACTTTGAGCTTGAAAAACATTCCGAAAATTCGCTACCTCAGGAACAAAAATCGGAAATAAATCGAGGAGCAACTCCGTATCAGGCGGCAAGAAGAACGAAAAACCGCGTCCAGGTCCAAGTGGACGTCGAACTCGAAAAAGATTCGACAAATCACGTGACTTGCGTAGCAAAATAGAAAACGAATCGAAAAGTATGTTTGTATAGTTTGTCAAAGAGATCGAAACGCTGCGTCGAGGTCGAAGATGACGTCGGTTCCGGAAAACATTCGGATCACCTCGTCAAGTTCAGAGTTGACTTTGAGCTTGAAAAACATTCCGAAAATTCGCTACCTCAGGACCAAAAATCGGAAATAAATCGAGGAGCAACTCCGTATCAGGCGGCAAGAAGAACGAAAAACCGCGTCCAGGTCCAAGTGGACGTCGAACTCGAAAAAGATTCGACAAATCACGTGACTTGCGTAGCAAAATAGAAAACGAATCGAAAAGTATGTTTGTATAGTTTGTCAAAGAGATCGAAACGCTGCGTCGAGGTCGAAGATGACGTCGGTTCCGGAAAACATTCGGATCACCTCGTCAAGTTCAGAGTTGACTTTGAGCTTGAAAAACATTCCGAAAATTCGCTACCTCAGGAACAAAAATCGGAAATAAATCGAGGAGCAACTCCGTATCAGGCGGCAAGAAGAACGAAAAACCGCGTTCAGGTACAAGTGGACGTCGGACTCGAAAAAGGTCCGACAAATCACGTGACTTGCGTAGCAAAATAGAAAACGAATCGAAAAGTATCTTTGAATAGTTTGTCGAAGAGATCGAAATGCTGCGTCGAGGTCAAAAATGCCGTCGAATTTCGAAGACATTCGGATCACCTCGTCAAGTTCAGAGTTGACTTTGAGCTTGAAAAACATTCCGAAAATTCGCTACCTCAGGAACAAAAATCGGAAATAAATCGAGGAGCAACTCCGTATCATGCGGCAAGAAGAACGAAAAACCGCGTTCAGGTACAAGTGGACGTCGAACTCGAGGAAGAATCGACAAATCACGTGACTTGCGTAGCAAAATAGAAAACGAATCGAAAAGTATCTTTGTATAGTTTGTCTAAGAGATCGAAACGCTGCGTCGAGGTCGAAGATGACGTCGGTTCCGGAAAACATTCGGATCACCTCGTCAAGTTCAGAGTTGACTTTGAGCTTGAAAAACATTCCGAAAATTCGCTACCTCAGGAACAAAAATCGGAAATAAATCGAGGAGCAACTCCGTATCAGGCGGCAAGAAGAACGAAAAACCGCGTCCAGGTCCAAGTGGACGTCGGACTCGAAAAAGGTCCGACAAATCACGTGACTTGCGTAGCAAAATAGGAAACGAATCGAAAAGTATCTTTGTATAGTTTGTCAAAGAGATCGAAACGCTGCGTCGAGGTCGAAGATGACGTCGGTTCCGGAAAACATTCGGATCACCTCGTCAAGTTCAGAGTTGACCTTGAGCCTGAAAAACATTCCGAAAATTCGCTACCTCAGGAACAAAAATCGGAAATAAATCGAGGAGCAACTCCGTATCATGCGGCAAGAAGAACGAAAAACCGCGTCCAGGTCCAAGTGGACGTCGAACTCGAAAAAGATTCGACAAATCACGTGACTTGCGTAGCAAAATAGGAAACGATTTGAAAAGTATCTTTGTATAATTTGACGAAGAGATCGAAACGCTGCGTCGAGGTCAAAAATGACGTCGAATTTCAAAAACATTCGGATCACCTCGTCAAGTTCAGAGTTGACTTTGAGCTTGAAAAACATTCCGAAAATTCGCTACCTCAGGAACAAAAATCGGAAATAAATCGAGGAGCAACTCCGTATCAGGCGGCAAGAAGAACGAAAAACCGCGTCCAGGTCCAAGTGGACGTCGAACTCGAAAAAGATTCGACAAATCACGTGACTTGCGTAGCAAAATAGAAAACGAATCGAAAAGTATGTTTGTATAGTTTGTCAAAGAGATCGAAACGCTGCGTCGAGGTCGAAGATGACGTCGGTTCCGGAAAACATTCGGATCACCTCGTCAAGTTCAGAGTTGACTTTGAGCTTGAAAAACATTCCGAAAATTCGCTACCTCAGGAACAAAAATCGGAAATAAATCGAGGAGCAACTCCGTATCAGGCGGCAAGAAGAACGAAAAACCGCGTCCAGGTCCAAGTGGACGTCGAACTCGAAAAAGATTCGACAAATCACGTGACTTGCGTAGCAAAATAGAAAACGGATCGAAAAGTATGTTTGTATAGTTTGTCAAAGAGATCGAAACGCTGCGTCGAGGTCGAAGATGACGTCGGTTCCGGAAAACATTCGGATCACCTCGTCAAGTTCAGAGTTGACTTTGAGCTTGAAAAACATTCCGAAAATTCGCTACCTCAGGAACAAAAATCGGAAATAAATCGAGGAGCAACTCCGTATCAGGCGGCAAGAAGAACGAAAAACCGCGTTCAGGTACAAGTGGACGTCGGACTCGAAAAAGGTCCGACAAATCACGTGACTTGCGTAGCAAAATAGAAAACGAATCGAAAAGTATCTTTGAATAGTTTGTCGAAGAGATCGAAATGCTGCGTCGAGGTCAAAAATGCCGTCGAATTTCGAAGACATTCGGATCACCTCGTCAAGTTCAGAGTTGACTTTGAGCTTGAAAAACATTCCGAAAATTCGCTACCTCAGGAACAAAAATCGGAAATAAATCGAGGAGCAACTCCGTATCATGCGGCAAGAAGAACGAAAAACCGCGTTCAGGTACAAGTGGACGTCGAACTCGAGGAAGAATCGACAAATCACGTGACTTGCGTAGCAAAATAGAAAACGAATCGAAAAGTATCTTTGTATAGTTTGGCAAAGAGATCGAAACGCTGCGTCGAGGTCGAAGATGACGTGGAATCCGAAAAACATTCGGATCACTCCGTCAAGTTCAGAGTTGACGTTGAGCTTGAAAAACATTCCGAAAATTCGCTACCTCAAGAGCAAAAATCGGAAATAAATCGAGGAGCAACTCCGTATCAGGCGGCAAGAAGAACGAAAAACCGCGTCCAGGTCCAAGTGGACGTCGAACTCGAAAAAGATTCGACAAATCACGTGATTCGCGTAGCAAAATAGAAAACGAATCGAAAAGTATCTTTGTATCGTTTGTCAAAGAGATCGAAACGCTGCGTCGAGGTCGAAGATGACGTGGAATTCGAAAAACATTCGGATCACTCCGTCAAGTTCAGAGTTGACGTTGAGCTTGAAAAACATTCCGAAAATTCGCTACCTCAAGAACAAAAATCGGAAATAAATCGAGGAGCAACTCCGTATCAGGCGGCAAGAAGAACGAAAAACCGCGTCCAGGTCCAAGTGGACGTCGGACTCGAAAAAGGTCCGACAAATCACGTGACTTGCGTAGCAAAATAGGAAACGAATCGAAAAGTATCTTTGTATAGTTTGTCGAAGAGATCGAAACGCTGCGTCGAGGTCGAAGATGACGTCGGTTCCGGAAAACATTCGGATCACCTCGTCAAGTTCAGAGTTGACTTTGAGCCTGAAAAACATTCCGAAAATTCGCTACCTCAGGAACAAAAATCGGAAATAAATCGAGGAGCAACTCCGTATCATGCGGCAAGAAGAACGAAAAACCGCGTCCAGGTCCAAGTGGACGTCGAACTCGAAAAAGATTCGACAAATCACGTGACTTGCGTAGCAAAATAGGAAACGATTTGAAAAGTATCTTTGTATAATTTGACGAAGAGATCGAAACGCTGCGTCGAGGTCAAAAATGACGTCGAATTTCAAAAACATTCGGATCACCTCGTCAAGTTCAGAGTTGACTTTGAGCTTGAAAAACATTCCGAAAATTCGCTACCTCAGGAACAAAAATCGGAAATAAATCGAGGAGCAACTCCGTATCAGGCGGCAAGAAGAACGAAAAACCGCGTCCAGGTCCAAGTGGACGTCGAACTCGAAAAAGATTCGACAAATCACGTGACTTGCGTAGCAAAATAGAAAACGAATCGAAAAGTATGTTTGTATAGTTTGTCAAAGAGATCGAAACGCTGCGTCGAGGTCGAAGATGACGTCGGTTCCGGAAAACATTCGGATCACCTCGTCAAGTTCAGAGTTGACTTTGAGCTTGAAAAACATTCCGAAAATTCGCTACCTCAGGAACAAAAATCGGAAATAAATCGAGGAGCAACTCCGTATCAGGCGGCAAGAAGAACGAAAAACCGCGTCCAGGTCCAAGTGGACGTCGAACTCGAAAAAGATTCGACAAATCACGTGACTTGCGTAGCAAAATAGAAAACGAATCGAAAAGTATGTTTGTATAGTTTGTCAAAGAGATCGAAACGCTGCGTCGAGGTCGAAGATGACGTCGGTTCCGGAAAACATTCGGATCACCTCGTCAAGTTCAGAGTTGACTTTGAGCTTGAAAAACATTCCGAAAATTCGCTACCTCAGGAACAAAAATCGGAAATAAATCGAGGAGCAACTCCGTATCAGGCGGCAAGAAGAACGAAAAACCGCGTTCAGGTACAAGTGGACGTCGGACTCGAAAAAGGTCCGACAAATCACGTGACTTGCGTAGCAAAATAGAAAACGAATCGAAAAGTATCTTTGAATAGTTTGTCGAAGAGATCGAAATGCTGCGTCGAGGTCAAAAATGCCGTCGAATTTCGAAGACATTCGGATCACCTCGTCAAGTTCAGAGTTGACTTTGAGCTTGAAAAACATTCCGAAAATTCGCTACCTCAGGAACAAAAATCGGAAATAAATCGAGGAGCAACTCCGTATCAGGCGGCAAGAAGAACGAAAAACCGCGTTCAGGTACAAGTGGACGTCGGACTCGAAAAAGGTCCGACAAATCACGTGACTTGCGTAGCAAAATAGAAAACGAATCGAAAAGTATCTTTGAATAGTTTGTCGAAGAGATCGAAATGCTGCGTCGAGGTCAAAAATGCCGTCGAATTTCGAAGACATTCGGATCACCTCGTCAAGTTCAGAGTTGACTTTGAGCTTGAAAAACATTCCGAAAATTCGCTACCTCAGGAACAAAAATCGGAAATAAATCGAGGAGCAACTCCGTATCATGCGGCAAGAAGAACGAAAAACCGCGTTCAGGTACAAGTGGACGTCGAACTCGAGGAAGAATCGACAAATCACGTGACTTGCGTAGCAAAATAGAAAACGAATCGAAAAGTATCTTTGTATAGTTTGGCAAAGAGATCGAAACGCTGCGTCGAGGTCGAAGATGACGTGGAATCCGAAAAACATTCGGATCACTCCGTCAAGTTCAGAGTTGACGTTGAGCTTGAAAAACATTCCGAAAATTCGCTACCTCAAGAGCAAAAATCGGAAATAAATCGAGGAGCAACTCCGTATCAGGCGGCAAGAAGAACGAAAAACCGCGTCCAGGTCCAAGTGGACGTCGAACTCGAAAAAGATTCGACAAATCACGTGATTCGCGTAGCAAAATAGAAAACGAATCGAAAAGTATCTTTGTATCGTTTGTCAAAGAGATCGAAACGCTGCGTCGAGGTCGAAGATGACGTGGAATTCGAAAAACATTCGGATCACTCCGTCAAGTTCAGAGTTGACGTTGAGCTTGAAAAACATTCCGAAAATTCGCTACCTCAAGAACAAAAATCGGAAATAAATCGAGGAGCAACTCCGTATCAGGCGGCAAGAAGAACGAAAAACCGCGTCCAGGTCCAAGTGGACGTCGGACTCGAAAAAGGTCCGACAAATCACGTGACTTGCGTAGCAAAATAGGAAACGAATCGAAAAGTATCTTTGTATAGTTTGTCGAAGAGATCTAAACGCTGCGTCGAGGTCGAAGATGACGTCGGTTCCGGAAAACATTCGGATCACCTCGTCAAGTTCAGAGTTGACTTTGAGCCTGAAAAACATTCCGAAAATTCGCTACCTCAGGAACAAAAATCGGAAATAAATCGAGGAGCAACTCCGTATCATGCGGCAAGAAGAACGAAAAACCGCGTCCAGGTCCAAGTGGACGTCGAACTCGAAAAAGATTCGACAAATCACGTGACTTGCGTAGCAAAATAGGAAACGATTTGAAAAGTATCTTTGTATAATTTGACGAAGAGATCGAAACGCTGCGTCGAGGTCAAAAATGACGTCGAATTTCAAAAACATTCGGATCACCTCGTCAAGTTCAGAGTTGACTTTGAGCTTGAAAAACATTCCGAAAATTCGCTACCTCAGGAACAAAAATCGGAAATAAATCGAGGAGCAACTCCGTATCAGGCGGCAAGAAGAACGAAAAACCGCGTCCAGGTCCAAGTGGACGTCGAACTCGAAAAAGATTCGACAAATCACGTGACTTGCGTAGCAAAATAGAAAACGAATCGAAAAGTATGTTTGTATAGTTTGTCAAAGAGATCGAAACGCTGCGTCGAGGTCGAAGATGACGTCGGTTCCGGAAAACATTCGGATCACCTCGTCAAGTTCAGAGTTGACTTTGAGCTTGAAAAACATTCCGAAAATTCGCTACCTCAGGAACAAAAATCGGAAATAAATCGAGGAGCAACTCCGTATCAGGCGGCAAGAAGAACGAAAAACCGCGTCCAGGTCCAAGTGGACGTCGAACTCGAAAAAGATTCGACAAATCACGTGACTTGCGTAGCAAAATAGAAAACGAATCGAAAAGTATGTTTGTATAGTTTGTCAAAGAGATCGAAACGCTGCGTCGAGGTCGAAGATGACGTCGGTTCCGGAAAACATTCGGATCACCTCGTCAAGTTCAGAGTTGACTTTGAGCTTGAAAAACATTCCGAAAATTCGCTACCTCAGGAACAAAAATCGGAAATAAATCGAGGAGCAACTCCGTATCAGGCGGCAAGAAGAACGAAAAACCGCGTTCAGGTACAAGTGGACGTCGGACTCGAAAAAGGTCCGACAAATCACGTGACTTGCGTAGCAAAATAGAAAACGAATCGAAAAGTATCTTTGAATAGTTTGTCGAAGAGATCGAAATGCTGCGTCGAGGTCAAAAATGCCGTCGAATTTCGAAGACATTCGGATCACCTCGTCAAGTTCAGAGTTGACTTTGAGCTTGAAAAACATTCCGAAAATTCGCTACCTCAGGAACAAAAATCGGAAATAAATCGAGGAGCAACTCCGTATCAGGCGGCAAGAAGAACGAAAAACCGCGTCCAGGTCCAAGTGGACGTCGAACTCGAAAAAGATTCGACAAATCACGTGACTTGCGTAGCAAAATAGAAAACGAATCGAAAAGTATGTTTGTATAGTTTGTCAAAGAGATCGAAACGCTGCGTCGAGGTCGAAGATGACGTCGGTTCCGGAAAACATTCGGATCACCTCGTCAAGTTCAGAGTTGACTTTGAGCTTGAAAAACATTCCGAAAATTCGCTACCTCAGGAACAAAAATCGGAAATAAATCGAGGAGCAACTCCGTATCAGGCGGCAAGAAGAACGAAAAACCGCGTTCAGGTACAAGTGGACGTCGGACTCGAAAAAGGTCCGACAAATCACGTGACTTGCGTAGCAAAATAGAAAACGAATCGAAAAGTATCTTTGAATAGTTTGTCGAAGAGATCGAAATGCTGCGTCGAGGTCAAAAATGCCGTCGAATTTCGAAGACATTCGGATCACCTCGTCAAGTTCAGAGTTGACTTTGAGCTTGAAAAACATTCCGAAAATTCGCTACCTCAGGAACAAAAATCGGAAATAAATCGAGGAGCAACTCCGTATCATGCGGCAAGAAGAACGAAAAACCGCGTTCAGGTACAAGTGGACGTCGAACTCGAGGAAGAATCGACAAATCACGTGACTTGCGTAGCAAAATAGAAAACGAATCGAAAAGTATCTTTGTATAGTTTGGCAAAGAGATCGAAACGCTGCGTCGAGGTCGAAGATGACGTGGAATCCGAAAAACATTCGGATCACTCCGTCAAGTTCAGAGTTGACGTTGAGCTTGAAAAACATTCCGAAAATTCGCTACCTCAAGAGCAAAAATCGGAAATAAATCGAGGAGCAACTCCGTATCAGGCGGCAAGAAGAACGAAAAACCGCGTCCAGGTCCAAGTGGACGTCGAACTCGAAAAAGATTCGACAAATCACGTGATTCGCGTAGCAAAATAGAAAACGAATCGAAAAGTATCTTTGTATCGTTTGTCAAAGAGATCGAAACGCTGCGTCGAGGTCGAAGATGACGTGGAATTCGAAAAACATTCGGATCACTCCGTCAAGTTCAGAGTTGACGTTGAGCTTGAAAAACATTCCGAAAATTCGCTACCTCAAGAACAAAAATCGGAAATAAATCGAGGAGCAACTCCGTATCAGGCGGCAAGAAGAACGAAAAACCGCGTCCAGGTCCAAGTGGACGTCGGACTCGAAAAAGGTCCGACAAATCACGTGACTTGCGTAGCAAAATAGGAAACGAATCGAAAAGTATCTTTGTATAGTTTGTCGAAGAGATCTAAACGCTGCGTCGAGGTCGAAGATGACGTCGGTTCCGGAAAACATTCGGATCACCTCGTCAAGTTCAGAGTTGACTTTGAGCCTGAAAAACATTCCGAAAATTCGCTACCTCAGGAACAAAAATCGGAAATAAATCGAGGAGCAACTCCGTATCATGCGGCAAGAAGAACGAAAAACCGCGTCCAGGTCCAAGTGGACGTCGAACTCGAAAAAGATTCGACAAATCACGTGACTTGCGTAGCAAAATAGGAAACGATTTGAAAAGTATCTTTGTATAATTTGACGAAGAGATCGAAACGCTGCGTCGAGGTCAAAAATGACGTCGAATTTCAAAAACATTCGGATCACCTCGTCAAGTTCAGAGTTGACTTTGAGCTTGAAAAACATTCCGAAAATTCGCTACCTCAGGAACAAAAATCGGAAATAAATCGAGGAGCAACTCCGTATCAGGCGGCAAGAAGAACGAAAAACCGCGTCCAGGTCCAAGTGGACGTCGAACTCGAAAAAGATTCGACAAATCACGTGACTTGCGTAGCAAAATAGAAAACGAATCGAAAAGTATGTTTGTATAGTTTGTCAAAGAGATCGAAACGCTGCGTCGAGGTCGAAGATGACGTCGGTTCCGGAAAACATTCGGATCACCTCGTCAAGTTCAGAGTTGACTTTGAGCTTGAAAAACATTCCGAAAATTCGCTACCTCAGGAACAAAAATCGGAAATAAATCGAGGAGCAACTCCGTATCAGGCGGCAAGAAGAACGAAAAACCGCGTCCAGGTCCAAGTGGACGTCGAACTCGAAAAAGATTCGACAAATCACGTGACTTGCGTAGCAAAATAGAAAACGAATCGAAAAGTATGTTTGTATAGTTTGTCAAAGAGATCGAAACGCTGCGTCGAGGTCGAAGATGACGTCGGTTCCGGAAAACATTCGGATCACCTCGTCAAGTTCAGAGTTGACTTTGAGCTTGAAAAACATTCCGAAAATTCGCTACCTCAGGAACAAAAATCGGAAATAAATCGAGGAGCAACTCCGTATCAGGCGGCAAGAAGAACGAAAAACCGCGTTCAGGTACAAGTGGACGTCGGACTCGAAAAAGGTCCGACAAATCACGTGACTTGCGTAGCAAAATAGAAAACGAATCGAAAAGTATCTTTGAATAGTTTGTCGAAGAGATCGAAATGCTGCGTCGAGGTCAAAAATGCCGTCGAATTTCGAAGACATTCGGATCACCTCGTCAAGTTCAGAGTTGACTTTGAGCTTGAAAAACATTCCGAAAATTCGCTACCTCAGGAACAAAAATCGGAAATAAATCGAGGAGCAACTCCGTATCAGGCGGCAAGAAGAACGAAAAACCGCGTCCAGGTCCAAGTGGACGTCGAACTCGAAAAAGATTCGACAAATCACGTGACTTGCGTAGCAAAATAGAAAACGAATCGAAAAGTATGTTTGTATAGTTTGTCAAAGAGATCGAAACGCTGCGTCGAGGTCGAAGATGACGTCGGTTCCGGAAAACATTCGGATCACCTCGTCAAGTTCAGAGTTGACTTTGAGCTTGAAAAACATTCCGAAAATTCGCTACCTCAGGAACAAAAATCGGAAATAAATCGAGGAGCAACTCCGTATCAGGCGGCAAGAAGAACGAAAAACCGCGTTCAGGTACAAGTGGACGTCGGACTCGAAAAAGGTCCGACAAATCACGTGACTTGCGTAGCAAAATAGAAAACGAATCGAAAAGTATCTTTGAATAGTTTGTCGAAGAGATCGAAATGCTGCGTCGAGGTCAAAAATGCCGTCGAATTTCGAAGACATTCGGATCACCTCGTCAAGTTCAGAGTTGACTTTGAGCTTGAAAAACATTCCGAAAATTCGCTACCTCAGGAACAAAAATCGGAAATAAATCGAGGAGCAACTCCGTATCATGCGGCAAGAAGAACGAAAAACCGCGTTCAGGTACAAGTGGACGTCGAACTCGAGGAAGAATCGACAAATCACGTGACTTGCGTAGCAAAATAGAAAACGAATCGAAAAGTATCTTTGTATAGTTTGGCAAAGAGATCGAAACGCTGCGTCGAGGTCGAAGATGACGTGGAATCCGAAAAACATTCGGATCACTCCGTCAAGTTCAGAGTTGACGTTGAGCTTGAAAAACATTCCGAAAATTCGCTACCTCAAGAGCAAAAATCGGAAATAAATCGAGGAGCAACTCCGTATCAGGCGGCAAGAAGAACGAAAAACCGCGTCCAGGTCCAAGTGGACGTCGAACTCGAAAAAGATTCGACAAATCACGTGATTCGCGTAGCAAAATAGAAAACGAATCGAAAAGTATCTTTGTATCGTTTGTCAAAGAGGTCGAAACGCTGCGTCGAGGTCGAAGATGACGTGGAATTCGAAAAACATTCGGATCACTCCGTCAAGTTCAGAGTTGACGTTGAGCTTGAAAAACATTCCGAAAATTCGCTACCTCAAGAACAAAAATCGGAAATAAATCGAGGAGCAACTCCGTATCAGGCGGCAAGAAGAACGAAAAACCGCGTCCAGGTCCAAGTGGACGTCGGACTCGAAAAAGGTCCGACAAATCACGTGACTTGCGTAGCAAAATAGGAAACGAATCGAAAAGTATCTTTGTATAGTTTGTCGAAGAGATCGAAACGCTGCGTCGAGGTCGAAGATGACGTCGGTTCCGGAAAACATTCGGATCACCTCGTCAAGTTCAGAGTTGACTTTGAGCCTGAAAAACATTCCGAAAATTCGCTACCTCAGGAACAAAAATCGGAAATAAATCGAGGAGCAACTCCGTATCAGGCGGCAAGAAGAACGAAAAACCGCGTCCAGGTCCAAGTGGACGTCGAACTCGAAAAAGATTCGACAAATCACGTGACTTGCGTAGCAAAATAGGAAACGATTTGAAAAGTATCTTTGTATAATTTGACGAAGAGATCGAAACGCTGCGTCGAGGTCAAAAATGACGTCGAATTTCAAAAACATTCGGATCACCTCGTCAAGTTCAGAGTTGACTTTGAGCTTGAAAAACATTCCGAAAATTCGCTACCTCAGGAACAAAAATCGGAAATAAATCGAGGAGCAACTCCGTATCAGGCGGCAAAAAGAACGAAAAACCGCGTCCAGGTCCAAGTGGACGTCGGACTCGAAAAAGGTCCGACAAATCACGTGACTTGCGTAGCAAAATATAAAACGAATCGAAAAGTATCTTTGTATAGTTTGGCAAAGAGATCGAAACGCTGCGTCGAGGTCGAAGATGACGTGGAATTCGAAAAACATTCGGATCACTCCGTCAAGTTCAGAGTTGACGTTGAGCTTGAAAAACATTCCGAAAATTCGCTACCTCAAGAACAAAAATCGGAAATAAATCGAGGAGCAACTCCGTATCAGGCGGCAAGAAGAACGAAAAACCGCGTCCAGGTCCAAGTGGACGTCGAACTCGAAAAAGATTCGACAAATCACGTGATTCGCGTAGCAAAATAGAAAACGAATCGAAAAGTATCTTTGTATCGTTTGTCAAAGAGATCGAAACGCTGCGTCGAGGTCGAAGATGACGTGGAATTCGAAAAACATTCGGATCACTCCGTCAAGTTCAGAGTTGACGTTGAGCTTGAAAAACATTCCGAAAATTCGCTACCTCAAGAACAAAAATCGGAAATAAATCGAGGAGCAACTCCGTATCAGGCGGCAAGAAGAACGAAAAACCGCGTCCAGGTCCAAGTGGACGTCGGACTCGAAAAAGGTCCGACAAATCACGTGACTTGCGTAGCAAAATATAAAACGAATCGAAAAGTATCTTTGTATAGTTTGGCAAAGAGATCGAAACGCTGCGTCGAGGTCGAAGATGACGTGGAATTCGAAAAACATTCGGATCACTCCGTCAAGTTCAGAGTTGACGTTGAGCTTGAAAAACATTCCGAAAATTCGCTACCTCAAGAGCAAAAATCGGAAATAAATCGAGGAGCAACTCCGTATCAGGCGGCAAGAAGAACGAAAAACCGCGTCCAGGTCCAAGTGGACGTCGGACTCGAAAAAGGTCCGACAAATCACGTGACTTGCGTAGCAAAATAGGAAACGAATCGAAAAGTATCTTTGTATAGTTTGTCGAAGAGATCGAAACGCTGCGTCGAGGTCAAAAATGACGTCGAATTTCACAAACATTCGGATCACCTCGTCAAGTTCAGAGTTGACTCTGAGCTTGAAAAACATTCCGAAAATTCGCTACCTCAGGAACAAAAATCGGAAATAAATCGAGGAGCAACTCCGTATCATGCGGCAAGAAGAACGAAAAACCGCGTTCAGGTACAAGTGGACGTCGAACTCGAGGAAGAATCGACAAATCACGTGACTTGCGTAGCAAAATAGAAAACGAATCGAAAAGTATCTTTGTATAGTTTGTCTAAGAGATCGAAACGCTGCGTCGAGGTCGAAGATGACGTCGGTTCCGGAAAACATTCGGATCACCTCGTCAAGTTCAGAGTTGACTTTGAGCTTGAAAAACATTGCGAAAATTCGCTACCTCAGGAACAAAAATCGGAAATAAATCGAGGAGCAACTCCGTATCAGGCGGCAAGAAGAACGAAAAACCGCGTTCAGGTACAAGTGGACGTCGAACTCGAGAAAGAATCGACAAATCACGTGACTTGCGTAGCAAAATAGAAAACGAATCGAAAAGTATCTTTGTATAGTTTGTCAAAGAGATCGAAACGCTGCGTCGAGGTCGAAGATGACGTCGGTTCCGGAAAACATTCGGATCACCTCGTCAAGTTCAGAGTTGACTTTGAGCCTGAAAAACATTCCGAAAATTCGCTATTTCAGGAACAAAAATCGGAAATAAATCGAGGAGCAACTCCGTATCATGCGGCAAGAAGAACGAAAAACCGCGTTCAGGTACAAGTGGACGTCGAACTCGAAAAAGAATCGACAAATCACGTGACTTGCGTAGCAAAATAGAAAACGAATCGAAAAGTATCTTTGTATAGTTTGTCAAAGAGATCGAAACGCTGCGTCGAGGTCGAAGATGACGTCGGTTCCGGAAAACATTCGGATCACCTCGTCAAGTTCAGAGTTGACTTTGAGCCTGAAAAACATTCCGAAAATTCGCTACCTCAGGAACAAAAATCGGAAATAAATCGAGGAGCAACTCCGTATCATGCGGCAAGAAGAACGAAAAACCGCGTCCAGGTCCAAGTGGACGTCGAACTCGAAAAAGATTCGACAAATCACGTGACTTGCGTAGCAAAATAGGAAACGATTTGAAAAGTATCTTTGTATAATTTGACGAAGAGATCGAAACGCTGCGTCGAGGTCAAAAATGACGTCGAATTTCAAAAACATTCGGATCACCTCGTCAAGTTCAGAGTTGACTTTGAGCTTGAAAAACATTCCGAAAATTCGCTACCTCAGGAACAAAAATCGGAAATAAATCGAGGAGCAACTCCGTATCAGGCGGCAAAAAGAACGAAAAACCGCGTCCAGGTCCAAGTGGACGTCGGACTCGAAAAAGGTCCGACAAATCACGTGACTTGCGTAGCAAAATATAAAACGAATCGAAAAGTATCTTTGTATAGTTTGGCAAAGAGATCGAAACGCTGCGTCGAGGTCGAAGATGACGTGGAATTCGAAAAACATTCGGATCACTCCGTCAAGTTCAGAGTTGACGTTGAGCTTGAAAAACATTCCGAAAATTCGCTACCTCAAGAACAAAAATCGGAAATAAATCGAGGAGCAACTCCGTATCAGGCGGCAAGAAGAACGAAAAACCGCGTCCAGGTCCAAGTGGACGTCGAACTCGAAAAAGATTCGACAAATCACGTGATTCGCGTAGCAAAATAGAAAACGAATCGAAAAGTATCTTTGTATCGTTTGTCAAAGAGATCGAAACGCTGCGTCGAGGTCGAAGATGACGTGGAATTCGAAAAACATTCGGATCACTCCGTCAAGTTCAGAGTTGACGTTGAGCTTGAAAAACATTCCGAAAATTCGCTACCTCAAGAACAAAAATCGGAAATAAATCGAGGAGCAACTCCGTATCAGGCGGCAAGAAGAACGAAAAACCGCGTCCAGGTCCAAGTGGACGTCGGACTCGAAAAAGGTCCGACAAATCACGTGACTTGCGTAGCAAAATATAAAACGAATCGAAAAGTATCTTTGTATAGTTTGGCAAAGAGATCGAAACGCTGCGTCGAGGTCGAAGATGACGTGGAATTCGAAAAACATTCGGATCACTCCGTCAAGTTCAGAGTTGACGTTGAGCTTGAAAAACATTCCGAAAATTCGCTACCTCAAGAGCAAAAATCGGAAATAAATCGAGGAGCAACTCCGTATCAGGCGGCAAGAAGAACGAAAAACCGCGTCCAGGTCCAAGTGGACGTCGGACTCGAAAAAGGTCCGACAAATCACGTGACTTGCGTAGCAAAATAGGAAACGAATCGAAAAGTATCTTTGTATAGTTTGTCGAAGAGATCGAAACGCTGCGTCGAGGTCAAAAATGACGTCGAATTTCACAAACATTCGGATCACCTCGTCAAGTTCAGAGTTGACTCTGAGCTTGAAAAACATTCCGAAAATTCGCTACCTCAGGAACAAAAATCGGAAATAAATCGAGGAGCAACTCCGTATCATGCGGCAAGAAGAACGAAAAACCGCGTTCAGGTACAAGTGGACGTCGAACTCGAGGAAGAATCGACAAATCACGTGACTTGCGTAGCAAAATAGAAAACGAATCGAAAAGTATCTTTGTATAGTTTGTCTAAGAGATCGAAACGCTGCGTCGAGGTCGAAGATGACGTCGGTTCCGGAAAACATTCGGATCACCTCGTCAAGTTCAGAGTTGACTTTGAGCTTGAAAAACATTGCGAAAATTCGCTACCTCAAAAACAAAAATCGGAAATAAATCGAGGAGCAACTCCGTATCAGGCGGCAAGAAGAACGAAAAACCGCGTCCAGGTCCAAGTGGATGTCGAACTCGAAAAAGATTCGACAAATCACGTGATTCGCGTAGCAAAATAGAAAACGAATCGAAAAGTATCTTTGTATCGTTTGTCAAAGAGATCGAAACGCTGCGTCGAGGTCGAAGATGACGTGGAATTCGAAAAACATTCGGATCACTCCGTCAAGTTCAGAGTTGACGTTGAGCTTGAAAAACATTCCGAAAATTCGCTACCTCAAGAACAAAAATCGGAAATAAATCGAGGAGCAACTCCGTATCAGGCGGCAAGAAGAACGAAAAACCGCGTCCAGGTCCAAGTGGACGTCGGACTCGAAAAAGGTCCGACAAATCACGTGACTTGCGTAGCAAAATATAAAACGAATCGAAAAGTATCTTTGTATAGTTTGGCAAAGAGATCGAAACGCTGCGTCGAGGTCGAAGATGACGTGGAATTCGAAAAACATTCGGATCACTCCGTCAAGTTCAGAGTTGACGTTGAGCTTGAAAAACATTCCGAAAATTCGCTACCTCAAGAGCAAAAATCGGAAATAAATCGAGGAGCAACTCCGTATCAGGCGGCAAGAAGAACGAAAAACCGCGTCCAGGTCCAAGTGGACGTCGGACTCGAAAAAGGTCCGACAAATCACGTGACTTGCGTAGCAAAATAGGAAACGAATCGAAAAGTATCTTTGTATAGTTTGTCGAAGAGATCGAAACGCTGCGTCGAGGTCAAAAATGACGTCGAATTTCACAAACATTCGGATCACCTCGTCAAGTTCAGAGTTGACTCTGAGCTTGAAAAACATTCCGAAAATTCGCTACCTCAGGAACAAAAATCGGAAATAAATCGAGGAGCAACTCCGTATCATGCGGCAAGAAGAACGAAAAACCGCGTTCAGGTACAAGTGGACGTCGAACTCGAGGAAGAATCGACAAATCACGTGACTTGCGTAGCAAAATAGAAAACGAATCGAAAAGTATCTTTGTATAGTTTGTCTAAGAGATCGAAACGCTGCGTCGAGGTCGAAGATGACGTCGGTTCCGGAAAACATTCGGATCACCTCGTCAAGTTCAGAGTTGACTTTGAGCTTGAAAAACATTGCGAAAATTCGCTACCTCAGGAACAAAAATCGGAAATAAATCGAGGAGCAACTCCGTATCAGGCGGCAAGAAGAACGAAAAACCGCGTTCAGGTACAAGTGGACGTCGAACTCGAGAAAGAATCGACAAATCACGTGACTTGCGTAGCAAAATAGAAAACGAATCGAAAAGTATCTTTGTATAGTTTGTCAAAGAGATCGAAACGCTGCGTCGAGGTCGAAGATGACGTCGGTTCCGGAAAACATTCGGATCACCTCGTCAAGTTCAGAGTTGACTTTGAGCCTGAAAAACATTCCGAAAATACGCTACCTCAGGAACAAAAATCGGAAATAAATCGAGGAGCAACTCCGTATCATGCGGCAAGAAGAACGAAAAACCGCGTCCAGGTCCAAGTGGACGTCGAACTCGAAAAAGATTCGACAAATCACGTGACTTGCGTAGCAAAATAGGAAACGATTTGAAAAGTATCTCTGTATAATTTGACGAAGAGATCGAAACGCTGCGTCGAGGTCAAAAATGACGTCGAATTTCAAAAACATTCGGATCACCTCGTCAAGTTCAGAGTTGACTTTGAGCTTGAAAAACATTCCGAAAATTCGCTACCTCAGGAACAAAAATCGGAAATAAATCGAGGAGCAACTCCGTATCAGGCGGCAAAAAGAACGAAAAACCGCGTCCAGGTCCAAGTGGACGTCGGACTCGAAAAAGGTCCGACAAATCACGTGACTTGCGTAGCAAAATATAAAACGAATCGAAAAGTATCTTTGTATAGTTTGGCAAAGAGATCGAAACGCTGCGTCGAGGTCGAAGATGACGTGGAATTCGAAAAACATTCGGATCACTCCGTCAAGTTCAGAGTTGACGTTGAGCTTGAAAAACATTCCGAAAATTCGCTACCTCAAGAACAAAAATCGGAAATAAATCGAGGAGCAACTCCGTATCAGGCGGCAAGAAGAACGAAAAACCGCGTCCAGGTCCAAGTGGACGTCGAACTCGAAAAAGATTCGACAAATCACGTGATTCGCGTAGCAAAATAGAAAACGAATCGAAAAGTATCTTTGTATCGTTTGTCAAAGAGATCGAAACGCTGCGTCGAGGTCGAAGATGACGTGGAATTCGAAAAACATTCGGATCACTCCGTCAAGTTCAGAGTTGACGTTGAGCTTGAAAAACATTCCGAAAATTCGCTACCTCAAGAACAAAAATCGGAAATAAATCGAGGAGCAACTCCGTATCAGGCGGCAAGAAGAACGAAAAACCGCGTCCAGGTCCAAGTGGACGTCGGACTCGAAAAAGGTCCGACAAATCACGTGACTTGCGTAGCAAAATATAAAACGAATCGAAAAGTATCTTTGTATAGTTTGGCAAAGAGATCGAAACGCTGCGTCGAGGTCGAAGATGACGTGGAATTCGAAAAACATTCGGATCACTCCGTCAAGTTCAGAGTTGACGTTGAGCTTGAAAAACATTCCGAAAATTCGCTACCTCAAGAGCAAAAATCGGAAATAAATCGAGGAGCAACTCCGTATCAGGCGGCAAGAAGAACGAAAAACCGCGTCCAGGTCCAAGTGGACGTCGGACTCGAAAAAGGTCCGACAAATCACGTGACTTGCGTAGCAAAATAGGAAACGAATCGAAAAGTATCTTTGTATAGTTTGTCGAAGAGATCGAAACGCTGCGTCGAGGTCAAAAATGACGTCGAATTTCACAAACATTCGGATCACCTCGTCAAGTTCAGAGTTGACTCTGAGCTTGAAAAACATTCCGAAAATTCGCTACCTCAGGAACAAAAATCGGAAATAAATCGAGGAGCAACTCCGTATCATGCGGCAAGAAGAACGAAAAACCGCGTTCAGGTACAAGTGGACGTCGAACTCGAGGAAGAATCGACAAATCACGTGACTTGCGTAGCAAAATAGAAAACGAATCGAAAAGTATCTTTGTATAGTTTGTCTAAGAGATCGAAACGCTGCGTCGAGGTCGAAGATGACGTCGGTTCCGGAAAACATTCGGATCACCTCGTCAAGTTCAGAGTTGACTTTGAGCTTGAAAAACATTGCGAAAATTCGCTACCTCAGGAACAAAAATCGGAAATAAATCGAGGAGCAACTCCGTATCAGGCGGCAAGAAGAACGAAAAACCGCGTTCAGGTACAAGTGGACGTCGAACTCGAGAAAGAATCGACAAATCACGTGACTTGCGTAGCAAAATAGAAAACGAATCGAAAAGTATCTTTGTATAGTTTGTCAAAGAGATCGAAACGCTGCGTCGAGGTCGAAGATGACGTCGGTTCCGGAAAACATTCGGATCACCTCGTCAAGTTCAGAGTTGACTTTGAGCCTGAAAAACATTCCGAAAATACGCTACCTCAGGAACAAAAATCGGAAATAAATCGAGGAGCAACTCCGTATCATGCGGCAAGAAGAACGAAAAACCGCGTCCAGGTCCAAGTGGACGTCGAACTCGAAAAAGATTCGACAAATCACGTGACTTGCGTAGCAAAATATAAAACGAATCGAAAAGTATCTTTGTATAGTTTGGCAAAGAGATCGAAACGCTGCGTCGAGGTCGAAGATGACGTGGAATTCGAAAAACATTCGGATCACTCCGTCAAGTTCAGAGTTGACGTTGAGCTTGAAAAACATTCCGAAAATTCGCTACCTCAAGAACAAAAATCGGAAATAAATCGAGGAGCAACTCCGTATCAGGCGGCAAGAAGAACGAAAAACCGCGTCCAGGTCCAAGTGGACGTCGAACTCGAAAAAGATTCGACAAATCACGTGATTCGCGTAGCAAAATAGAAAACGAATCGAAAAGTATCTTTGTATCGTTTGTCAAAGAGATCGAAACGCTGCGTCGAGGTCGAAGATGACGTGGAATTCGGAAAACATTCGGATCACCTCGTCAAGTTCAGAGTTGACTTTGAGCTTGAAAAACATTCCGAAAATTCGCTACCTCAGGAACAAAAATCGGAAATGAATCGAGGAGCAACTCCGTATCATGCGGCAAGAAGAACGAAAAACCGCGTCCAGGTCCAAGTGGACGTCGAACTCGAAAAAGATTCGACAAATCACGTGACTTGCGTAGCAAAATAGGAAACGAATCGAAAAGTATCTTTGTATAGTTCGTCGAAGAGATCGAAACGCTGCGTCGAGGTCAAAAATGACGTCGAATTTCAAAAACATTCGGATCACCTCGTCAAGTTCAGAGTTGACTTTGAGCTTGAAAAACATTCCGAAAATTCGCTACCTCAGGAACAAAAATCGGAAATAAATCGAGGAGCAACTCCGTATCAGGCGGCAAGAAGAACGAAAAACCGCGTTCAGGTACAAGTGGACGTCGGACTCGAAAAAGGTCCGACAAATCACGTGACTTGCGTAGCAAAATAGAAAACGAATCGAAAAGTATCTTTGTATAGTTTGTCGAAGAGATCGAAACGCTGCGTCGAGGTCGAAGATGCCGTCGAATTTCGAAGACATTCGGATCACCTCGTCAAGTTCAGAGTTGACTTTGAGCTTGAAAAACATTCCGAAAATTCGCTACCTCAGGAACAGAAATCGGAAATAAATCGAGGAGCAACTCCGTATCAGGCGGCAAGAAGAACGGAAAACCGCGTCCAGGTCCAAGTGGACGTCGGACTCGAAAAAGGTCCGACAAATCACGTGACTTGCGTAGCAAAATAGAAAACGAATTGAAAAGTATCTTTGTATAGTTTGTCAAAGAGATCGAAACGCTGCGTCGAGGTCGAAGATGACGTCGGTTCCGGAAAACATTCGGATCACCTCGTCAAGTTCAGAGTTGACTTTGAGCCTGAAAAACATTCCGAAAATTCGCTACCTCAGGAACAAAAATCGGAAATAAATCGAGGAGCAACTCCGTATCAGGCGGCAAGAAGAACGGAAAACCGCGTCCAGGTCCAAGTGGACGTCGGACTCGAAAAAGGTCCGACAAATCACGTGACTTGCGTAGCAAAATAGAAAACGAATCGAAAAGTATCTTTGTATAGTTTGTCAAAGAGATCGAAACGCTGCGTCGAGGTCGAAGATGACGTCGGTTCCGGAAAACATTCGGATCACCTCGTCAAGTTCAGAGTTGACTTTGAGCCTGAAAAACATTCCGAAAATTCGCTACCTCAAGAACAAAAATCGGAAATGAATCGAGGAGCAACTCCGTATCAGGCGGCAAGAAGAACGAAAAACCGCGTCCAGGTCCAAGTGGACGTCGGACTCGAAAAAGGTCCGACAAATCACGTGACTTGCGTAGCAAAATAGGAAACGAATCGAAAAGTATCTTTGTATAGTTTGTCGAAGAGATCGAAACGCTGCGTCGAGGTCAAAAATGACGTCGAATTTCACAAACATTCGGATCACCTCGTCAAGTTCAGAGTTGACTTTGAGCTTGAAAAACATTCCGAAAATTCGCTACCTCAGGAACAAAAATCGGAAATAAATCGAGGAGCAACTCCGTATCATGCGGCAAGAAGAACGAAAAACCGCGTTCAGGTATAAGTGGACGTCGAACTCGAGGAAGAATCGACAAATCACGTGACTTGCGTAGCAAAATAGAAAACGAATCGAAAAGTATCTTTGTATAGTTTGTCGAAGAGATCGAAACGCTGCGTCGAGGTCGAAGATGACGTCGGTTCCGGAAAACATTCGGATCACCTCGTCAAGTTCAGAGTTGACTTTGAGCTTGAAAAACATTCCGAAAATTCGCTACCTCAGGAACAAAAATCGGAAATAAATCGAGGAGCAACTCCGTATCAGGCGGCAAGAAGAACGAAAAACCGCGTTCAGGTACAAGTGGACGTCGAACTCGAAAAAGAATCGACAAATCACGTGACTTGCGTAGCAAAATAGAAAACGAATCGAAAAGTATCTTTGTATAGTTTGTCAAAGAGATCGAAACGCTGCGTCGAGGTCGAAGATGACGTCGGTTCCGGAAAACATTCGGATCACCTCGTCAAGTTCAGAGTTGACTTTGAGCCTGAAAAACATTCCGAAAATTCGCTACCTCAGGAACAAAAATCGGAAATAAATCGAGGAGCAACTCCGTATCAGGCGGCAAGAAGAACGAAAAACCGCGTTCAGGTACAAGTGGACGTCGAACTCGAGAAAGAATCGACAAATCACGTGACTTGCGTAGCAAAATAGAAAACGAATCGAAAAGTATCTTTGTATAGTTTGTCAAAGAGATCGAAACGCTGCGTCGAGGTCGAAGATGACGTCGGTTCCGGAAAACATTCGGATCACCTCGTCAAGTTCAGAGTTGACTTTGAGCCTGAAAAACATTCCGAAAATACGCTACCTCAGGAACAAAAATCGGAAATAAATCGAGGAGCAACTCCGTATCATGCGGCAAGAAGAACGAAAAACCGCGTCCAGGTCCAAGTGGACGTCGAACTCGAAAAAGATTCGACAAATCACGTGACTTGCGTAGCAAAATATAAAACGAATCGAAAAGTATCTTTGTATAGTTTGGCAAAGAGATCGAAACGCTGCGTCGAGGTCGAAGATGACGTGGAATTCGAAAAACATTCGGATCACTCCGTCAAGTTCAGAGTTGACGTTGAGCTTGAAAAACATTCCGAAAATTCGCTACCTCAAGAACAAAAATCGGAAATAAATCGAGGAGCAACTCCGTATCAGGCGGCAAGAAGAACGAAAAACCGCGTCCAGGTCCAAGTGGACGTCGAACTCGAAAAAGATTCGACAAATCACGTGATTCGCGTAGCAAAATAGAAAACGAATCGAAAAGTATCTTTGTATCGTTTGTCAAAGAGATCGAAACGCTGCGTCGAGGTCGAAGATGACGTGGAATTCGGAAAACATTCGGATCACCTCGTCAAGTTCAGAGTTGACTTTGAGCTTGAAAAACATTCCGAAAATTCGCTACCTCAGGAACAAAAATCGGAAATGAATCGAGGAGCAACTCCGTATCATGCGGCAAGAAGAACGAAAAACCGCGTCCAGGTCCAAGTGGACGTCGAACTCGAAAAAGATTCGACAAATCACGTGACTTGCGTAGCAAAATAGGAAACGAATCGAAAAGTATCTTTGTATAGTTCGTCGAAGAGATCGAAACGCTGCGTCGAGGTCAAAAATGACGTCGAATTTCAAAAACATTCGGATCACCTCGTCAAGTTCAGAGTTGACTTTGAGCTTGAAAAACATTCCGAAAATTCGCTACCTCAGGAACAAAAATCGGAAATAAATCGAGGAGCAACTCCGTATCAGGCGGCAAGAAGAACGAAAAACCGCGTTCAGGTACAAGTGGACGTCGGACTCGAAAAAGGTCCGACAAATCACGTGACTTGCGTAGCAAAATAGAAAACGAATCGAAAAGTATCTTTGTATAGTTTGTCGAAGAGATCGAAACGCTGCGTCGAGGTCGAAGATGCCGTCGAATTTCGAAGACATTCGGATCACCTCGTCAAGTTCAGAGTTGACTTTGAGCTTGAAAAACATTCCGAAAATTCGCTACCTCAGGAACAGAAATCGGAAATAAATCGAGGAGCAACTCCGTATCAGGCGGCAAGAAGAACGGAAAACCGCGTCCAGGTCCAAGTGGACGTCGGACTCGAAAAAGGTCCGACAAATCACGTGACTTGCGTAGCAAAATAGAAAACGAATTGAAAAGTATCTTTGTATAGTTTGTCAAAGAGATCGAAACGCTGCGTCGAGGTCGAAGATGACGTCGGTTCCGGAAAACATTCGGATCACCTCGTCAAGTTCAGAGTTGACTTTGAGCCTGAAAAACATTCCGAAAATTCGCTACCTCAGGAACAAAAATCGGAAATAAATCGAGGAGCAACTCCGTATCAGGCGGCAAGAAGAACGGAAAACCGCGTCCAGGTCCAAGTGGACGTCGGACTCGAAAAAGGTCCGACAAATCACGTGACTTGCGTAGCAAAATAGAAAACGAATCGAAAAGTATCTTTGTATAGTTTGTCAAAGAGATCGAAACGCTGCGTCGAGGTCGAAGATGACGTCGGTTCCGGAAAACATTCGGATCACCTCGTCAAGTTCAGAGTTGACTTTGAGCCTGAAAAACATTCCGAAAATTCGCTACCTCAAGAACAAAAATCGGAAATGAATCGAGGAGCAACTCCGTATCAGGCGGCAAGAAGAACGAAAAACCGCGTCCAGGTCCAAGTGGACGTCGGACTCGAAAAAGGTCCGACAAATCACGTGACTTGCGTAGCAAAATAGGAAACGAATCGAAAAGTATCTTTGTATAGTTTGTCGAAGAGATCGAAACGCTGCGTCGAGGTCAAAAATGACGTCGAATTTCACAAACATTCGGATCACCTCGTCAAGTTCAGAGTTGACTTTGAGCTTGAAAAACATTCCGAAAATTCGCTACCTCAGGAACAAAAATCGGAAATAAATCGAGGAGCAACTCCGTATCATGCGGCAAGAAGAACGAAAAACCGCGTTCAGGTATAAGTGGACGTCGAACTCGAGGAAGAATCGACAAATCACGTGACTTGCGTAGCAAAATAGAAAACGAATCGAAAAGTATCTTTGTATAGTTTGTCGAAGAGATCGAAACGCTGCGTCGAGGTCGAAGATGACGTCGGTTCCGGAAAACATTCGGATCACCTCGTCAAGTTCAGAGTTGACTTTGAGCTTGAAAAACATTCCGAAAATTCGCTACCTCAGGAACAAAAATCGGAAATAAATCGAGGAGCAACTCCGTATCAGGCGGCAAGAAGAACGAAAAACCGCGTTCAGGTACAAGTGGACGTCGAACTCGAAAAAGAATCGACAAATCACGTGACTTGCGTAGCAAAATAGAAAACGAATCGAAAAGTATCTTTGTATAGTTTGTCAAAGAGATCGAAACGCTGCGTCGAGGTCGAAGATGACGTCGGTTCCGGAAAACATTCGGATCACCTCGTCAAGTTCAGAGTTGACTTTGAGCCTGAAAAACATTCCGAAAATTCGCTACCTCAGGAACAAAAATCGGAAATAAATCGAGGAGCAACTCCGTATCAGGCGGCAAGAAGAACGAAAAACCGCGTTCAGGTACAAGTGGACGTCGAACTCGAGAAAGAATCGACAAATCACGTGACTTGCGTAGCAAAATAGAAAACGAATCGAAAAGTATCTTTGTATAGTTTGTCAAAGAGATCGAAACGCTGCGTCGAGGTCGAAGATGACGTCGGTTCCGGAAAACATTCGGATCACCTCGTCAAGTTCAGAGTTGACTTTGAGCCTGAAAAACATTCCGAAAATACGCTACCTCAGGAACAAAAATCGGAAATAAATCGAGGAGCAACTCCGTATCATGCGGCAAGAAGAACGAAAAACCGCGTCCAGGTCCAAGTGGACGTCGAACTCGAAAAAGATTCGACAAATCACGTGACTTGCGTAGCAAAATATAAAACGAATCGAAAAGTATCTTTGTATAGTTTGGCAAAGAGATCGAAACGCTGCGTCGAGGTCGAAGATGACGTGGAATTCGAAAAACATTCGGATCACTCCGTCAAGTTCAGAGTTGACGTTGAGCTTGAAAAACATTCCGAAAATTCGCTACCTCAAGAACAAAAATCGGAAATAAATCGAGGAGCAACTCCGTATCAGGCGGCAAGAAGAACGAAAAACCGCGTCCAGGTCCAAGTGGACGTCGAACTCGAAAAAGATTCGACAAATCACGTGATTCGCGTAGCAAAATAGAAAACGAATCGAAAAGTATCTTTGTATCGTTTGTCAAAGAGATCGAAACGCTGCGTCGAGGTCGAAGATGACGTGGAATTCGGAAAACATTCGGATCACCTCGTCAAGTTCAGAGTTGACTTTGAGCTTGAAAAACATTCCGAAAATTCGCTACCTCAGGAACAAAAATCGGAAATGAATCGAGGAGCAACTCCGTATCATGCGGCAAGAAGAACGAAAAACCGCGTCCAGGTCCAAGTGGACGTCGAACTCGAAAAAGATTCGACAAATCACGTGACTTGCGTAGCAAAATAGGAAACGAATCGAAAAGTATCTTTGTATAGTTCGTCGAAGAGATCGAAACGCTGCGTCGAGGTCAAAAATGACGTCGAATTTCAAAAACATTCGGATCACCTCGTCAAGTTCAGAGTTGACTTTGAGCTTGAAAAACATTCCGAAAATTCGCTACCTCAGGAACAAAAATCGGAAATAAATCGAGGAGCAACTCCGTATCAGGCGGCAAGAAGAACGAAAAACCGCGTTCAGGTACAAGTGGACGTCGGACTCGAAAAAGGTCCGACAAATCACGTGACTTGCGTAGCAAAATAGAAAACGAATCGAAAAGTATCTTTGTATAGTTTGTCGAAGAGATCGAAATGCTGCGTCGAGGTCAAAAATGCCGTCGAATTTCGAAGACATTCGGATCACCTCGTCAAGTTCAGAGTTGACTTTGAGCTTGAAAAACATTCCGAAAATTCGCTACCTCAGGAACAAAAATCGGAAATAAATCGAGGAGCAACTCCGTATCAGGCGGCAAGAAGAACGGAAAACCGCGTCCAGGTCCAAGTGGACGTCGGACTCGAAAAAGGTCCGACAAATCACGTGACTTGCGTAGCAAAATAGAAAACGAATTGAAAAGTATCTTTGTATAGTTTGTCAAAGAGATCGAAACGCTGCGTCGAGGTCGAAGATGACGTCGGTTCCGGAAAACATTCGGATCACCTCGTCAAGTTCAGAGTTGACTTTGAGCCTGAAAAACATTCCGAAAATTCGCTACCTCAGGAACAAAAATCGGAAATAAATCGAGGAGCAACTCCGTATCAGGCGGCAAAAAGAACGAAAAACCGCGTCCAGGTCCAAGTGGACGTCGGACTCGAAAAAGGTCCGACAAATCACGTGACTTGCGTAGCAAAATAGAAAACGAATCGAAAAGTATCTTTGTATAGTTTGTCAAAGAGATCGAAACGCTGCGTCGAGGTCGAAGATGACGTCGGTTCCGGAAAACATTCGGATCACCTCGTCAAGTTCAGAGTTGACTTTGAGCCTGAAAAACATTCCGAAAATTCGCTATTTCAGGAACAAAAATCGGAAATAAATCGAGGAGCAACTCCGTATCATGCGGCAAGAAGAACGAAAAACCGCGTTCAGGTACAAGTGGACGTCGAACTCGAAAAAGAATCGACAAATCACGTGACTTGCGTAGCAAAATAGAAAACGAATCGAAAAGTATCTTTGTATAGTTTGTCAAAGAGATCGAAACGCTGCGTCGAGGTCGAAGATGACGTCGGTTCCGGAAAACATTCGGATCACCTCGTCAAGTTCAGAGTTGACTTTGAGCCTGAAAAACATTCCGAAAATTCGCTACCTCAGGAACAAAAATCGGAAATAAATCGAGGAGCAACTCCGTATCAGGCGGCAAGAAGAACGAAAAACCGCGTCCAGGTCCAAGTGGACGTCGGACTCGAAAAAGGTCCGACAAATCACGTGACTTGCGTAGCAAAATATAAAACGAATCGAAAAGTATCTTTGTATAGTTTGGCAAAGAGATCGAAACGCTGCGTCGAGGTCGAAGATGACGTGGAATTCGAAAAACATTCGGATCACTCCGTCAAGTTCAGAGTTGACGTTGAGCTTGAAAAACATTCCGGAAATTCGCTACCTCAAGAACAAAAATCGGAAATAAATCGAGGAGCAACTCCGTATCAGGCGGCAAGAAGAACGAAAAACCGCGTCCAGGTCCAAGTGGACGTCGAACTCGAAAAAGATTCGACAAATCACGTGATTCGCGTAGCAAAATAGAAAACGAATCGAAAAGTATCTTTGTATCGTTTGTCAAAGAGATCGAAACGCTGCGTCGAGGTCGAAGATGACGTGGAATTCGAAAAACATTCGGATCACCTCGTCAAGTTCAGAGTTGACTTTGAGCTTGAAAAACATTCCGAAAATTCGCTACCTCAGGAACAAAAATCGGAAATAAATCGAGGAGCACCTCCGTATCCCGTATCAGGCGGCAAGAAGAACGAAAAACCGCGTCCAGGTCCAAGTGGACGTCGAACTCGAAAAAGATTCGACAAATCACGTGACTTGCGTAGCAAAATAGGAAACGAATCGAAAAGTATCTTTGTATAGTTCGTCGAAGAGATCGAAACGCTGCGTCGAGGTCAAAAATGACGTCGAATTTCAAAAACATTCGGATCACCTCGTCAAGTTCAGAGTTGACTTTGAGCTTGAAAAACATTCCGAAAATTCGCTACCTCAGGAACAAAAATCGGAAATAAATCGAGGAGCAACTCCGTATCATGCGGCAAGAAGAACGAAAAACCGCGTTCAGGTACAAGTGGACGTCGAACTCGAGGAAGAATCGACAAATCACGTGACTTGCGTAGCAAAATAGAAAACGAATCGAAAAGTATCTTTGTATAGTTTGTCGAAGAGATCGAAACGCTGCGTCGAGGTCGAAGATGACGTCGGTTCCGGAAAACATTCGGATCACCTCGTCAAGTTCAGAGTTGACTTTGAGCTTGAAAAACATTCCGAAAATTCGCTACCTCAGGAACAAAAATCGGAAATAAATCGAGGAGCAACTCCGTATCAGGCGGCAAGAAGAACGAAAAACCGCGTTCAGGTACAAGTGGACGTCGAACTCGAGGAAGAATCGACAAATCACGTGACTTGCGTAGCAAAATAGAAAACGAATCGAAAAGTATCTTTGTATAGTTTGTCGAAGAGATCGAAACGCTGCGTCGAGGTCGAAGATGACGTCGGTTCCGGAAAACATTCGGATCACCTCGTCAAGTTCAGAGTTGACTTTGAGCTTGAAAAACATTCCGAAAATTCGCTACCTCAGGAACAAAAATCGGAAATAAATCGAGGAGCAACTCCGTATCAGGCGGCAAGAAGAACGAAAAACCGCGTTCAGGTACAAGTGGACGTCGAACTCGAGAAAGAATCGACAAATCACGTGACTTGCGTAGCAAAATAGAAAACGAATCGAAAAGTATCTTTGTATAGTTTGTCAAAGAGATCGAAACGCTGCGTCGAGGTCGAAGATGACGTCGGTTCCGGAAAACATTCGGATCACCTCGTCAAGTTCAGAGTTGACTTTGAGCCTGAAAAACATTCCGAAAATTCGCTACCTCAGGAACAAAAATCGGAAATAAATCGAGGAGCAACTCCGTATCATGCGGCAAGAAGAACGAAAAACCGCGTCCAGGTCCAAGTGGACGTCGAACTCGAAAAAGATTCGACAAATCACGTGACTTGCCTAGCAAAATAGGAAACGATTTGAAAAGTATCTCTGTATAATTTGACGAAGAGATCGAAACGCTGCGTCGAGGTCAAAAATGACGTCGAATTTCAAAAACATTCGGATCACCTCGTCAAGTTCAGAGTTGACTTTGAGCTTGAAAAACATTCCGAAAATTCGCTACCTCAGGAACAAAAATCGGAAATAAATCGAGGAGCAACTCCGTATCAGGCGGCAAGAAGAACGAAAAACCGCGTCCAGGTCCAAGTGGACGTCGGACTCGAAAAAGGTCCGACAAATCACGTGACTTGCGTAGCAAAATATAAAACGAATCGAAAAGTATCTTTGTATAGTTTGGCAAAGAGATCGAAACGCTGCGTCGAGGTCGAAGATGACGTGGAATTCGAAAAACATTCGGATCACTCCGTCAAGTTCAGAGTTGACGTTGAGCTTGAAAAACATTCCGGAAATTCGCTACCTCAAGAACAAAAATCGGAAATAAATCGAGGAGCAACTCCGTATCAGGCGGCAAGAAGAACGAAAAACCGCGTCCAGGTCCAAGTGGACGTCGAACTCGAAAAAGATTCGACAAATCACGTGATTCGCGTAGCAAAATAGAAAACGAATCGAAAAGTATCTTTGTATCGTTTGTCAAAGAGATCGAAACGCTGCGTCGAGGTCGAAGATGACGTGGAATTCGAAAAACATTCGGATCACCTCGTCAAGTTCAGAGTTGACTTTGAGCTTGAAAAACATTCCGAAAATTCGCTACCTCAGGAACAAAAATCGGAAATAAATCGAGGAGCACCTCCGTATCCCGTATCAGGCGGCAAGAAGAACGAAAAACCGCGTTCAGGTACAAGTGGACGTCGAACTCGAGGAAGAATCGACAAATCACGTGACTTGCGTAGCAAAATAGAAAACGAATCGAAAAGTATCTTTGTATAGTTTGTCGAAGAGATCGAAACGCTGCGTCGAGGTCGAAGATGACGTCGGTTCCGGAAAACATTCGGATCACCTCGTCAAGTTCAGAGTTGACTTTGAGCTTGAAAAACATTCCGAAAATTCGCTACCTCAGGAACAAAAATCGGAAATAAATCGAGGAGCAACTCCGTATCAGGCGGCAAGAAGAACGAAAAACCGCGTTCAGGTACAAGTGGACGTCGAACTCGAGAAAGAATCGACAAATCACGTGACTTGCGTAGCAAAATAGAAAACGAATCGAAAAGTATCTTTGTATAGTTTGTCAAAGAGATCGAAACGCTGCGTCGAGGTCGAAGATGACGTCGGTTCCGGAAAACATTCGGATCACCTCGTCAAGTTCAGAGTTGACTTTGAGCCTGAAAAACATTCCGAAAATTCGCTACCTCAGGAACAAAAATCGGAAATAAATTGAGGAGCAACTCCGTATCATGCGGCAAGAAGAACGAAAAACCGCGTCCAGGTCCAAGTGGACGTCGAACTCGAAAAAGATTCGACAAATCACGTGACTTGCGTAGCAAAATAGGAAACGATTTGAAAAGTATCTCTGTATAATTTGACGAAGAGATCGAAACGCTGCGTCGAGGTCAAAAATGACGTCGAATTTCAAAAACATTCGGATCACCTCGTCAAGTTCAGAGTTGACTTTGAGCTTGAAAAACATTCCGAAAATTCGCTACCTCAGGAACAAAAATCGGAAATAAATCGAGGAGCAACTCCGTATCAGGCGGCAAGAAGAACGAAAAACCGCGTCCAGGTCCAAGTGGACGTCGGACTCGAAAAAGGTCCGACAAATCACGTGACTTGCGTAGCAAAATATAAAACGAATCGAAAAGTATCTTTGTATAGTTTGGCAAAGAGATCGAAACGCTGCGTCGAGGTCGAAGATGACGTGGAATTCGAAAAACATTCGGATCACTCCGTCAAGTTCAGAGTTGACGTTGAGCTTGAAAAACATTCCGGAAATTCGCAACCTCAAGAACAAAAATCGGAAATAAATCGAGGAGCAACTCCGTATCAGGCGGCAAGAAGAACGAAAAACCGCGTCCAGGTCCAAGTGGACGTCGAACTCGAAAAAGATTCGACAAATCACGTGATTCGCGTAGCAAAATAGAAAACGAATCGAAAAGTATCTTTGTATCGTTTGTCAAAGAGATCGAAACGCTGCGTCGAGGTCGAAGATGACGTGGAATTCGAAAAACATTCGGATCACCTCGTCAAGTTCAGAGTTGACTTTGAGCTTGAAAAACATTCCGAAAATTCGCTACCTCAGGATCAAAAATCGGAAATAAATCGAGGAGCACCTCCGTATCCCGTATCAGGCGGCAAGAAGAACGAAAAACCGCGTCCAGGTCCAAGTGGACGTCGAACTCGAAAAAGATTCGACAAATCACGTGACTTGCGTAGCAAAATAGGAAACGAATCGAAAAGTATCTTTGTATAGTTCGTCGAAGAGATCGAAACGCTGCGTCGAGGTCAAAAATGACGTCGAATTTCAAAAACATTCGGATCACCTCGTCAAGTTCAGAGTTGACTTTGAGCTTGAAAAACATTCCGAAAATTCGCTACCTCAGGAACAAAAATCGGAAATAAATCGAGGAGCAACTCCGTATCATGCGGCAAGAAGAACGAAAAACCGCGTTCAGGTACAAGTGGACGTCGAACTCGAGGAAGAATCGACAAATCACGTGACTTGCGTAGCAAAATAGAAAACGAATCGAAAAGTATCTTTGTATAGTTTGTCGAAGAGATCGAAACGCTGCGTCGAGGTCGAAGATGACGTCGGTTCCGGAAAACATTCGGATCACCTCGTCAAGTTCAGAGTTGACTTTGAGCTTGAAAAACATTCCGAAAATTCGCTACCTCAGGAACAAAAATCGGAAATAAATCGAGGAGCAACTCCGTATCAGGCGGCAAGAAGAACGAAAAACCGCGTTCAGGTACAAGTGGACGTCGAACTCGAGAAAGAATCGACAAATCACGTGACTTGCGTAGCAAAATAGAAAACGAATCGAAAAGTATCTTTGTATAGTTTGTCAAAGAGATCGAAACGCTGCGTCGAGGTCGAAGATGACGTCGGTTCCGGAAAACATTCGGATCACCTCGTCAAGTTCAGAGTTGACTTTGAGCCTGAAAAACATTCCGAAAATTCGCTACCTCAGGAACAAAAATCGGAAATAAATCGAGGAGCAACTCCGTATCATGCGGCAAGAAGAACGAAAAACCGCGTCCAGGTCCAAGTGGACGTCGAACTCGAAAAAGATTCGACAAATCACGTGACTTGCGTAGCAAAATAGGAAACGATTTGAAAAGTATCTCTGTATAATTTGACGAAGAGATCGAAACGCTGCGTCGAGGTCAAAAATGACGTCGAATTTCAAAAACATTCGGATCACCTCGTCAAGTTCAGAGTTGACTTTGAGCTTGAAAAACATTCCGAAAATTCGCTACCTCAGGAACAAAAATCGGAAATAAATCGAGGAGCAACTCCGTATCAGGCGGCAAGAAGAACGAAAAACCGCGTCCAGGTCCAAGTGGACGTCGGACTCGAAAAAGGTCCGACAAATCACGTGACTTGCGTAGCAAAATATAAAACGAATCGAAAAGTATCTTTGTATAGTTTGGCAAAGAGATCGAAACGCTGCGTCGAGGTCGAAGATGACGTGGAATTCGAAAAACATTCGGATCACTCCGTCAAGTTCAGAGTTGACGTTGAGCTTGAAAAACATTCCGGAAATTCGCAACCTCAAGAACAAAAATCGGAAATAAATCGAGGAGCAACTCCGTATCAGGCGGCAAGAAGAACGAAAAACCGCGTCCAGGTCCAAGTGGACGTCGAACTCGAAAAAGATTCGACAAATCACGTGATTCGCGTAGCAAAATAGAAAACGAATCGAAAAGTATCTTTGTATCGTTTGTCAAAGAGATCGAAACGCTGCGTCGAGGTCGAAGATGACGTGGAATTCGAAAAACATTCGGATCACCTCGTCAAGTTCAGAGTTGACTTTGAGCTTGAAAAACATTCCGAAAATTCGCTACCTCAGGAACAAAAATCGGAAATAAATCGAGGAGCACCTCCGTATCCCGTATCAGGCGGCAAGAAGAACGAAAAACCGCGTCCAGGTCCAAGTGGACGTCGAACTCGAAAAAGATTCGACAAATCACGTGATTCGCGTAGCAAAATAGAAAACGAATCGAAAAGTATCTTTGTATCGTTTGTCAAAGAGATCGAAACGCTGCGTCGAGGTCGAAGATGACGTGGAATTCGAAAAACATTCGGATCACCTCGTCAAGTTCAGAGTTGACTTTGAGCTTGAAAAACATTCCGAAAATTCGCTACCTCAGGAACAAAAATCGGAAATAAATCGAGGAGCACCTCCGTATCCCGTATCAGGCGGCAAGAAGAACGAAAAACCGCGTCCAGGTCCAAGTGGACGTCGAACTCGAAAAAGATTCGACAAATCACGTGACTTGCGTAGCAAAATAGGAAACGAATCGAAAAGTATCTTTGTATAGTTCGTCGAAGAGATCGAAACGCTGCGTCGAGGTCAAAAATGACGTCGAATTTCAAAAACATTCGGATCACCTCGTCAAGTTCAGAGTTGACTTTGAGCTTGAAAAACATTCCGAAAATTCGCTACCTCAGGAACAAAAATCGGAAATAAATCGAGGAGCAACTCCGTATCATGCGGCAAGAAGAACGAAAAACCGCGTTCAGGTACAAGTGGACGTCGAACTCGAGGAAGAATCGACAAATCACGTGACTTGCGTAGCAAAATAGAAAACGAATCGAAAAGTATCTTTGTATAGTTTGTCGAAGAGATCGAAACGCTGCGTCGAGGTCGAAGATGACGTCGGTTCCGGAAAACATTCGGATCACCTCGTCAAGTTCAGAGTTGACTTTGAGCTTGAAAAACATTCCGAAAATTCGCTACCTCAGGAACAAAAATCGGAAATAAATCGAGGAGCAACTCCGTATCAG
The DNA here is from genome assembly GCA_963966615.1 of Tenthredo amoena. Lineage (NCBI taxonomy): Eukaryota > Metazoa > Arthropoda > Insecta > Hymenoptera > Tenthredinidae > Tenthredo > Tenthredo amoena. The sequence goes on along the minus strand of OZ016492.1, from coordinate 6,794,325 downwards.
GCGGCAAGAAGAACGAAAAACCGCGTTCAGGTACAAGTGGACGTCGAACTCGAGAAAGAATCGACAAATCACGTGACTTGCGTAGCAAAATAGAAAACGAATCGAAAAGTATCTTTGTATAGTTTGTCAAAGAGATCGAAACGCTGCGTCGAGGTCGAAGATGACGTCGGTTCCGGAAAACATTCGGATCACCTCGTCAAGTTCAGAGTTGACTTTGAGCCTGAAAAACATTCCGAAAATTCGCTACCTCAGGAACAAAAATCGGAAATAAATCGAGGAGCAACTCCGTATCATGCGGCAAGAAGAACGAAAAACCGCGTCCAGGTCCAAGTGGACGTCGAACTCGAAAAAGATTCGACAAATCACGTGACTTGCGTAGCAAAATAGGAAACGATTTGAAAAGTATCTCTGTATAATTTGACGAAGAGATCGAAACGCTGCGTCGAGGTCAAAAATGACGTCGAATTTCAAAAACATTCGGATCACCTCGTCAAGTTCAGAGTTGACTTTGAGCTTGAAAAACATTCCGAAAATTCGCTACCTCAGGAACAAAAATCGGAAATAAATCGAGGAGCAACTCCGTATCAGGCGGCAAGAAGAACGAAAAACCGCGTCCAGGTCCAAGTGGACGTCGGACTCGAAAAAGGTCCGACAAATCACGTGACTTGCGTAGCAAAATATAAAACGAATCGAAAAGTATCTTTGTATAGTTTGGCAAAGAGATCGAAACGCTGCGTCGAGGTCGAAGATGACGTGGAATTCGAAAAACATTCGGATCACTCCGTCAAGTTCAGAGTTGACGTTGAGCTTGAAAAACATTCCGGAAATTCGCAACCTCAAGAACAAAAATCGGAAATAAATCGAGGAGCAACTCCGTATCAGGCGGCAAGAAGAACGAAAAACCGCGTCCAGGTCCAAGTGGACGTCGAACTCGAAAAAGATTCGACAAATCACGTGATTCGCGTAGCAAAATAGAAAACGAATCGAAAAGTATCTTTGTATCGTTTGTCAAAGAGATCGAAACGCTGCGTCGAGGTCGAAGATGACGTGGAATTCGAAAAACATTCGGATCACCTCGTCAAGTTCAGAGTTGACTTTGAGCTTGAAAAACATTCCGAAAATTCGCTACCTCAGGAACAAAAATCGGAAATAAATCGAGGAGCACCTCCGTATCCCGTATCAGGCGGCAAGAAGAACGAAAAACCGCGTCCAGGTCCAAGTGGACGTCGAACTCGAAAAAGATTCGACAAATCACGTGACTTGCGTAGCAAAATAGGAAACGAATCGAAAAGTATCTTTGTATAGTTCGTCGAAGAGATCGAAACGCTGCGTCGAGGTCAAAAATGACGTCGAATTTCAAAAACATTCGGATCACCTCGTCAAGTTCAGAGTTGACTTTGAGCTTGAAAAACATTCCGAAAATTCGCTACCTCAGGAACAAAAATCGGAAATAAATCGAGGAGCAACTCCGTATCATGCGGCAAGAAGAACGAAAAACCGCGTTCAGGTACAAGTGGACGTCGAACTCGAGGAAGAATCGACAAATCACGTGACTTGCGTAGCAAAATAGAAAACGAATCGAAAAGTATCTTTGTATAGTTTGTCGAAGAGATCGAAACGCTGCGTCGAGGTCGAAGATGACGTCGGTTCCGGAAAACATTCGGATCACCTCGTCAAGTTCAGAGTTGACTTTGAGCTTGAAAAACATTCCGAAAATTCGCTACCTCAGGAACAAAAATCGGAAATAAATCGAGGAGCAACTCCGTATCAGGCGGCAAGAAGAACGAAAAACCGCGTTCAGGTACAAGTGGACGTCGAACTCGAGAAAGAATCGACAAATCACGTGACTTGCGTAGCAAAATAGAAAACGAATCGAAAAGTATCTTTGTATAGTTTGTCAAAGAGATCGAAACGCTGCGTCGAGGTCGAAGATGACGTCGGTTCCGGAAAACATTCGGATCACCTCGTCAAGTTCAGAGTTGACTTTGAGCCTGAAAAACATTCCGAAAATTCGCTACCTCAGGAACAAAAATCGGAAATAAATCGAGGAGCAACTCCGTATCATGCGGCAAGAAGAACGAAAAACCGCGTCCAGGTCCAAGTGGACGTCGAACTCGAAAAAGATTCGACAAATCACGTGACTTGCGTAGCAAAATAGGAAACGATTTGAAAAGTATCTCTGTATAATTTGACGAAGAGATCGAAACGCTGCGTCGAGGTCAAAAATGACGTCGAATTTCAAAAACATTCGGATCACCTCGTCAAGTTCAGAGTTGACTTTGAGCTTGAAAAACATTCCGAAAATTCGCTACCTCAGGAACAAAAATCGGAAATAAATCGAGGAGCAACTCCGTATCAGGCGGCAAGAAGAACGAAAAACCGCGTCCAGGTCCAAGTGGACGTCGGACTCGAAAAAGGTCCGACAAATCACGTGACTTGCGTAGCAAAATATAAAACGAATCGAAAAGTATCTTTGTATAGTTTGTCAAAGAGATCGAAACGCTGCGTCGAGGTCGAAGATGACGTCGGTTCCGGAAAACATTCGGATCACCTCGTCAAGTTCAGAGTTGACTTTGAGCCTGAAAAACATTCCGAAAATTCGCTACCTCAGGAACAAAAATCGGAAATAAATCGAGGAGCACCTCCGTATCCCGTATCAGGCGGCAAGAAGAACGAAAAACCGCGTCCAGGTCCAAGTGGACGTCGAACTCGAAAAAGATTCGACAAATCACGTGACTTGCGTAGCAAAATAGGAAACGAATCGAAAAGTATCTTTGTATAGTTCGTCGAAGAGATCGAAACGCTGCGTCGAGGTCAAAAATGACGTCGAATTTCAAAAACATTCGGATCACCTCGTCAAGTTCAGAGTTGACTTTGAGCTTGAAAAACATTCCGAAAATTCGCTACCTCAGGAACAAAAATCGGAAATAAATCGAGGAGCAACTCCGTATCATGCGGCAAGAAGAACGAAAAACCGCGTTCAGGTACAAGTGGACGTCGAACTCGAGGAAGAATCGACAAATCACGTGACTTGCGTAGCAAAATAGAAAACGAATCGAAAAGTATCTTTGTATAGTTTGTCGAAGAGATCGAAACGCTGCGTCGAGGTCGAAGATGACGTCGGTTCCGGAAAACATTCGGATCACCTCGTCAAGTTCAGAGTTGACTTTGAGCTTGAAAAACATTCCGAAAATTCGCTACCTCAGGAACAAAAATCGGAAATAAATCGAGGAGCAACTCCGTATCAGGCGGCAAGAAGAACGAAAAACCGCGTTCAGGTACAAGTGGACGTCGAACTCGAGAAAGAATCGACAAATCACGTGACTTGCGTAGCAAAATAGAAAACGAATCGAAAAGTATCTTTGTATAGTTTGTCAAAGAGATCGAAACGCTGCGTCGAGGTCGAAGATGACGTCGGTTCCGGAAAACATTCGGATCACCTCGTCAAGTTCAGAGTTGACTTTGAGCCTGAAAAACATTCCGAAAATTCGCTACCTCAGGAACAAAAATCGGAAATAAATCGAGGAGCAACTCCGTATCATGCGGCAAGAAGAACGAAAAACCGCGTCCAGGTCCAAGTGGACGTCGAACTCGAAAAAGATTCGACAAATCACGTGACTTGCGTAGCAAAATAGGAAACGATTTGAAAAGTATCTCTGTATAATTTGACGAAGAGATCGAAACGCTGCGTCGAGGTCAAAAATGACGTCGAATTTCAAAAACATTCGGATCACCTCGTCAAGTTCAGAGTTGACTTTGAGCTTGAAAAACATTCCGAAAATTCGCTACCTCAGGAACAAAAATCGGAAATAAATCGAGGAGCAACTCCGTATCAGGCGGCAAGAAGAACGAAAAACCGCGTCCAGGTCCAAGTGGACGTCGGACTCGAAAAAGGTCCGACAAATCACGTGACTTGCGTAGCAAAATATAAAACGAATCGAAAAGTATCTTTGTATAGTTTGGCAAAGAGATCGAAACGCTGCGTCGAGGTCGAAGATGACGTGGAATTCGAAAAACATTCGGATCACTCCGTCAAGTTCAGAGTTGACGTTGAGCTTGAAAAACATTCCGGAAATTCGCAACCTCAAGAACAAAAATCGGAAATAAATCGAGGAGCAACTCCGTATCAGGCGGCAAGAAGAACGAAAAACCGCGTCCAGGTCCAAGTGGACGTCGAACTCGAAAAAGATTCGACAAATCACGTGATTCGCGTAGCAAAATAGAAAACGAATCGAAAAGTATCTTTGTATCGTTTGTCAAAGAGATCGAAACGCTGCGTCGAGGTCGAAGATGACGTGGAATTCGAAAAACATTCGGATCACCTCGTCAAGTTCAGAGTTGACTTTGAGCTTGAAAAACATTCCGAAAATTCGCTACCTCAGGAACAAAAATCGGAAATAAATCGAGGAGCACCTCCGTATCCCGTATCAGGCGGCAAGAAGAACGAAAAACCGCGTCCAGGTCCAAGTGGACGTCGAACTCGAAAAAGATTCGACAAATCACGTGATTCGCGTAGCAAAATAGAAAACGAATCGAAAAGTATCTTTGTATCGTTTGTCAAAGAGATCGAAACGCTGCGTCGAGGTCGAAGATGACGTGGAATTCGAAAAACATTCGGATCACCTCGTCAAGTTCAGAGTTGACTTTGAGCTTGAAAAACATTCCGAAAATTCGCTACCTCAGGAACAAAAATCGGAAATAAATCGAGGAGCACCTCCGTATCCCGTATCAGGCGGCAAGAAGAACGAAAAACCGCGTCCAGGTCCAAGTGGACGTCGAACTCGAAAAAGATTCGACAAATCACGTGACTTGCGTAGCAAAATAGGAAACGAATCGAAAAGTATCTTTGTATAGTTCGTCGAAGAGATCGAAACGCTGCGTCGAGGTCAAAAATGACGTCGAATTTCAAAAACATTCGGATCACCTCGTCAAGTTCAGAGTTGACTTTGAGCTTGAAAAACATTCCGAAAATTCGCTACCTCAGGAACAAAAATCGGAAATAAATCGAGGAGCAACTCCGTATCATGCGGCAAGAAGAACGAAAAACCGCGTTCAGGTACAAGTGGACGTCGAACTCGAGGAAGAATCGACAAATCACGTGACTTGCGTAGCAAAATAGAAAACGAATCGAAAAGTATCTTTGTATAGTTTGTCGAAGAGATCGAAACGCTGCGTCGAGGTCGAAGATGACGTCGGTTCCGGAAAACATTCGGATCACCTCGTCAAGTTCAGAGTTGACTTTGAGCTTGAAAAACATTCCGAAAATTCGCTACCTCAGGAACAAAAATCGGAAATAAATCGAGGAGCAACTCCGTATCAGGCGGCAAGAAGAACGAAAAACCGCGTTCAGGTACAAGTGGACGTCGAACTCGAGAAAGAATCGACAAATCACGTGACTTGCGTAGCAAAATAGAAAACGAATCGAAAAGTATCTTTGTATAGTTTGTCAAAGAGATCGAAACGCTGCGTCGAGGTCGAAGATGACGTCGGTTCCGGAAAACATTCGGATCACCTCGTCAAGTTCAGAGTTGACTTTGAGCCTGAAAAACATTCCGAAAATTCGCTACCTCAGGAACAAAAATCGGAAATAAATCGAGGAGCAACTCCGTATCATGCGGCAAGAAGAACGAAAAACCGCGTCCAGGTCCAAGTGGACGTCGAACTCGAAAAAGATTCGACAAATCACGTGACTTGCGTAGCAAAATAGGAAACGATTTGAAAAGTATCTCTGTATAATTTGACGAAGAGATCGAAACGCTGCGTCGAGGTCAAAAATGACGTCGAATTTCAAAAACATTCGGATCACCTCGTCAAGTTCAGAGTTGACTTTGAGCTTGAAAAACATTCCGAAAATTCGCTACCTCAGGAACAAAAATCGGAAATAAATCGAGGAGCAACTCCGTATCAGGCGGCAAGAAGAACGAAAAACCGCGTCCAGGTCCAAGTGGACGTCGGACTCGAAAAAGGTCCGACAAATCACGTGACTTGCGTAGCAAAATATAAAACGAATCGAAAAGTATCTTTGTATAGTTTGGCAAAGAGATCGAAACGCTGCGTCGAGGTCGAAGATGACGTGGAATTCGAAAAACATTCGGATCACTCCGTCAAGTTCAGAGTTGACGTTGAGCTTGAAAAACATTCCGGAAATTCGCAACCTCAAGAACAAAAATCGGAAATAAATCGAGGAGCAACTCCGTATCAGGCGGCAAGAAGAACGAAAAACCGCGTCCAGGTCCAAGTGGACGTCGAACTCGAAAAAGATTCGACAAATCACGTGATTCGCGTAGCAAAATAGAAAACGAATCGAAAAGTATCTTTGTATCGTTTGTCAAAGAGATCGAAACGCTGCGTCGAGGTCGAAGATGACGTGGAATTCGAAAAACATTCGGATCACCTCGTCAAGTTCAGAGTTGACTTTGAGCTTGAAAAACATTCCGAAAATTCGCTACCTCAGGAACAAAAATCGGAAATAAATCGAGGAGCACCTCCGTATCCCGTATCAGGCGGCAAGAAGAACGAAAAACCGCGTCCAGGTCCAAGTGGACGTCGAACTCGAAAAAGATTCGACAAATCACGTGACTTGCGTAGCAAAATAGGAAACGAATCGAAAAGTATCTTTGTATAGTTCGTCGAAGAGATCGAAACGCTGCGTCGAGGTCAAAAATGACGTCGAATTTCAAAAACATTCGGATCACCTCGTCAAGTTCAGAGTTGACTTTGAGCTTGAAAAACATTCCGAAAATTCGCTACCTCAGGAACAAAAATCGGAAATAAATCGAGGAGCAACTCCGTATCATGCGGCAAGAAGAACGAAAAACCGCGTTCAGGTACAAGTGGACGTCGAACTCGAGGAAGAATCGACAAATCACGTGACTTGCGTAGCAAAATAGAAAACGAATCGAAAAGTATCTTTGTATAGTTTGTCGAAGAGATCGAAACGCTGCGTCGAGGTCGAAGATGACGTCGGTTCCGGAAAACATTCGGATCACCTCGTCAAGTTCAGAGTTGACTTTGAGCTTGAAAAACATTCCGAAAATTCGCTACCTCAGGAACAAAAATCGGAAATAAATCGAGGAGCAACTCCGTATCAGGCGGCAAGAAGAACGAAAAACCGCGTTCAGGTACAAGTGGACGTCGAACTCGAGAAAGAATCGACAAATCACGTGACTTGCGTAGCAAAATAGAAAACGAATCGAAAAGTATCTTTGTATAGTTTGTCAAAGAGATCGAAACGCTGCGTCGAGGTCGAAGATGACGTCGGTTCCGGAAAACATTCGGATCACCTCGTCAAGTTCAGAGTTGACTTTGAGCCTGAAAAACATTCCGAAAATTCGCTACCTCAGGAACAAAAATCGGAAATAAATCGAGGAGCAACTCCGTATCATGCGGCAAGAAGAACGAAAAACCGCGTCCAGGTCCAAGTGGACGTCGAACTCGAAAAAGATTCGACAAATCACGTGACTTGCGTAGCAAAATAGGAAACGATTTGAAAAGTATCTCTGTATAATTTGACGAAGAGATCGAAACGCTGCGTCGAGGTCAAAAATGACGTCGAATTTCAAAAACATTCGGATCACCTCGTCAAGTTCAGAGTTGACTTTGAGCTTGAAAAACATTCCGAAAATTCGCTACCTCAGGAACAAAAATCGGAAATAAATCGAGGAGCAACTCCGTATCAGGCGGCAAGAAGAACGAAAAACCGCGTCCAGGTCCAAGTGGACGTCGGACTCGAAAAAGGTCCGACAAATCACGTGACTTGCGTAGCAAAATATAAAACGAATCGAAAAGTATCTTTGTATAGTTTGGCAAAGAGATCGAAACGCTGCGTCGAGGTCGAAGATGACGTGGAATTCGAAAAACATTCGGATCACTCCGTCAAGTTCAGAGTTGACGTTGAGCTTGAAAAACATTCCGGAAATTCGCTACCTCAAGAACAAAAATCGGAAATAAATCGAGGAGCAACTCCGTATCAGGCGGCAAGAAGAACGAAAAACCGCGTCCAGGTCCAAGTGGACGTCGAACTCGAAAAAGATTCGACAAATCACGTGATTCGCGTAGCAAAATAGAAAACGAATCGAAAAGTATCTTTGTATCGTTTGTCAAAGAGATCGAAACGCTGCGTCGAGGTCGAAGATGACGTGGAATTCGAAAAACATTCGGATCACCTCGTCAAGTTCAGAGTTGACTTTGAGCTTGAAAAACATTCCGAAAATTCGCTACCTCAGGAACAAAAATCGGAAATGAATCGAGGAGCAACTCCGTATCATGCGGCAAGAAGAACGAAAAACCGCGTCCAGGTCCAAGTGGACGTCGAACTCGAAAAAGATTCGACAAATCACGTGACTTGCGTAGCAAAATAGGAAACGAATCGAAAAGTATCTTTGTATAGTTCGTCGAAGAGATCGAAACGCTGCGTCGAGGTCGAAGATGACGTCGGTTCCGGAAAACATTCGGATCACCTCGTCAAGTTCAGAGTTGACTTTGAGCCTGAAAAACATTCCGAAAATTCGCTACCTCAGGAACAAAAATCGGAAATAAATCGAGGAGCAACTCCGTATCAGGCGGCAAGAAGAACGGAAAACCGCGTCCAGGTCCAAGTGGACGTCGGACTCGAAAAAGGTCCGACAAATCACGTGACTTGCGTAGCAAAATAGAAAACGAATCGAAAAGTATCTTTGTATAGTTTGTCAAAGAGATCGAAACGCTGCGTCGAGGTCGAAGATGACGTCGGTTCCGGAAAACATTCGGATCACCTCGTCAAGTTCAGAGTTGACTTTGAGCCTGAAAAACATTCCGAAAATTCGCTACCTCAGGAACAAAAATCGGAAATAAATCGAGGAGCAACTCCGTATCATGCGGCAAGAAGAACGAAAAACCGCGTCCAGGTCCAAGTGGACGTCGAACTCGAAAAAGATTCGACAAATCACGTGACTTGCGTAGCAAAATAGGAAACGATTTGAAAAGTATCTCTGTATAATTTGACGAAGAGATCGAAACGCTGCGTCGAGGTCAAAAATGACGTCGAATTTCAAAAACATTCGGATCACCTCGTCAAGTTCAGAGTTGACTTTGAGCTTGAAAAACATTCCGAAAATTCGCTACCTCAGGAACAATAATCGGAAATAAATCGAGGAGCAACTCCGTATCAGGCGGCAAGAAGAACGAAAAACCGCGTCCAGGTCCAAGTGGACGTCGGACTCGAAAAAGGTCCGACAAATCACGTGACTTGCGTAGCAAAATAGAAAACGAATCGAAAAGTATCTTTGTATAGTTTGTCAAAGAGATCGAAACGCTGCGTCGAGGTCGAAGATGACGTCGGTTCCGGAAAACATTCGGATCACCTCGTCAAGTTCAGAGTTGACTTTGAGCCTGAAAAACATTCCGAAAATTCGCTACCTCAGGAACAAAAATCGGAAATAAATCGAGGAGCAACTCCGTATCATGCGGCAAGAAGAACGAAAAACCGCGTCCAGGTCCAAGTGGACGTCGAACTCGAAAAAGATTCGACAAATCACGTGACTTGCGTAGCAAAATAGGAAACGATTTGAAAAGTATCTCTGTATAATTTGACGAAGAGATCGAAACGCTGCGTCGAGGTCAAAAATGACGTCGAATTTCAAAAACATTCGGATCACCTCGTCAAGTTCAGAGTTGACTTTGAGCTTGAAAATTATTCCGAAAATTCGCTACCTCAGGAACAAAAATCGGAAATAAATCGAGGAGCAACTCCGTATCAGGCGGCAAGAAGAACGAAAAACCGCGTCCAGGTCCAAGTGGACGTCGGACTCGAAAAAGGTCCGACAAATCACGTGACTTGCGTAGCAAAATATAAAACGAATCGAAAAGTATCTTTGTATAGTTTGTCAAAGAGATCGAAACGCTGCGTCGAGGTCGAAGATGACGTCGGTTCCGGAAAACATTCGGATCACCTCGTCAAGTTCAGAGTTGACTTTGAGCCTGAAAAACATTCCGAAAATTCGCTATTTCAGGAACAAAAATCGGAAATAAATCGAGGAGCAACTCCGTATCATGCGGCAAGAAGAACGAAAAACCGCGTCCAGGTCCAAGTGGACGTCGAACTCGAAAAAGATTCGACAAATCACGTGACTTGCGTAGCAAAATAGGAAACGATTTGAAAAGTATCTTTGTATAATTTGACGAAGAGATCGAAACGCTGCGTCGAGGTCAAAAATGACGTCGAATTTCAAAAACATTCGGATCACCTCGTCAAGTTCAGAGTTGACTTTGAGCTTGAAAAACATTCCGAAAATTCGCTACCTCAGGAACAAAAATCGGAAATAAATCGAGGAGCAACTCCGTATCAGGCGGCAAAAAGAACGAAAAACCGCGTCCAGGTCCAAGTGGACGTCGGACTCGAAAAAGGTCCGACAAATCACGTGACTTGCGTAGCAAAATATAAAACGAATCGAAAAGTATCTTTGTATAGTTTGGCAAAGAGATCGAAACGCTGCGTCGAGGTCGAAGATGACGTGGAATTCGAAAAACATTCGGATCACTCCGTCAAGTTCAGAGTTGACGTTGAGCTTGAAAAACATTCCGAAAATTCGCTACCTCAAGAACAAAAATCGGAAATAAATCGAGGAGCAACTCCGTATCAGGCGGCAAGAAGAACGAAAAACCGCGTCCAGGTCCAAGTGGACGTCGAACTCGAAAAAGATTCGACAAATCACGTGATTCGCGTAGCAAAATAGAAAACGAATCGAAAAGTATCTTTGTATCGTTTGTCAAAGAGATCGAAACGCTGCGTCGAGGTCGAAGATGACGTGGAATTCGAAAAACATTCGGATCACTCCGTCAAGTTCAGAGTTGACGTTGAGCTTGAAAAACATTCCGAAAATTCGCTACCTCAAGAACAAAAATCGGAAATAAATCGAGGAGCAACTCCGTATCAGGCGGCAAGAAGAACGAAAAACCGCGTCCAGGTCCAAGTGGACGTCGGACTCGAAAAAGGTCCGACAAATCACGTGACTTGCGTAGCAAAATAGGAACCGAATCGAAAAGTATCTTTGTATAGTTTGTCGAAGAGATCGAAACGCTGCGTCGAGGTCAAAAATGACGTCGAATTTCACAAACATTCGGATCACCTCGTCAAGTTCAGAGTTGACTTTGAGCTTGAAAAACATTCCGAAAATTCGCTACCTCAGGAACAAAAATCGGAAATAAATCGAGGAGCAACTCCGTATCATGCGGCAAGAAGAACGAAAAACCGCGTTCAGGTACAAGTGGACGTCGAACTCGAGGAAGAATCGACAAATCACGTGACTTGCGTAGCAAAATAGAAAACGAATCGAAAAGTATCTTTGTATAGTTTGTCGAAGAGATCGAAACGCTGCGTCGAGGTCGAAGATGACGTCGGTTCCGGAAAACATTCGGATCACCTCGTCAAGTTCAGAGTTGACTTTGAGCTTGAAAAACATTCCGAAAATTCGCTACCTCAGGAACAAAAATCGGAAATAAATCGAGGAGCAACTCCGTATCAGGCGGCAAGAAGAACGAAAAACCGCGTTCAGGTACAAGTGGACGTCGAACTCGAGAAAGAATCGACAAATCACGTGACTTGCGTAGCAAAATAGAAAACGAATCGAAAAGTATCTTTGTATAGTTTGTCAAAGAGATCGAAACGCTGCGTCGAGGTCGAAGATGACGTCGGTTCCGGAAAACATTCGGATCACCTCGTCAAGTTCAGAGTTGACTTTGAGCCTGAAAAACATTCCGAAAATTCGCTACCTCAGGAACAAAAATCGGAAATAAATCGAGGAGCAACTCCGTATCATGCGGCAAGAAGAACGAAAAACCGCGTCCAGGTCCAAGTGGACGTCGAACTCGAAAAAGATTCGACAAATCACGTGACTTGCGTAGCAAAATAGGAAACGATTTGAAAAGTATCTCTGTATAATTTGACGAAGAGATCGAAACGCTGCGTCGAGGTCAAAAATGACGTCGAATTTCAAAAACATTCGGATCACCTCGTCAAGTTCAGAGTTGACTTTGAGCTTGAAAAACATTCCGAAAATTCGCTACCTCAGGAACAAAAATCGGAAATAAATCGAGGAGCAACTCCGTATCAGGCGGCAAGAAGAACGAAAAACCGCGTCCAGGTCCAAGTGGACGTCGGACTCGAAAAAGGTCCGACAAATCACGTGACTTGCGTAGCAAAATATAAAACGAATCGAAAAGTATCTTTGTATAGTTTGGCAAAGAGATCGAAACGCTGCGTCGAGGTCGAAGATGACGTGGAATTCGAAAAACATTCGGATCACTCCGTCAAGTTCAGAGTTGACGTTGAGCTTGAAAAACATTCCGGAAATTCGCTACCTCAAGAACAAAAATCGGAAATAAATCGAGGAGCAACTCCGTATCAGGCGGCAAGAAGAACGAAAAACCGCGTCCAGGTCCAAGTGGACGTCGAACTCGAAAAAGATTCGACAAATCACGTGATTCGCGTAGCAAAATAGAAAACGAATCGAAAAGTATCTTTGTATCGTTTGTCAAAGAGATCGAAACGCTGCGTCGAGGTCGAAGATGACGTGGAATTCGAAAAACATTCGGATCACCTCGTCAAGTTCAGAGTTGACTTTGAGCTTGAAAAACATTCCGAAAATTCGCTACCTCAGGAACAAAAATCGGAAATAAATCGAGGAGCACCTCCGTATCCCGTATCAGGCGGCAAGAAGAACGAAAAACCGCGTCCAGGTCCAAGTGGACGTCGAACTCGAAAAAGATTCGACAAATCACGTGACTTGCGTAGCAAAATAGGAAACGAATCGAGAAGTATCTTTGTATAGTTCGTCGAAGAGATCGAAACGCTGCGTCGAGGTCAAAAATGACGTCGAATTTCAAAAACATTCGGATCACCTCGTCAAGTTCAGAGTTGACTTTGAGCTTGAAAAACATTCCGAAAATTCGCTACCTCAGGAACAAAAATCGGAAATAAATCGAGGAGCAACTCCGTATCATGCGGCAAGAAGAACGAAAAACCGCGTTCAGGTACAAGTGGACGTCGAACTCGAGGAAGAATCGACAAATCACGTGACTTGCGTAGCAAAATAGAAAACGAATCGAAAAGTATCTTTGTATAGTTTGTCGAAGAGATCGAAACGCTGCGTCGAGGTCGAAGATGACGTCGGTTCCGGAAAACATTCGGATCACCTCGTCAAGTTCAGAGTTGACTTTGAGCTTGAAAAACATTCCGAAAATTCGCTACCTCAGGAACAAAAATCGGAAATAAATCGAGGAGCAACTCCGTATCAGGCGGCAAGAAGAACGAAAAACCGCGTCCAGGTCCAAGTGGACGTCGGACTCGAAAAAGGTCCGACAAATCACGTGACTTGCGTAGCAAAATATAAAACGAATCGAAAAGTATCTTTGTATAGTTCGTCGAAGAGATCGAAACGCTGCGTCGAGGTCAAAAATGACGTCGAATTTCAAAAACATTCGGATCACCTCGTCAAGTTCAGAGTTGACTTTGAGCTTGAAAAACATTCCGAAAATTCGCTACCTCAGGAACAAAAATCGGAAATAAATCGAGGAGCAACTCCGTATCAGGCGGCAAGAAGAACGAAAAACCGCGTCCAGGTCCAAGTGGACGTCGGACTCGAAAAAGGTCCGACAAATCACGTGACTTGCGTAGCAAAATATAAAACGAATCGAAAAGTATCTTTGTATAGTTTGGCAAAGAGATCGAAACGCTGCGTCGAGGTCGAAGATGACGTGGAATTCGAAAAACATTCGGATCACTCCGTCAAGTTCAGAGTTGACGTTGAGCTTGAAAAACATTCCGGAAATTCGCAACCTCAAGAACAAAAATCGGAAATAAATCGAGGAGCAACTCCGTATCAGGCGGCAAGAAGAACGAAAAACCGCGTCCAGGTCCAAGTGGACGTCGAACTCGAAAAAGATTCGACAAATCACGTGATTCGCGTAGCAAAATAGAAAACGAATCGAAAAGTATCTTTGTATCGTTTGTCAAAGAGATCGAAACGCTGCGTCGAGGTCGAAGATGACGTGGAATTCGAAAAACATTCGGATCACCTCGTCAAGTTCAGAGTTGACTTTGAGCTTGAAAAACATTCCGAAAATTCGCTACCTCAGGAACAAAAATCGGAAATAAATCGAGGAGCACCTCCGTATCCCGTATCAGGCGGCAAGAAGAACGAAAAACCGCGTCCAGGTCCAAGTGGACGTCGAACTCGAAAAAGATTCGACAAATCACGTGACTTGCGTAGCAAAATAGGAAACGAATCGAAAAGTATCTTTGTATAGTTCGTCGAAGAGATCGAAACGCTGCGTCGAGGTCAAAAATGACGTCGAATTTCAAAAACATTCGGATCACCTCGTCAAGTTCAGAGTTGACTTTGAGCTTGAAAAACATTCCGAAAATTCGCTACCTCAGGAACAAAAATCGGAAATAAATCGAGGAGCAACTCCGTATCATGCGGCAAGAAGAACGAAAAACCGCGTTCAGGTACAAGTGGACGTCGAACTCGAGGAAGAATCGACAAATCACGTGACTTGCGTAGCAAAATAGAAAACGAATCGAAAAGTATCTTTGTATAGTTTGTCGAAGAGATCGAAACGCTGCGTCGAGGTCGAAGATGACGTCGGTTCCGGAAAACATTCGGATCACCTCGTCAAGTTCAGAGTTGACTTTGAGCTTGAAAAACATTCCGAAAATTCGCTACCTCAGGAACAAAAATCGGAAATAAATCGAGGAGCAACTCCGTATCAGGCGGCAAGAAGAACGAAAAACCGCGTTCAGGTACAAGTGGACGTCGAACTCGAGAAAGAATCGACAAATCACGTGACTTGCGTAGCAAAATAGAAAACGAATCGAAAAGTATCTTTGTATAGTTTGTCAAAGAGATCGAAACGCTGCGTCGAGGTCGAAGATGACGTCGGTTCCGGAAAACATTCGGATCACCTCGTCAAGTTCAGAGTTGACTTTGAGCCTGAAAAACATTCCGAAAATTCGCTACCTCAGGAACAAAAATCGGAAATAAATCGAGGAGCAACTCCGTATCATGCGGCAAGAAGAACGAAAAACCGCGTCCAGGTCCAAGTGGACGTCGAACTCGAAAAAGATTCGACAAATCACGTGACTTGCGTAGCAAAATAGGAAACGATTTGAAAAGTATCTCTGTATAATTTGACGAAGAGATCGAAACGCTGCGTCGAGGTCAAAAATGACGTCGAATTTCAAAAACATTCGAATCACCTCGTCAAGTTCAGAGTTGACTTTGAGCTTGAAAAACATTCCGAAAATTCGCTACCTCAGGAACAAAAATCGGAAATAAATCGAGGAGCAACTCCGTATCAGGCGGCAAGAAGAACGAAAAACCGCGTCCAGGTCCAAGTGGACGTCGGACTCGAAAAAGGTCCGACAAATCACGTGACTTGCGTAGCAAAATATAAAACGAATCGAAAAGTATCTTTGTATAGTTTGGCAAAGAGATCGAAACGCTGCGTCGAGGTCGAAGATGACGTGGAATTCGAAAAACATTCGGATCACTCCGTCAAGTTCAGAGTTGACGTTGAGCTTGAAAAACATTCCGGAAATTCGCAACCTCAAGAACAAAAATCGGAAATAAATCGAGGAGCAACTCCGTATCAGGCGGCAAGAAGAACGAAAAACCGCGTCCAGGTCCAAGTGGACGTCGAACTCGAAAAAGATTCGACAAATCACGTGATTCGCGTAGCAAAATAGAAAACGAATCGAAAAGTATCTTTGTATCGTTTGTCAAAGAGATCGAAACGCTGCGTCGAGGTCGAAGATGACGTGGAATTCGAAAAACATTCGGATCACCTCGTCAAGTTCAGAGTTGACTTTGAGCTTGAAAAACATTCCGAAAATTCGCTACCTCAGGAACAAAAATCGGAAATAAATCGAGGAGCACCTCCGTATCCCGTATCAGGCGGCAAGAAGAACGAAAAACCGCGTCCAGGTCCAAGTGGACGTCGAACTCGAAAAAGATTCGACAAATCACGTGACTTGCGTAGCAAAATAGGAAACGAATCGAAAAGTATCTTTGTATAGTTCGTCGAAGAGATCGAAACGCTGCGTCGAGGTCAAAAATGACGTCGAATTTCAAAAACATTCGGATCACCTCGTCAAGTTCAGAGTTGACTTTGAGCTTGAAAAACATTCCGAAAATTCGCTACCTCAGGAACAAAAATCGGAAATAAATCGAGGAGCAACTCCGTATCATGCGGCAAGAAGAACGAAAAACCGCGTTCAGGTACAAGTGGACGTCGAACTCGAGGAAGAATCGACAAATCACGTGACTTGCGTAGCAAAATAGAAAACGAATCGAAAAGTATCTTTGTATAGTTTGTCGAAGAGATCGAAACGCTGCGTCGAGGTCGAAGATGACGTGGAATTCGAAAAACATTCGGATCACTCCGTCAAGTTCAGAGTTGACGTTGAGCTTGAAAAACATTCCGGAAATTCGCAACCTCAAGAACAAAAATCGGAAATAAATCGAGGAGCAACTCCGTATCAGGCGGCAAGAAGAACGAAAAACCGCGTCCAGGTCCAAGTGGACGTCGAACTCGAAAAAGATTCGACAAATCACGTGATTCGCGTAGCAAAATAGAAAACGAATCGAAAAGTATCTTTGTATCGTTTGTCAAAGAGATCGAAACGCTGCGTCGAGGTCGAAGATGACGTGGAATTCGAAAAACATTCGGATCACCTCGTCAAGTTCAGAGTTGACTTTGAGCTTGAAAAACATTCCGAAAATTCGCTACCTCAGGAACAAAAATCGGAAATAAATCGAGGAGCACCTCCGTATCCCGTATCAGGCGGCAAGAAGAACGAAAAACCGCGTCCAGGTCCAAGTGGACGTCGAACTCGAAAAAGATTCGACAAATCACGTGACTTGCGTAGCAAAATAGGAAACGAATCGAAAAGTATCTTTGTATAGTTTGTCAAAGAGATCGAAACGCTGCGTCGAGGTCGAAGATGACGTCGGTTCCGGAAAACATTCGGATCACCTCGTCAAGTTCAGAGTTGACTTTGAGCCTGAAAAACATTCCGAAAATTCGCTACCTCAGGAACAAAAATCGGAAATAAATCGAGGAGCAACTCCGTATCATGCGGCAAGAAGAACGAAAAACCGCGTCCAGGTCCAAGTGGACGTCGAACTCGAAAAAGATTCGACAAATCACGTGACTTGCGTAGCAAAATAGGAAACGATTTGAAAAGTATCTCTGTATAATTTGACGAAGAGATCGAAACGCTGCGTCGAGGTCAAAAATGACGTCGAATTTCAAAAACATTCGAATCACCTCGTCAAGTTCAGAGTTGACTTTGAGCTTGAAAAACATTCCGAAAATTCGCTACCTCAGGAACAAAAATCGGAAATAAATCGAGGAGCAACTCCGTATCAGGCGGCAAGAAGAACGAAAAACCGCGTCCAGGTCCAAGTGGACGTCGGACTCGAAAAAGGTCCGACAAATCACGTGACTTGCGTAGCAAAATATAAAACGAATCGAAAAGTATCTTTGTATAGTTTGGCAAAGAGATCGAAACGCTGCGTCGAGGTCGAAGATGACGTGGAATTCGAAAAACATTCGGATCACTCCGTCAAGTTCAGAGTTGACGTTGAGCTTGAAAAACATTCCGGAAATTCGCTACCTCAAGAACAAAAATCGGAAATAAATCGAGGAGCAACTCCGTATCAGGCGGCAAGAAGAACGAAAAACCGCGTCCAGGTCCAAGTGGACGTCGAACTCGAAAAAGATTCGACAAATCACGTGATTCGCGTAGCAAAATAGAAAACGAATCGAAAAGTATCTTTGTATCGTTTGTCAAAGAGATCGAAACGCTGCGTCGAGGTCGAAGATGACGTGGAATTCGAAAAACATTCGGATCACCTCGTCAAGTTCAGAGTTGACTTTGAGCTTGAAAAACATTCCGAAAATTCGCTACCTCAGGAACAAAAATCGGAAATAAATCGAGGAGCACCTCCGTATCCCGTATCAGGCGGCAAGAAGAACGAAAAACCGCGTCCAGGTCCAAGTGGACGTCGAACTCGAAAAAGATTCGACAAATCACGTGACTTGCGTAGCAAAATAGGAAACGAATCGAAAAGTATCTTTGTATAGTTCGTCGAAGAGATCGAAACGCTGCGTCGAGGTCAAAAATGACGTCGAATTTCAAAAACATTCGGATCACCTCGTCAAGTTCAGAGTTGACTTTGAGCTTGAAAAACATTCCGAAAATTCGCTACCTCAGGAACAAAAATCGGAAATAAATCGAGGAGCAACTCCGTATCAGGCGGCAAGAAGAACGAAAAACCGCGTTCAGGTACAAGTGGACGTCGGACTCGAAAAAGGTCCGACAAATCACGTGACTTGCGTAGCAAAATAGAAAACGAATCAAAAAGTATCTTTGTATAGTTTGTCGAAGAGATCGAAATGCTGCGTCGAGGTCAAAAATGCCGTCGAATTTCGAAGACATTCGGATCACCTCGTCAAGTTCAGAGTTGACTTTGAGCTTGAAAAACATTCCGAAAATTCGCTACCTCAGGAACAACAATCGGAAATAAATCGAGGAGCAACTCCGTATCAGGCGGCAAGAAGAACGGAAAACCGCGTCCAGGTCCAAGTGGACGTCGAACTCGAAAAAGATTCGACAAATCACGTGACTTGCGTAGCAAAATAGGAAACGAATCGAAAAGTATCTTTGTATAGTTCGTCGAAGAGATCGAAACGCTGCGTCGAGGTCGAAGATGACGTGGAATTCGAAAAACATTCGGATCACTCCGTCAAGTTCAGAGTTGACGTTAAGCTTGAAAAACATTCCGAAAATTCGCTACCTCAAGAACAAAAATCGGAAATAAATCGAGGAGCAACTCCGTATCAGGCGGCAAGAAGAACGAAAAACCGCGTCCAGGTCCAAGTGGACGTCGAACTCGAAAAAGATTCGACAAATCACGTGACTTGCGTATTAAAATAGCAAACGAATCGAAAAGTATCTTTGTATAGTTTGGCAAAGAGATCGAAACGCTGCGTCGAGGTCGAAGATGACGTGGAATTCGAAAAACATTCGGATCACTCCGTCAAGTTCAGAGTTGACGTTGAGCTTGAAAAACATTCCGAAAATTCGCTACCTCAAGAACAAAAATCGGAAATAAATCGAGGAGCAACTCCGTATCATGCGGCAAGAAGAACGAAAAACCGCGTTCAGGTACAAGTGGACGTCGAACTCGAGAAAGAATCGACAAATCACGTGACATGCGTAGCAAAATAGAAAACGAATCGAAAAGTATCTTTGTATAGTTTGTCTAAGAGATCGAAACGCTGCGTCGAGGTCGAAGATGACGTCGGTTCCGGAAAACATTCGGATCACCTCGTCAAGTTCAGAGTTGACTTTGAGCTTGAAAAACATTCCGGAAATTCGCAACCTCAAGAACAAAAATCGGAAATAAATCGAGGAGCAACTCCGTATCAGGCGGCAAGAAGAACGAAAAACCGCGTCCAGGTCCAAGTGGACGTCGAACTCGAAAAAGATTCGACAAATCACGTGATTCGCGTAGCAAAATAGAAAACGAATCGAAAAGTATCTTTGTATCGTTTGTCAAAGAGATCGAAACGCTGCGTCGAGGTCGAAGATGACGTCGGTTCCGGAAAACATTCGGATCACCTCGTCAAGTTCAGAGTTGACTTTGAGCCTGAAAAACATTCCGAAAATTCGCTACCTCAGGAACAAAAATCGGAAATAAATCGAGGAGCAACTCCGTATCCCGTATCAGGCGGCAAGAAGAACGAAAAACCGCGTCCAGGTCCAAGTGGACGTCGAACTCGAAAAAGATTCGACAAATCACGTGACTTGCGTAGCAAAATAGGAAACGAATCGAAAAGTATCTTTGTATAGTTCGTCGAAGAGATCGAAACGCTGCGTCGAGGTCAAAAATGACGTCGAATTTCAAAAACATTCGGATCACCTCGTCAAGTTCAGAGTTGACTTTGAGCTTGAAAAACATTCCGAAAATTCGCTACCTCAGGAACAAAAATCGGAAATAAATCGAGGAGCAACTCCGTATCATGCGGCAAGAAGAACGAAAAACCGCGTTCAGGTACAAGTGGACGTCGAACTCGAGGAAGAATCGACAAATCACGTGACTTGCGTAGCAAAATAGAAAACGAATCGAAAAGTATCTTTGTATAGTTTGTCGAAGAGATCGAAACGCTGCGTCGAGGTCGAAGATGACGTCGGTTCCGGAAAACATTCGGATCACCTCGTCAAGTTCAGAGTTGACTTTGAGCTTGAAAAACATTCCGAAAATTCGCTACCTCAGGAACAAAAATCGGAAATAAATCGAGGAGCAACTCCGTATCAGGCGGCAAGAAGAACGAAAAACCGCGTTCAGGTACAAGTGGACGTCGAACTCGAGAAAGAATCGACAAATCACGTGACTTGCGTAGCAAAATAGAAAACGAATCGAAAAGTATCTTTGTATAGTTTGTCAAAGAGATCGAAACGCTGCGTCGAGGTCGAAGATGACGTCGGTTCCGGAAAACATTCGGATCACCTCGTCAAGTTCAGAGTTGACTTTGAGCCTGAAAAACATTCCGAAAATTCGCTACCTCAGGAACAAAAATCGGAAATAAATCGAGGAGCAACTCCGTATCATGCGGCAAGAAGAACGAAAAACCGCGTCCAGGTCCAAGTGGACGTCGAACTCGAAAAAGATTCGACAAATCACGTGACTTGCGTAGCAAAATAGGAAACGATTTGAAAAGTATCTCTGTATAATTTGACGAAGAGATCGAAACGCTGCGTCGAGGTCAAAAATGACGTCGAATTTCAAAAACATTCGAATCACCTCGTCAAGTTCAGAGTTGACTTTGAGCTTGAAAAACATTCCGAAAATTCGCTACCTCAGGAACAAAAATCGGAAATAAATCGAGGAGCAACTCCGTATCAGGCGGCAAGAAGAACGAAAAACCGCGTCCAGGTCCAAGTGGACGTCGGACTCGAAAAAGGTCCGACAAATCACGTGACTTGCGTAGCAAAATATAAAACGAATCGAAAAGTATCTTTGTATAGTTTGGCAAAGAGATCGAAACGCTGCGTCGAGGTCGAAGATGACGTGGAATTCGAAAAACATTCGGATCACTCCGTCAAGTTCAGAGTTGACGTTGAGCTTGAAAAACATTCCGGAAATTCGCTACCTCAAGAACAAAAATCGGAAATAAATCGAGGAGCAACTCCGTATCAGGCGGCAAGAAGAACGAAAAACCGCGTCCAGGTCCAAGTGGACGTCGAACTCGAAAAAGATTCGACAAATCACGTGATTCGCGTAGCAAAATAGAAAACGAATCGAAAAGTATCTTTGTATCGTTTGTCAAAGAGATCGAAACGCTGCGTCGAGGTCGAAGATGACGTGGAATTCGAAAAACATTCGGATCACCTCGTCAAGTTCAGAGTTGACTTTGAGCTTGAAAAACATTCCGAAAATTCGCTACCTCAGGAACAAAAATCGGAAATAAATCGAGGAGCACCTCCGTATCCCGTATCAGGCGGCAAGAAGAACGAAAAACCGCGTCCAGGTCCAAGTGGACGTCGAACTCGAAAAAGATTCGACAAATCACGTGACTTGCGTAGCAAAATAGGAAACGAATCGAAAAGTATCTTTGTATAGTTCGTCGAAGAGATCGAAACGCTGCGTCGAGGTCAAAAATGACGTCGAATTTCAAAAACATTCGGATCACCTCGTCAAGTTCAGAGTTGACTTTGAGCTTGAAAAACATTCCGAAAATTCGCTACCTCAGGAACAAAAATCGGAAATAAATCGAGGAGCAACTCCGTATCAGGCGGCAAGAAGAACGAAAAACCGCGTTCAGGTACAAGTGGACGTCGGACTCGAAAAAGGTCCGACAAATCACGTGACTTGCGTAGCAAAATAGAAAACGAATCAAAAAGTATCTTTGTATAGTTTGTCGAAGAGATCGAAATGCTGCGTCGAGGTCAAAAATGCCGTCGAATTTCGAAGACATTCGGATCACCTCGTCAAGTTCAGAGTTGACTTTGAGCTTGAAAAACATTCCGAAAATTCGCTACCTCAGGAACAACAATCGGAAATAAATCGAGGAGCAACTCCGTATCAGGCGGCAAGAAGAACGGAAAACCGCGTCCAGGTCCAAGTGGACGTCGAACTCGAAAAAGATTCGACAAATCACGTGACTTGCGTAGCAAAATAGGAAACGAATCGAAAAGTATCTTTGTATAGTTCGTCGAAGAGATCGAAACGCTGCGTCGAGGTCGAAGATGACGTGGAATTCGAAAAACATTCGGATCACTCCGTCAAGTTCAGAGTTGACGTTAAGCTTGAAAAACATTCCGAAAATTCGCTACCTCAAGAACAAAAATCGGAAATAAATCGAGGAGCAACTCCGTATCAGGCGGCAAGAAGAACGAAAAACCGCGTCCAGGTCCAAGTGGACGTCGAACTCGAAAAAGATTCGACAAATCACGTGACTTGCGTATTAAAATAGCAAACGAATCGAAAAGTATCTTTGTATAGTTTGGCAAAGAGATCGAAACGCTGCGTCGAGGTCGAAGATGACGTGGAATTCGAAAAACATTCGGATCACTCCGTCAAGTTCAGAGTTGACGTTGAGCTTGAAAAACATTCCGAAAATTCGCTACCTCAAGAACAAAAATCGGAAATAAATCGAGGAGCAACTCCGTATCATGCGGCAAGAAGAACGAAAAACCGCGTTCAGGTACAAGTGGACGTCGAACTCGAGAAAGAATCGACAAATCACGTGACTTGCGTAGCAAAATAGAAAACGAATCGAAAAGTATCTTTGTATAGTTTGTCTAAGAGATCGAAACGCTGCGTCGAGGTCGAAGATGACGTCGGTTCCGGAAAACATTCGGATCACCTCGTCAAGTTCAGAGTTGACTTTGAGCTTGAAAAACATTCCGAAAATTCGCTACCTCAGGAACAAAAATCGGAAATAAATCGAGGAGCAACTCCGTATCAGGCGGCAAGAAGAACGAAAAACCGCGTCCAGGTCCAAGTGGACGTCGGACTCGAAAAAGGTCCGACAAATCACGTGACTTGCGTAGCAAAATATAAAACGAATCGAAAAGTATCTTTCTACAACAGCGGAGCGAAACCAGCGAGTTTCCATCCGCAAACGAGGATGGAAACCAGTCGATTGCCGGTCCTCGTTTGCGGATGGAAACTCGCTGGTTCCGCTCCACTGTTGTAGAAAATAGTATGTTCACCTCGGAAAAAACGGTCGTTTGCACCTCGTATGAAATTGAGAACACCTCGGCTTCGCCTCGATGTTCAACTTCATACTCGGCGTGCAAACGACCGTTTTCTCGCTCGGTAAACAATATACTATTGTATAGTGTGGCAAAGAGCTCGAAACGCTGCGTCGAGGTCGAAGATGACGTGGAATTCGAAAAACATTCGGATCACTCCGTCAAGTTCAGAGTTGACGTTGAGCTTGAAAAACATTCCGAAAATTCGCTACCTCAAGAACAAAAATCGGAAATAAATCGAGGAGCAACTCCGTATCAGGCGGCAAGAAGAACGAAAAACCGCGTCCAGGTCCAAGTGGACGTCGAACTCGAAAAAGATTCGACAAATCACGTGATTCGCGTAGCAAAATAGAAAACGAATCGAAAAGTATCTTTGTATCGTTTGTCAAAGAGATCGAAACGCTGCGTCGAGGTCGAAGATGACGTGGAATTCGAAAAACATTCGGATCACCTCGTCAAGTTCAGAGTTGACTTTGAGCTTGAAAAACATTCCGAAAATTCGCTACCTCAGGAACAAAAATCGGAAATAAATCGAGGAGCACCTCCGTATCCCGTATCAGGCGGCAAGAAGAACGAAAAACCGCGTCCAGGTCCAAGTGGACGTCGAACTCGAAAAAGATTCGACAAATCACGTGACTTGCGTAGCAAAATAGGAAACGAATCGAAAAGTATCTTTGTATAGTTCGTCGAAGAGATCGAAATGCTGCGTCGAGGTCAAAAATGCCGTCGAATTTCGAAGACATTCGGATCACCTCGTCAAGTTCAGAGTTGACTTTGAGCTTGAAAAACATTCCGAAAATTCGCTACCTCAGGAACAACAATCGGAAATAAATCGAGGAGCAACTCCGTATCAGGCGGCAAGAAGAACGGAAAACCGCGTCCAGGTCCAAGTGGACGTCGAACTCGAAAAAGATTCGACAAATCACGTGACTTGCGTAGCAAAATAGGAAACGAATCGAAAAGTATCTTTGTATAGTTCGTCGAAGAGATCGAAACGCTGCGTCGAGGTCGAAGATGACGTGGAATTCGAAAAACATTCGGATCACTCCGTCAAGTTCAGAGTTGACGTTAAGCTTGAAAAACATTCCGAAAATTCGCTACCTCAAGAACAAAAATCGGAAATAAATCGAGGAGCAACTCCGTATCAGGCGGCAAGAAGAACGAAAAACCGCGTCCAGGTCCAAGTGGACGTCGAACTCGAAAAAGATTCGACAAATCACGTGACTTGCGTATTAAAATAGCAAACGAATCGAAAAGTATCTTTGTATAGTTTGGCAAAGAGATCGAAACGCTGCGTCGAGGTCGAAGATGACGTGGAATTCGAAAAACATTCGGATCACTCCGTCAAGTTCAGAGTTGACGTTGAGCTTGAAAAACATTCCGAAAATTCGCTACCTCAAGAACAAAAATCGGAAATAAATCGAGGAGCAACTCCGTATCATGCGGCAAGAAGAACGAAAAACCGCGTTCAGGTACAAGTGGACGTCGAACTCGAGAAAGAATCGACAAATCACGTGACTTGCGTAGCAAAATAGAAAACGAATCGAAAAGTATCTTTGTATAGTTTGTCTAAGAGATCGAAACGCTGCGTCGAGGTCGAAGATGACGTCGGTTCCGGAAAACATTCGGATCACCTCGTCAAGTTCAGAGTTGACTTTGAGCTTGAAAAACATTCCGAAAATTCGCTACCTCAGGAACAAAAATCGGAAATAAATCGAGGAGCAACTCCGTATCAGGCGGCAAGAAGAACGAAAAACCGCGTCCAGGTCCAAGTGGACGTCGGACTCGAAAAAGGTCCGACAAATCACGTGACTTGCGTAGCAAAATATAAAACGAATCGAAAAGTATCTTTGTATAGTGTGGCAAAGAGCTCGAAACGCTGCGTCGAGGTCGAAGATGACGTGGAATTCGAAAAACATTCGGATCACTCCGTCAAGTTCAGAGTTGACGTTGAGCTTGAAAAACATTCCGAAAATTCGCTACCTCAAGAACAAAAATCGGAAATAAATCGAGGAGCAACTCCGTATCAGGCGGCAAGAAGAACGAAAAACCGCGTCCAGGTCCAAGTGGACGTCGAACTCGAAAAAGATTCGACAAATCACGTGATTCGCGTAGCAAAATAGAAAACGAATCGAAAAGTATCTTTGTATCGTTTGTCAAAGAGATCGAAACGCTGCGTCGAGGTCGAAGATGACGTGGAATTCGAAAAACATTCGGATCACCTCGTCAAGTTCAGAGTTGACTTTGAGCTTGAAAAACATTCCGAAAATTCGCTACCTCAGGAACAAAAATCGGAAATAAATCGAGGAGCACCTCCGTATCCCGTATCAGGCGGCAAGAAGAACGAAAAACCGCGTCCAGGTCCAAGTGGACGTCGAACTCGAAAAAGATTCGACAAATCACGTGACTTGCGTAGCAAAATAGGAAACGAATCGAAAAGTATCTTTGTATAGTTCGTCGAAGAGATCGAAACGCTGCGTCGAGGTCAAAAATGACGTCGAATTTCAAAAACATTCGGATCACCTCGTCAAGTTCAGAGTTGACTTTGAGCTTGAAAAACATTCCGAAAATTCGCTACCTCAGGAACAAAAATCGGAAATAAATCGAGGAGCAACTCCGTATCATGCGGCAAGAAGAACGAAAAACCGCGTTCAGGTACAAGTGGACGTCGAACTCGAGGAAGAATCGACAAATCACGTGACTTGCGTAGCAAAATAGAAAACGAATCGAAAAGTATCTTTGTATAGTTTGTCGAAGAGATCGAAACGCTGCGTCGAGGTCGAAGATGACGTCGGTTCCGGAAAACATTCGGATCACCTCGTCAAGTTCAGAGTTGACTTTGAGCTTGAAAAACATTCCGAAAATTCGCTACCTCAGGAACAAAAATCGGAAATAAATCGAGGAGCAACTCCGTATCAGGCGGCAAGAAGAACGAAAAACCGCGTTCAGGTACAAGTGGACGTCGAACTCGAGAAAGAATCGACAAATCACGTGACTTGCGTAGCAAAATAGAAAACGAATCGAAAAGTATCTTTGTATAGTTTGTCAAAGAGATCGAAACGCTGCGTCGAGGTCGAAGATGACGTCGGTTCCGGAAAACATTCGGATCACCTCGTCAAGTTCAGAGTTGACTTTGAGCCTGAAAAACATTCCGAAAATTCGCTACCTCAGGAACAAAAATCGGAAATAAATCGAGGAGCAACTCCGTATCATGCGGCAAGAAGAACGAAAAACCGCGTCCAGGTCCAAGTGGACGTCGAACTCGAAAAAGATTCGACAAATCACGTGACTTGCGTAGCAAAATAGGAAACGATTTGAAAAGTATCTCTGTATAATTTGACGAAGAGATCGAAACGCTGCGTCGAGGTCAAAAATGACGTCGAATTTCAAAAACATTCGGATCACCTCGTCAAGTTCAGAGTTGACTTTGAGCTTGAAAAACATTCCGAAAATTCGCTACCTCAGGAACAAAAATCGGAAATAAATCGAGGAGCACCTCCGTATCCCGTATCAGGCGGCAAGAAGAACGAAAAACCGCGTCCAGGTCCAAGTGGACGTCGAACTCGAAAAAGATTCGACAAATCACGTGACTTGCGTAGCAAAATAGGAAACGAATCGAAAAGTATCTTTGTATAGTTCGTCGAAGAGATCGAAACGCTGCGTCGAGGTCAAAAATGACGTCGAATTTCAAAAACATTCGGATCACCTCGTCAAGTTCAGAGTTGACGTTGAGCTTGAAAAACATTCCGGAAATTCGCTACCTCAAGAACAAAAATCGGAAATAAATCGAGGAGCAACTCCGTATCAGGCGGCAAGAAGAACGAAAAACCGCGTCCAGGTCCAAGTGGACGTCGAACTCGAAAAAGATTCGACAAATCACGTGATTCGCGTAGCAAAATAGAAAACGAATCGAAAAGTATCTTTGTATCGTTTGTCAAAGAGATCGAAACGCTGCGTCGAGGTCGAAGATGACGTGGAATTCGAAAAACATTCGGATCACCTCGTCAAGTTCAGAGTTGACTTTGAGCTTGAAAAACATTCCGAAAATTCGCTACCTCAGGAACAAAAATCGGAAATAAATCGAGGAGCACCTCCGTATCCCGTATCAGGCGGCAAGAAGAACGAAAAACCGCGTCCAGGTCCAAGTGGACGTCGAACTCGAAAAAGATTCGACAAATCACGTGACTTGCGTAGCAAAATAGGAAACGAATCGAAAAGTATCTTTGTATAGTTCGTCGAAGAGATCGAAACGCTGCGTCGAGGTCAAAAATGACGTCGAATTTCAAAAACATTCGGATCACCTCGTCAAGTTCAGAGTTGACTTTGAGCTTGAAAAACATTCCGAAAATTCACTACCTCAGGAACAAAAATCGGAAATAAATCGAGGAGCAACTCCGTATCAGGCGGCAAGAAGAACGAAAAACCGCGTTCAGGTACAAGTGGACGTCGGACTCGAAAAAGGTCCGACAAATCACGTGACTTGCGTAGCAAAATAGAAAACGAATCAAAAAGTATCTTTGTATAGTTTGTCGAAGAGATCGAAATGCTGCGTCGAGGTCAAAAATGCCGTCGAATTTCGAAGACATTCGGATCACCTCGTCAAGTTCAGAGTTGACTTTGAGCTTGAAAAACATTCCGAAAATTCGCTACCTCAGGAACAACAATCGGAAATAAATCGAGGAGCAACTCCGTATCAGGCGGCAAGAAGAACGGAAAACCGCGTCCAGGTCCAAGTGGACGTCGAACTCGAAAAAGATTCGACAAATCACGTGACTTGCGTAGCAAAATAGGAAACGAATCGAAAAGTATCTTTGTATAGTTCGTCGAAGAGATCGAAACGCTGCGTCGAGGTCGAAGATGACGTGGAATTCGAAAAACATTCGGATCACTCCGTCAAGTTCAGAGTTGACGTTAAGCTTGAAAAACATTCCGAAAATTCGCTACCTCAAGAACAAAAATCGGAAATAAATCGAGGAGCAACTCCGTATCAGGCGGCAAGAAGAACGAAAAACCGCGTCCAGGTCCAAGTGGACGTCGAACTCGAAAAAGATTCGACAAATCACGTGACTTGCGTATTAAAATAGCAAACGAATCGAAAAGTATCTTTGTATAGTTTGGCAAAGAGATCGAAACGCTGCGTCGAGGTCGAAGATGACGTGGAATTCGAAAAACATTCGGATCACTCCGTCAAGTTCAGAGTTGACGTTGAGCTTGAAAAACATTCCGAAAATTCGCTACCTCAAGAACAAAAATCGGAAATAAATCGAGGAGCAACTCCGTATCATGCGGCAAGAAGAACGAAAAACCGCGTTCAGGTACAAGTGGACGTCGAACTCGAGAAAGAATCGACAAATCACGTGACTTGCGTAGCAAAATAGAAAACGAATCGAAAAGTATCTTTGTATAGTTTGTCTAAGAGATCGAAACGCTGCGTCGAGGTCGAAGATGACGTCGGTTCCGGAAAACATTCGGATCACCTCGTCAAGTTCAGAGTTGACTTTGAGCTTGAAAAACATTCCGAAAATTCGCTACCTCAGGAACAAAAATCGGAAATAAATCGAGGAGCAACTCCGTATCAGGCGGCAAGAAAAACGAAAAACCGCGTCCAGGTCCAAGTGGACGTCGGACTCGAAAAAGGTCCGACAAATCACGTGACTTGCGTAGCAAAATATAAAACGAATCGAAAAGTATCTTTGTATAGTGTGGCAAAGAGCTCGAAACGCTGCGTCGAGGTCGAAGATGACGTGGAATTCGAAAAACATTCGGATCACTCCGTCAAGTTCAGAGTTGACGTTGAGCTTGAAAAACATTCCGGAAATTCGCTACCTCAAGAACAAAAATCGGAAATAAATCGAGGAGCAACTCCGTATCAGGCGGCAAGAAGAACGAAAAACCGCGTCCAGGTCCAAGTGGACGTCGAACTCGAAAAAGATTCGACAAATCACGTGATTCGCGTAGCAAAATAGAAAACGAATCGAAAAGTATCTTTGTATCGTTTGTCAAAGAGATCGAAACGCTGCGTCGAGGTCGAAGATGACGTGGAATTCGAAAAACATTCGGATCACCTCGTCAAGTTCAGAGTTGACTTTGAGCTTGAAAAACATTCCGAAAATTCGCTACCTCAGGAACAAAAATCGGAAATAAATCGAGGAGCACCTCCGTATCCCGTATCAGGCGGCAAGAAGAACGAAAAACCGCGTCCAGGTCCAAGTGGACGTCGAACTCGAAAAAGATTCGACAAATCACGTGACTTGCGTAGCAAAATAGGAAACGAATCGAAAAGTATCTTTGTATAGTTCGTCGAAGAGATCGAAACGCTGCGTCGAGGTCAAAAATGACGTCGAATTTCAAAAACATTCGGATCACCTCGTCAAGTTCAGAGTTGACTTTGAGCTTGAAAAACATTCCGAAAATTCACTACCTCAGGAACAAAAATCGGAAATAAATCGAGGAGCAACTCCGTATCAGGCGGCAAGAAGAACGAAAAACCGCGTTCAGGTACAAGTGGACGTCGGACTCGAAAAAGGTCCGACAAATCACGTGACTTGCGTAGCAAAATAGAAAACGAATCAAAAAGTATCTTTGTATAGTTTGTCGAAGAGATCGAAATGCTGCGTCGAGGTCAAAAATGCCGTCGAATTTCGAAGACATTCGGATCACCTCGTCAAGTTCAGAGTTGACTTTGAGCTTGAAAAACATTCCGAAAATTCGCTACCTCAGGAACAACAATCGGAAATAAATCGAGGAGCAACTCCGTATCAGGCGGCAAGAAGAACGGAAAACCGCGTCCAGGTCCAAGTGGACGTCGAACTCGAAAAAGATTCGACAAATCACGTGACTTGCGTAGCAAAATAGGAAACGAATCGAAAAGTATCTTTGTATAGTTCGTCGAAGAGATCGAAACGCTGCGTCGAGGTCGAAGATGACGTGGAATTCGAAAAACATTCGGATCACTCCGTCAAGTTCAGAGTTGACGTTAAGCTTGAAAAACATTCCGAAAATTCGCTACCTCAAGAACAAAAATCGGAAATAAATCGAGGAGCAACTCCGTATCAGGCGGCAAGAAGAACGAAAAACCGCGTCCAGGTCCAAGTGGACGTCGAACTCGAAAAAGATTCGACAAATCACGTGACTTGCGTATTAAAATAGCAAACGAATCGAAAAGTATCTTTGTATAGTTTGGCAAAGAGATCGAAACGCTGCGTCGAGGTCGAAGATGACGTGGAATTCGAAAAACATTCGGATCACTCCGTCAAGTTCAGAGTTGACGTTGAGCTTGAAAAACATTCCGAAAATTCGCTACCTCAAGAACAAAAATCGGAAATAAATCGAGGAGCAACTCCGTATCATGCGGCAAGAAGAACGAAAAACCGCGTTCAGGTACAAGTGGACGTCGAACTCGAGAAAGAATCGACAAATCACGTGACTTGCGTAGCAAAATAGAAAACGAATCGAAAAGTATCTTTGTATAGTTTGTCTAAGAGATCGAAACGCTGCGTCGAGGTCGAAGATGACGTCGGTTCCGGAAAACATTCGGATCACCTCGTCAAGTTCAGAGTTGACTTTGAGCTTGAAAAACATTCCGAAAATTCGCTACCTCAGGAACAAAAATCGGAAATAAATCGAGGAGCAACTCCGTATCAGGCGGCAAGAAGAACGAAAAACCGCGTCCAGGTCCAAGTGGACGTCGGACTCGAAAAAGGTCCGACAAATCACGTGACTTGCGTAGCAAAATATAAAACGAATCGAAAAGTATCTTTGTATAGTTTGGCAAAGAGATCGAAACGCTGCGTCGAGGTCGAAGATGACGTGGAATTCGAAAAACATTCGGATCACTCCGTCAAGTTCAGAGTTGACGTTGAGCTTGAAAAACATTCCGGAAATTCGCTACCTCAAGAACAAAAATCGGAAATAAATCGAGGAGCAACTCCGTATCAGGCGGCAAGAAGAACGAAAAACCGCGTCCAGGTCCAAGTGGACGTCGAACTCGAAAAAGATTCGACAAATCACGTGATTCGCGTAGCAAAATAGAAAACGAATCGAAAAGTATCTTTGTATCGTTTGTCAAAGAGATCGAAACGCTGCGTCGAGGTCGAAGATGACGTGGAATTCGAAAAACATTCGGATCACCTCGTCAAGTTCAGAGTTGACTTTGAGCTTGAAAAACATTCCGAAAATTCGCTACCTCAGGAACAAAAATCGGAAATAAATCGAGGAGCACCTCCGTATCCCGTATCAGGCGGCAAGAAGAACGAAAAACCGCGTCCAGGTCCAAGTGGACGTCGAACTCGAAAAAGATTCGACAAATCACGTGACTTGCGTAGCAAAATAGGAAACGAATCGAAAAGTATCTTTGTATAGTTCGTCGAAGAGATCGAAACGCTGCGTCGAGGTCAAAAATGACGTCGAATTTCAAAAACATTCGGATCACCTCGTCAAGTTCAGAGTTGACTTTGAGCTTGAAAAACATTCCGAAAATTCGCTACCTCAGGAACAAAAATCGGAAATAAATCGAGGAGCAACTCCGTATCAGGCGGCAAGAAGAACGAAAAACCGCGTTCAGGTACAAGTGGACGTCGGACTCGAAAAAGGTCCGACAAATCACGTGACTTGCGTAGCAAAATAGAAAACGAATCAAAAAGTATCTTTGTATAGTTTGTCGAAGAGATCGAAATGCTGCGTCGAGGTCAAAAATGCCGTCGAATTTCGAAGACATTCGGATCACCTCGTCAAGTTCAGAGTTGACTTTGAGCTTGAAAAACATTCCGAAAATTCGCTACCTCAGGAACAACAATCGGAAATAAATCGAGGAGCAACTCCGTATCAGGCGGCAAGAAGAACGGAAAACCGCGTCCAGGTCCAAGTGGACGTCGAACTCGAAAAAGATTCGACAAATCACGTGACTTGCGTAGCAAAATAGGAAACGAATCGAAAAGTATCTTTGTATAGTTCGTCGAAGAGATCGAAACGCTGCGTCGAGGTCGAAGATGACGTGGAATTCGAAAAACATTCGGATCACTCCGTCAAGTTCAGAGTTGACGTTAAGCTTGAAAAACATTCCGAAAATTCGCTACCTCAAGAACAAAAATCGGAAATAAATCGAGGAGCAACTCCGTATCAGGCGGCAAGAAGAACGAAAAACCGCGTCCAGGTCCAAGTGGACGTCGAACTCGAAAAAGATTCGACAAATCACGTGACTTGCGTATTAAAATAGCAAACGAATCGAAAAGTATCTTTGTATAGTTTGGCAAAGAGATCGAAACGCTGCGTCGAGGTCGAAGATGACGTGGAATTCGAAAAACATTCGGATCACTCCGTCAAGTTCAGAGTTGACGTTGAGCTTGAAAAACATTCCGAAAATTCGCTACCTCAAGAACAAAAATCGGAAATAAATCGAGGAGCAACTCCGTATCATGCGGCAAGAAGAACGAAAAACCGCGTTCAGGTACAAGTGGACGTCGAACTCGAGAAAGAATCGACAAATCACGTGACTTGCGTAGCAAAATAGAAAACGAATCGAAAAGTATCTTTGTATAGTTTGTCTAAGAGATCGAAACGCTGCGTCGAGGTCGAAGATGACGTCGGTTCCGGAAAACATTCGGATCACCTCGTCAAGTTCAGAGTTGACTTTGAGCTTGAAAAACATTCCGAAAATTCGCTACCTCAGGAACAAAAATCGGAAATAAATCGAGGAGCAACTCCGTATCAGGCGGCAAGAAGAACGAAAAACCGCGTCCAGGTCCAAGTGGACGTCGGACTCGAAAAAGGTCCGACAAATCACGTGACTTGCGTAGCAAAATATAAAACGAATCGAAAAGTATCTTTGTATAGTGTGGCAAAGAGCTCGAAACGCTGCGTCGAGGTCGAAGATGACGTGGAATTCGAAAAACATTCGGATCACTCCGTCAAGTTCAGAGTTGACGTTGAGCTTGAAAAACATTCCGAAAATTCGCTACCTCAAGAACAAAAATCGGAAATAAATCGAGGAGCAACTCCGTATCAGGCGGCAAGAAGAACGAAAAACCGCGTCCAGGTCCAAGTGGACGTCGAACTCGAAAAAGATTCGACAAATCACGTGATTCGCGTAGCAAAATAGAAAACGAATCGAAAAGTATCTTTGTATCGTTTGTCAAAGAGATCGAAACGCTGCGTCGAGGTCGAAGATGACGTGGAATTCGAAAAACATTCGGATCACCTCGTCAAGTTCAGAGTTGACTTTGAGCTTGAAAAACATTCCGAAAATTCGCTACCTCAGGAACAAAAATCGGAAATAAATCGAGGAGCACCTCCGTATCCCGTATCAGGCGGCAAGAAGAACGAAAAACCGCGTCCAGGTCCAAGTGGACGTCGAACTCGAAAAAGATTCGACAAATCACGTGACTTGCGTAGCAAAATAGGAAACGAATCGAAAAGTATCTTTGTATAGTTCGTCGAAGAGATCGAAACGCTGCGTCGAGGTCAAAAATGACGTCGAATTTCAAAAACATTCGGATCACCTCGTCAAGTTCAGAGTTGACTTTGAGCTTGAAAAACATTCCGAAAATTCGCTACCTCAGGAACAAAAATCGGAAATAAATCGAGGAGCAACTCCGTATCATGCGGCAAGAAGAACGAAAAACCGCGTTCAGGTACAAGTGGACGTCGAACTCGAGGAAGAATCGACAAATCACGTGACTTGCGTAGCAAAATAGAAAACGAATCGAAAAGTATCTTTGTATAGTTTGTCGAAGAGATCGAAACGCTGCGTCGAGGTCGAAGATGACGTCGGTTCCGGAAAACATTCGGATCACCTCGTCAAGTTCAGAGTTGACTTTGAGCTTGAAAAACATTCCGAAAATTCGCTACCTCAGGAACAAAAATCGGAAATAAATCGAGGAGCAACTCCGTATCAGGCGGCAAGAAGAACGAAAAACCGCGTTCAGGTACAAGTGGACGTCGAACTCGAGAAAGAATCGACAAATCACGTGACTTGCGTAGCAAAATAGAAAACGAATCGAAAAGTATCTTTGTATAGTTTGTCAAAGAGATCGAAACGCTGCGTCGAGGTCGAAGATGACGTCGGTTCCGGAAAACATTCGGATCACCTCGTCAAGTTCAGAGTTGACTTTGAGCCTGAAAAACATTCCGAAAATTCGCTACCTCAGGAACAAAAATCGGAAATAAATCGAGGAGCAACTCCGTATCATGCGGCAAGAAGAACGAAAAACCGCGTCCAGGTCCAAGTGGACGTCGAACTCGAAAAAGATTCGACAAATCACGTGACTTGCGTAGCAAAATAGGAAACGATTTGAAAAGTATCTCTGTATAATTTGACGAAGAGATCGAAACGCTGCGTCGAGGTCAAAAATGACGTCGAATTTCAAAAACATTCGGATCACCTCGTCAAGTTCAGAGTTGACTTTGAGCTTGAAAAACATTCCGAAAATTCGCTACCTCAGGAACAAAAATCGGAAATAAATCGAGGAGCACCTCCGTATCCCGTATCAGGCGGCAAGAAGAACGAAAAACCGCGTCCAGGTCCAAGTGGACGTCGAACTCGAAAAAGATTCGACAAATCACGTGACTTGCGTAGCAAAATAGGAAACGAATCGAAAAGTATCTTTGTATAGTTCGTCGAAGAGATCGAAACGCTGCGTCGAGGTCAAAAATGACGTCGAATTTCAAAAACATTCGGATCACCTCGTCAAGTTCAGAGTTGACGTTGAGCTTGAAAAACATTCCGGAAATTCGCTACCTCAAGAACAAAAATCGGAAATAAATCGAGGAGCAACTCCGTATCAGGCGGCAAGAAGAACGAAAAACCGCGTCCAGGTCCAAGTGGACGTCGAACTCGAAAAAGATTCGACAAATCACGTGATTCGCGTAGCAAAATAGAAAACGAATCGAAAAGTATCTTTGTATCGTTTGTCAAAGAGATCGAAACGCTGCGTCGAGGTCGAAGATGACGTGGAATTCGAAAAACATTCGGATCACCTCGTCAAGTTCAGAGTTGACTTTGAGCTTGAAAAACATTCCGAAAATTCGCTACCTCAGGAACAAAAATCGGAAATAAATCGAGGAGCACCTCCGTATCCCGTATCAGGCGGCAAGAAGAACGAAAAACCGCGTCCAGGTCCAAGTGGACGTCGAACTCGAAAAAGATTCGACAAATCACGTGACTTGCGTAGCAAAATAGGAAACGAATCGAAAAGTATCTTTGTATAGTTCGTCGAAGAGATCGAAACGCTGCGTCGAGGTCAAAAATGACGTCGAATTTCAAAAACATTCGGATCACCTCGTCAAGTTCAGAGTTGACTTTGAGCTTGAAAAACATTCCGAAAATTCACTACCTCAGGAACAAAAATCGGAAATAAATCGAGGAGCAACTCCGTATCAGGCGGCAAGAAGAACGAAAAACCGCGTTCAGGTACAAGTGGACGTCGGACTCGAAAAAGGTCCGACAAATCACGTGACTTGCGTAGCAAAATAGAAAACGAATCAAAAAGTATCTTTGTATAGTTTGTCGAAGAGATCGAAATGCTGCGTCGAGGTCAAAAATGCCGTCGAATTTCGAAGACATTCGGATCACCTCGTCAAGTTCAGAGTTGACTTTGAGCTTGAAAAACATTCCGAAAATTCGCTACCTCAGGAACAACAATCGGAAATAAATCGAGGAGCAACTCCGTATCAGGCGGCAAGAAGAACGGAAAACCGCGTCCAGGTCCAAGTGGACGTCGAACTCGAAAAAGATTCGACAAATCACGTGACTTGCGTAGCAAAATAGGAAACGAATCGAAAAGTATCTTTGTATAGTTCGTCGAAGAGATCGAAACGCTGCGTCGAGGTCGAAGATGACGTGGAATTCGAAAAACATTCGGATCACTCCGTCAAGTTCAGAGTTGACGTTAAGCTTGAAAAACATTCCGAAAATTCGCTACCTCAAGAACAAAAATCGGAAATAAATCGAGGAGCAACTCCGTATCAGGCGGCAAGAAGAACGAAAAACCGCGTCCAGGTCCAAGTGGACGTCGAACTCGAAAAAGATTCGACAAATCACGTGACTTGCGTATTAAAATAGCAAACGAATCGAAAAGTATCTTTGTATAGTTTGGCAAAGAGATCGAAACGCTGCGTCGAGGTCGAAGATGACGTGGAATTCGAAAAACATTCGGATCACTCCGTCAAGTTCAGAGTTGACGTTGAGCTTGAAAAACATTCCGAAAATTCGCTACCTCAAGAACAAAAATCGGAAATAAATCGAGGAGCAACTCCGTATCATGCGGCAAGAAGAACGAAAAACCGCGTTCAGGTACAAGTGGACGTCGAACTCGAGAAAGAATCGACAAATCACGTGACTTGCGTAGCAAAATAGAAAACGAATCGAAAAGTATCTTTGTATAGTTTGTCTAAGAGATCGAAACGCTGCGTCGAGGTCGAAGATGACGTCGGTTCCGGAAAACATTCGGATCACCTCGTCAAGTTCAGAGTTGACTTTGAGCTTGAAAAACATTCCGAAAATTCGCTACCTCAGGAACAAAAATCGGAAATAAATCGAGGAGCAACTCCGTATCAGGCGGCAAGAAGAACGAAAAACCGCGTCCAGGTCCAAGTGGACGTCGGACTCGAAAAAGGTCCGACAAATCACGTGACTTGCGTAGCAAAATATAAAACGAATCGAAAAGTATCTTTGTATAGTGTGGCAAAGAGCTCGAAACGCTGCGTCGAGGTCGAAGATGACGTGGAATTCGAAAAACATTCGGATCACTCCGTCAAGTTCAGAGTTGACGTTGAGCTTGAAAAACATTCCGGAAATTCGCTACCTCAAGAACAAAAATCGGAAATAAATCGAGGAGCAACTCCGTATCAGGCGGCAAGAAGAACGAAAAACCGCGTCCAGGTCCAAGTGGACGTCGAACTCGAAAAAGATTCGACAAATCACGTGATTCGCGTAGCAAAATAGAAAACGAATCGAAAAGTATCTTTGTATCGTTTGTCAAAGAGATCGAAACGCTGCGTCGAGGTCGAAGATGACGTGGAATTCGAAAAACATTCGGATCACCTCGTCAAGTTCAGAGTTGACTTTGAGCTTGAAAAACATTCCGAAAATTCGCTACCTCAGGAACAAAAATCGGAAATAAATCGAGGAGCACCTCCGTATCCCGTATCAGGCGGCAAGAAGAACGAAAAACCGCGTCCAGGTCCAAGTGGACGTCGAACTCGAAAAAGATTCGACAAATCACGTGACTTGCGTAGCAAAATAGGAAACGAATCGAAAAGTATCTTTGTATAGTTCGTCGAAGAGATCGAAACGCTGCGTCGAGGTCAAAAATGACGTCGAATTTCAAAAACATTCGGATCACCTCGTCAAGTTCAGAGTTGACTTTGAGCTTGAAAAACATTCCGAAAATTCACTACCTCAGGAACAAAAATCGGAAATAAATCGAGGAGCAACTCCGTATCAGGCGGCAAGAAGAACGAAAAACCGCGTTCAGGTACAAGTGGACGTCGGACTCGAAAAAGGTCCGACAAATCACGTGACTTGCGTAGCAAAATAGAAAACGAATCAAAAAGTATCTTTGTATAGTTTGTCGAAGAGATCGAAATGCTGCGTCGAGGTCAAAAATGCCGTCGAATTTCGAAGACATTCGGATCACCTCGTCAAGTTCAGAGTTGACTTTGAGCTTGAAAAACATTCCGAAAATTCGCTACCTCAGGAACAACAATCGGAAATAAATCGAGGAGCAACTCCGTATCAGGCGGCAAGAAGAACGGAAAACCGCGTCCAGGTCCAAGTGGACGTCGAACTCGAAAAAGATTCGACAAATCACGTGACTTGCGTAGCAAAATAGGAAACGAATCGAAAAGTATCTTTGTATAGTTCGTCGAAGAGATCGAAACGCTGCGTCGAGGTCGAAGATGACGTGGAATTCGAAAAACATTCGGATCACTCCGTCAAGTTCAGAGTTGACGTTAAGCTTGAAAAACATTCCGAAAATTCGCTACCTCAAGAACAAAAATCGGAAATAAATCGAGGAGCAACTCCGTATCAGGCGGCAAGAAGAACGAAAAACCGCGTCCAGGTCCAAGTGGACGTCGAACTCGAAAAAGATTCGACAAATCACGTGACTTGCGTATTAAAATAGCAAACGAATCGAAAAGTATCTTTGTATAGTTTGGCAAAGAGATCGAAACGCTGCGTCGAGGTCGAAGATGACGTGGAATTCGAAAAACATTCGGATCACTCCGTCAAGTTCAGAGTTGACGTTGAGCTTGAAAAACATTCCGAAAATTCGCTACCTCAAGAACAAAAATCGGAAATAAATCGAGGAGCAACTCCGTATCATGCGGCAAGAAGAACGAAAAACCGCGTTCAGGTACAAGTGGACGTCGAACTCGAGAAAGAATCGACAAATCACGTGACTTGCGTAGCAAAATAGAAAACGAATCGAAAAGTATCTTTGTATAGTTTGTCTAAGAGATCGAAACGCTGCGTCGAGGTCGAAGATGACGTCGGTTCCGGAAAACATTCGGATCACCTCGTCAAGTTCAGAGTTGACTTTGAGCTTGAAAAACATTCCGAAAATTCGCTACCTCAGGAACAAAAATCGGAAATAAATCGAGGAGCAACTCCGTATCAGGCGGCAAGAAGAACGAAAAACCGCGTCCAGGTCCAAGTGGACGTCGGACTCGAAAAAGGTCCGACAAATCACGTGACTTGCGTAGCAAAATATAAAACGAATCGAAAAGTATCTTTGTATAGTGTGGCAAAGAGCTCGAAACGCTGCGTCGAGGTCGAAGATGACGTGGAATTCGAAAAACATTCGGATCACTCCGTCAAGTTCAGAGTTGACGTTGAGCTTGAAAAACATTCCGGAAATTCGCTACCTCAAGAACAAAAATCGGAAATAAATCGAGGAGCAACTCCGTATCAGGCGGCAAGAAGAACGAAAAACCGCGTCCAGGTCCAAGTGGACGTCGAACTCGAAAAAGATTCGACAAATCACGTGATTCGCGTAGCAAAATAGAAAACGAATCGAAAAGTATCTTTGTATCGTTTGTCAAAGAGATCGAAACGCTGCGTCGAGGTCGAAGATGACGTGGAATTCGAAAAACATTCGGATCACCTCGTCAAGTTCAGAGTTGACTTTGAGCTTGAAAAACATTCCGAAAATTCGCTACCTCAGGAACAAAAATCGGAAATAAATCGAGGAGCACCTCCGTATCCCGTATCAGGCGGCAAGAAGAACGAAAAACCGCGTCCAGGTCCAAGTGGACGTCGAACTCGAAAAAGATTCGACAAATCACGTGACTTGCGTAGCAAAATAGGAAACGAATCGAAAAGTATCTTTGTATAGTTCGTCGAAGAGATCGAAACGCTGCGTCGAGGTCAAAAATGACGTCGAATTTCAAAAACATTCGGATCACCTCGTCAAGTTCAGAGTTGACTTTGAGCTTGAAAAACATTCCGAAAATTCGCTACCTCAGGAACAAAAATCGGAAATAAATCGAGGAGCAACTCCGTATCAGGCGGCAAGAAGAACGAAAAACCGCGTTCAGGTACAAGTGGACGTCGGACTCGAAAAAGGTCCGACAAATCACGTGACTTGCGTAGCAAAATAGAATTCGAATCAAAAAGTATCTTTGTATAGTTTGTCGAAGAGATCGAAATGCTGCGTCGAGGTCAAAAATGCCGTCGAATTTCGAAGACATTCGGATCACCTCGTCAAGTTCAGAGTTGACTTTGAGCTTGAAAAACATTCCGAAAATTCGCTACCTCAGGAACAACAATCGGAAATAAATCGAGGAGCAACTCCGTATCAGGCGGCAAGAAGAACGGAAAACCGCGTCCAGGTCCAAGTGGACGTCGAACTCGAAAAAGATTCGACAAATCACGTGACTTGCGTAGCAAAATAGGAAACGAATCGAAAAGTATCTTTGTATAGTTCGTCGAAGAGATCGAAACGCTGCGTCGAGGTCGAAGATGACGTGGAATTCGAAAAACATTCGGATCACTCCGTCAAGTTCAGAGTTGACGTTAAGCTTGAAAAACATTCCGAAAATTCGCTACCTCAAGAACAAAAATCGGAAATAAATCGAGGAGCAACTCCGTATCAGGCGGCAAGAAGAACGAAAAACCGCGTCCAGGTCCAAGTGGACGTCGAACTCGAAAAAGATTCGACAAATCACGTGACTTGCGTATTAAAATAGCAAACGAATCGAAAAGTATCTTTGTATAGTTTGGCAAAGAGATCGAAACGCTGCGTCGAGGTCGAAGATGACGTGGAATTCGAAAAACATTCGGATCACTCCGTCAAGTTCAGAGTTGACGTTGAGCTTGAAAAACATTCCGAAAATTCGCTACCTCAAGAACAAAAATCGGAAATAAATCGAGGAGCAACTCCGTATCATGCGGCAAGAAGAACGAAAAACCGCGTTCAGGTACAAGTGGACGTCGAACTCGAGAAAGAATCGACAAATCACGTGACTTGCGTAGCAAAATAGAAAACGAATCGAAAAGTATCTTTGTATAGTTTGTCTAAGAGATCGAAACGCTGCGTCGAGGTCGAAGATGACGTCGGTTCCGGAAAACATTCGGATCACCTCGTCAAGTTCAGAGTTGACTTTGAGCTTGAAAAACATTCCGAAAATTCGCTACCTCAGGAACAAAAATCGGAAATAAATCGAGGAGCAACTCCGTATCAGGCGGCAAGAAGAACGAAAAACCGCGTCCAGGTCCAAGTGGACGTCGGACTCGAAAAAGGTCCGACAAATCACGTGACTTGCGTAGCAAAATATAAAACGAATCGAAAAGTATCTTTGTATAGTGTGGCAAAGAGCTCGAAACGCTGCGTCGAGGTCGAAGATGACGTGGAATTCGAAAAACATTCGGATCACTCCGTCAAGTTCAGAGTTGACGTTGAGCTTGAAAAACATTCCGAAAATTCGCTACCTCAAGAACAAAAATCGGAAATAAATCGAGGAGCAACTCCGTATCAGGCGGCAAGAAGAACGAAAAACCGCGTCCAGGTCCAAGTGGACGTCGAACTCGAAAAAGATTCGACA
Source organism: Tenthredo amoena (assembly GCA_963966615.1). Lineage (NCBI taxonomy): Eukaryota > Metazoa > Arthropoda > Insecta > Hymenoptera > Tenthredinidae > Tenthredo > Tenthredo amoena. The sequence continues at coordinate 6,752,978 of OZ016492.1, read as the reverse complement.
AATCACGTGATTCGCGTAGCAAAATAGAAAACGAATCGAAAAGTATCTTTGTATCGTTTGTCAAAGAGATCGAAACGCTGCGTCGAGGTCGAAGATGACGTGGAATTCGAAAAACATTCGGATCACCTCGTCAAGTTCAGAGTTGACTTTGAGCTTGAAAAACATTCCGAAAATTCGCTACCTCAGGAACAAAAATCGGAAATAAATCGAGGAGCACCTCCGTATCCCGTATCAGGCGGCAAGAAGAACGAAAAACCGCGTCCAGGTCCAAGTGGACGTCGAACTCGAAAAAGATTCGACAAATCACGTGACTTGCGTAGCAAAATAGGAAACGAATCGAAAAGTATCTTTGTATAGTTCGTCGAAGAGATCGAAACGCTGCGTCGAGGTCAAAAATGACGTCGAATTTCAAAAACATTCGGATCACCTCGTCAAGTTCAGAGTTGACTTTGAGCTTGAAAAACATTCCGAAAATTCGCTACCTCAGGAACAAAAATCGGAAATAAATCGAGGAGCAACTCCGTATCATGCGGCAAGAAGAACGAAAAACCGCGTTCAGGTACAAGTGGACGTCGAACTCGAGGAAGAATCGACAAATCACGTGACTTGCGTAGCAAAATAGAAAACGAATCGAAAAGTATCTTTGTATAGTTTGTCGAAGAGATCGAAACGCTGCGTCGAGGTCGAAGATGACGTCGGTTCCGGAAAACATTCGGATCACCTCGTCAAGTTCAGAGTTGACTTTGAGCTTGAAAAACATTCCGAAAATTCGCTACCTCAGGAACAAAAATCGGAAATAAATCGAGGAGCAACTCCGTATCAGGCGGCAAGAAGAACGAAAAACCGCGTTCAGGTACAAGTGGACGTCGAACTCGAGAAAGAATCGACAAATCACGTGACTTGCGTAGCAAAATAGAAAACGAATCGAAAAGTATCTTTGTATAGTTTGTCAAAGAGATCGAAACGCTGCGTCGAGGTCGAAGATGACGTCGGTTCCGGAAAACATTCGGATCACCTCGTCAAGTTCAGAGTTGACTTTGAGCCTGAAAAACATTCCGAAAATTCGCTACCTCAGGAACAAAAATCGGAAATAAATCGAGGAGCAACTCCGTATCATGCGGCAAGAAGAACGAAAAACCGCGTCCAGGTCCAAGTGGACGTCGAACTCGAAAAAGATTCGACAAATCACGTGACTTGCGTAGCAAAATAGGAAACGATTTGAAAAGTATCTCTGTATAATTTGACGAAGAGATCGAAACGCTGCGTCGAGGTCAAAAATGACGTCGAATTTCAAAAACATTCGGATCACCTCGTCAAGTTCAGAGTTGACTTTGAGCTTGAAAAACATTCCGAAAATTCGCTACCTCAGGAACAAAAATCGGAAATAAATCGAGGAGCACCTCCGTATCCCGTATCAGGCGGCAAGAAGAACGAAAAACCGCGTCCAGGTCCAAGTGGACGTCGAACTCGAAAAAGATTCGACAAATCACGTGACTTGCGTAGCAAAATAGGAAACGAATCGAAAAGTATCTTTGTATAGTTCGTCGAAGAGATCGAAACGCTGCGTCGAGGTCAAAAATGACGTCGAATTTCAAAAACATTCGGATCACCTCGTCAAGTTCAGAGTTGACGTTGAGCTTGAAAAACATTCCGGAAATTCGCTACCTCAAGAACAAAAATCGGAAATAAATCGAGGAGCAACTCCGTATCAGGCGGCAAGAAGAACGAAAAACCGCGTCCAGGTCCAAGTGGACGTCGAACTCGAAAAAGATTCGACAAATCACGTGATTCGCGTAGCAAAATAGAAAACGAATCGAAAAGTATCTTTGTATCGTTTGTCAAAGAGATCGAAACGCTGCGTCGAGGTCGAAGATGACGTGGAATTCGAAAAACATTCGGATCACCTCGTCAAGTTCAGAGTTGACTTTGAGCTTGAAAAACATTCCGAAAATTCGCTACCTCAGGAACAAAAATCGGAAATAAATCGAGGAGCACCTCCGTATCCCGTATCAGGCGGCAAGAAGAACGAAAAACCGCGTCCAGGTCCAAGTGGACGTCGAACTCGAAAAAGATTCGACAAATCACGTGACTTGCGTAGCAAAATAGGAAACGAATCGAAAAGTATCTTTGTATAGTTCGTCGAAGAGATCGAAACGCTGCGTCGAGGTCAAAAATGACGTCGAATTTCAAAAACATTCGGATCACCTCGTCAAGTTCAGAGTTGACTTTGAGCTTGAAAAACATTCCGAAAATTCGCTACCTCAGGAACAAAAATCGGAAATAAATCGAGGAGCAACTCCGTATCATGCGGCAAGAAGAACGAAAAACCGCGTCCAGGTCCAAGTGGACGTCGAACTCGAAAAAGATTCGACAAATCACGTGACTTGCGTAGCAAAATAGGAAACGATTTGAAAAGTATCTCTGTATAATTTGACGAAGAGATCGAAACGCTGCGTCGAGGTCAAAAATGACGTCGAATTTCAAAAACATTCGGATCACCTCGTCAAGTTCAGAGTTGACTTTGAGCTTGAAAAACATTCCGAAAATTCGCTACCTCAGGAACAAAAATCGGAAATAAATCGAGGAGCACCTCCGTATCCCGTATCAGGCGGCAAGAAGAACGAAAAACCGCGTCCAGGTCCAAGTGGACGTCGAACTCGAAAAAGATTCGACAAATCACGTGACTTGCGTAGCAAAATAGGAAACGAATCGAAAAGTATCTTTGTATAGTTCGTCGAAGAGATCGAAACGCTGCGTCGAGGTCAAAAATGACGTCGAATTTCAAAAACATTCGGATCACCTCGTCAAGTTCAGAGTTGACGTTGAGCTTGAAAAACATTCCGGAAATTCGCTACCTCAAGAACAAAAATCGGAAATAAATCGAGGAGCAACTCCGTATCAGGCGGCAAGAAGAACGAAAAACCGCGTCCAGGTCCAAGTGGACGTCGAACTCGAAAAAGATTCGACAAATCACGTGATTCGCGTAGCAAAATAGAAAACGAATCGAAAAGTATCTTTGTATCGTTTGTCAAAGAGATCGAAACGCTGCGTCGAGGTCGAAGATGACGTGGAATTCGAAAAACATTCGGATCACCTCGTCAAGTTCAGAGTTGACTTTGAGCTTGAAAAACATTCCGAAAATTCGCTACCTCAGGAACAAAAATCGGAAATAAATCGAGGAGCACCTCCGTATCCCGTATCAGGCGGCAAGAAGAACGAAAAACCGCGTCCAGGTCCAAGTGGACGTCGAACTCGAAAAAGATTCGACAAATCACGTGACTTGCGTAGCAAAATAGGAAACGAATCGAAAAGTATCTTTGTATAGTTCGTCGAAGAGATCGAAACGCTGCGTCGAGGTCAAAAATGACGTCGAATTTCAAAAACATTCGGATCACCTCGTCAAGTTCAGAGTTGACTTTGAGCTTGAAAAACATTCCGAAAATTCACTACCTCAGGAACAAAAATCGGAAATAAATCGAGGAGCAACTCCGTATCAGGCGGCAAGAAGAACGAAAAACCGCGTTCAGGTACAAGTGGACGTCGGACTCGAAAAAGGTCCGACAAATCACGTGACTTGCGTAGCAAAATAGAAAACGAATCAAAAAGTATCTTTGTATAGTTTGTCGAAGAGATCGAAATGCTGCGTCGAGGTCAAAAATGCCGTCGAATTTCGAAGACATTCGGATCACCTCGTCAAGTTCAGAGTTGACTTTGAGCTTGAAAAACATTCCGAAAATTCGCTACCTCAGGAACAACAATCGGAAATAAATCGAGGAGCAACTCCGTATCAGGCGGCAAGAAGAACGGAAAACCGCGTCCAGGTCCAAGTGGACGTCGAACTCGAAAAAGATTCGACAAATCACGTGACTTGCGTAGCAAAATAGGAAACGAATCGAAAAGTATCTTTGTATAGTTCGTCGAAGAGATCGAAACGCTGCGTCGAGGTCAAAAATGACGTCGAATTTCAAAAACATTCGGATCACCTCGTCAAGTTCAGAGTTGACTTTGAGCTTGAAAAACATTCCGAAAATTCACTACCTCAGGAACAAAAATCGGAAATAAATCGAGGAGCAACTCCGTATCAGGCGGCAAGAAGAACGAAAAACCGCGTTCAGGTACAAGTGGACGTCGGACTCGAAAAAGGTCCGACAAATCACGTGACTTGCGTAGCAAAATAGAAAACGAATCAAAAAGTATCTTTGTATAGTTTGTCGAAGAGATCGAAATGCTGCGTCGAGGTCAAAAATGCCGTCGAATTTCGAAGACATTCGGATCACCTCGTCAAGTTCAGAGTTGACTTTGAGCTTGAAAAACATTCCGAAAATTCGCTACCTCAGGAACAACAATCGGAAATAAATCGAGGAGCAACTCCGTATCAGGCGGCAAGAAGAACGGAAAACCGCGTCCAGGTCCAAGTGGACGTCGAACTCGAAAAAGATTCGACAAATCACGTGACTTGCGTAGCAAAATAGGAAACGAATCGAAAAGTATCTTTGTATAGTTCGTCGAAGAGATCGAAACGCTGCGTCGAGGTCGAAGATGACGTGGAATTCGAAAAACATTCGGATCACTCCGTCAAGTTCAGAGTTGACGTTAAGCTTGAAAAACATTCCGAAAATTCGCTACCTCAAGAACAAAAATCGGAAATAAATCGAGGAGCAACTCCGTATCAGGCGGCAAGAAGAACGAAAAACCGCGTCCAGGTCCAAGTGGACGTCGAACTCGAAAAAGATTCGACAAATCACGTGACTTGCGTATTAAAATAGCAAACGAATCGAAAAGTATCTTTGTATAGTTTGGCAAAGAGATCGAAACGCTGCGTCGAGGTCGAAGATGACGTGGAATTCGAAAAACATTCGGATCACTCCGTCAAGTTCAGAGTTGACGTTGAGCTTGAAAAACATTCCGAAAATTCGCTACCTCAAGAACAAAAATCGGAAATAAATCGAGGAGCAACTCCGTATCATGCGGCAAGAAGAACGAAAAACCGCGTTCAGGTACAAGTGGACGTCGAACTCGAGAAAGAATCGACAAATCACGTGACTTGCGTAGCAAAATAGAAAACGAATCGAAAAGTATCTTTGTATAGTTTGTCTAAGAGATCGAAACGCTGCGTCGAGGTCGAAGATGACGTCGGTTCCGGAAAACATTCGGATCACCTCGTCAAGTTCAGAGTTGACTTTGAGCTTGAAAAACATTCCGAAAATTCGCTACCTCAGGAACAAAAATCGGAAATAAATCGAGGAGCAACTCCGTATCAGGCGGCAAGAAGAACGAAAAACCGCGTCCAGGTCCAAGTGGACGTCGGACTCGAAAAAGGTCCGACAAATCACGTGACTTGCGTAGCAAAATATAAAACGAATCGAAAAGTATCTTTGTATAGTGTGGCAAAGAGCTCGAAACGCTGCGTCGAGGTCGAAGATGACGTGGAATTCGAAAAACATTCGGATCACTCCGTCAAGTTCAGAGTTGACGTTGAGCTTGAAAAACATTCCGAAAATTCGCTACCTCAAGAACAAAAATCGGAAATAAATCGAGGAGCAACTCCGTATCAGGCGGCAAGAAGAACGAAAAACCGCGTCCAGGTCCAAGTGGACGTCGAACTCGAAAAAGATTCGACAAATCACGTGATTCGCGTAGCAAAATAGAAAACGAATCGAAAAGTATCTTTGTATAATTTGACGAAGAGATCGAAACGCTGTGTCACAACCCAGGTGGATAATGACAATTAAATATACCATTAACCGTAATAGTCAATGATATTTTGTCTCCTTAATTTAACACCCAAGTGTTGGGATCGGAGACTACCAGAGGGGAAAAGGTTGTATTCATAAATTATTGAAATATTATGTAAATCGAATAAAATGATCTTTATTATACCTCTTTGAGTTTATTCGATATCAACAAGTTCCACGATTTTGGGCGTAGAGGGTAATGGGGTGGTTAAAGGTGGAACGTTGAAAACTCGAGTCGTGGTTTCTACGGTATTCACAAGGACGTGGCTTCCGTGATCTTCAATAAAATGTTGGGTCTGAGAGGTACCAGGGGGTAGGTCGTCGAGTGTGGTTTGGGTTGGTTGCACCTGAGGGTTCCCGATGTTGAGTTCTATGGTATCCTCGTCGTCCAGAGGATGGCTGAATACACGTTCAAAGATGGCTGGGAGCTCCGGTGGACCTAGCCTGATTGCTTTTTCTAGGCAGGCTTCCAATCGTTGTTGGTATTTTAATTGTGCCTTGGCAATCCTTTGTTTGATTACCTTACCCCCGCGTCGATTATTTCTCTTTCTCTTCCTGGGTCTGTCCACGTTCATCTACATGTAAGGTGTGAGGATTTAGAATAATTGGGTGCAAGCTTTGCTCTATGGCTGGCTAATGCTACCCACGAATATAGGAAGTTGGGTGCAAGCGTTGCTCTTGGCTGGCTAATGCTACCCACGAATATAGGAAGTTGGGTGCAAGCGTTGCTCTTGGCTGGCTAATGCTACCCACGAATATGGAAATTGGGTGCAAGCGTTGCTCTTGGCTGGCTAATGCTACCCTTGAATATAGGAAATTGGGTGCAAGCGTTGCTCTTGGCTGGCTAATGCTACCCACGAATATGGAAATTGAGTGACTGTAGACTAATTGTTTTCAGGCCCTGGTTGAGTTAGAATACTCGGGGTACTTACTTTGATTTAGGAGGGTTGCACAATGAATTCACTTTGTTTTAATAAAAGTATTTTAATGAAATTTAATAATTGAGAGTAGTCTTTATGTGAAAATAACTTATTAACTGAGGTAAAACTGTTGAACTGGTATAACTGTGTGGTAGGTTTCTAATTTGTGACTGACTGGTACTGAGCTGGTCTTACTGAACTGACTGCTCTTGCTGAATTCTTCTTCTCTACTGAACTGTTTGAATACTGACTGGTCTTGACTGGTGATTTTTACTGAACTGCCTGCTCTTGGCCCGTGGGCCTCCTTATATACGCGAGTAAATGTTCGTAGTGGGGAGACTCGTGACTCCGGCCTACGTGACCGTTGGTGGGAGCCTTGCGCTGTGAATCCCCGAGTTATTTTCACATGAGACTGTTTAGGTCAGCCGTAGCTTGGTCATCGTTTACATTATAATATTACATACGGTTCCCAAGGCACGGCTGTTTACAATTTGCGGCTGTGTTTATGAAGCGAGTCTTATGATATCATTTCTTGGAGCGGTGCTCTTGGGTTTTAGTAACCGAAGAGCACGGCTTGCGTTTTATAAACATTTGCAGCTGTGCTCGATATTGAGACCACGGCTTGCGTTTTAATAAACATTTGCAGCTGCGCCATGAAATCAAGAGCACGGCTTGTGTTTTAATAAACATTTGCAGCTGCGTCGTGAAATCAAGACCACGGCTTGCGTTTTAATAAACATCCGCAGCTGCGTGTTGAAATTGAAGCTGATATAATATTTTAGAAGCGGTGTTCTTGGGTTATGGTAACCGAAGAGCACGGCTTGCGTTTTAATAACATTTGCAGCTGCGGGAGTGTTTATCGTACACAGTTCCCGAGGTTTGGCTTTGTTTATAATTTGCAGCTGCGCTGCCTCACTGCCTGATATTATTCTACTGTGGTAATACTATCGTGGTTACGTCATTGGTTAAAAATTAAGAGTGTATAATGCCTGGGAAGCAGGCTGAGTGTTAGTGGATTATAATATTGGCTTATAGTATTTTATAGTTAATTGTGTGATATATATATATATGTATGTATGTGATGTAATAGTGGTATATGTGCCATCTTTTATATGGCTACATGTATTATATAAATATTAATAAAGATTATTGAATAAAGAATTATTTTAGTTTGGTTAGAGTATAGTATGTTTTATGCTTAGACTGGCTGGAGTTCGAATATACTCCGTTAATTTAGTTTGAGTATAGAAGGTATATTCCTTCATGCTTAGTAAGCTTGAATATGAGATGTATGTATATATATATATGTGCGAGTAGGTTCTAGAAGGTTATTATATTATAAGGTATTGTAAGATATATAGGTATATAATGACATGAAAAATTACTCCGGTCTTGGGTAAATTATGTGATTATGTAGAGGGTCGGGGACCGTCACATTCGTTCTTCTTGCCGCATGATACGGAGTTGCTCCTCGATTTATTTCCGATTTTTGTTCCTGAGGTAGCGAATTTTCGGAATGTTTTTCAAGCTCAAAGTCAACTCTGAACTTGACGAGGTGATCCGAATGTTTTCCGGAACCGACGTCATCTTCGACCTCGACGCAGCGTTTCGATCTCTTTGACAAACTATACGAAGATACTTTTCGATTCGTTTTCTATTTTGCTACGCAAGTCACGTGATTTGTCGATTCTTTCTCGAGTTCGACGTCCACTTGTACCTGAACGCGGTTTTTCGTTCTTCTTGCCGCATGATACGGAGTTGCTCCTCGATTTATTTCCGATTTTTGTTCCTGAGGTAGCGAATTTTCGGAATGTTTTTCAAGCTCAAAGTCAACTCTGAACTTGACGAGGTGATCCGAATGTCTTCGAAATTCGACGGCATTTTTGACCTCGACGCAGCATTTCGATCTCTTCGACAAACTATACAAAGATACTTTTCGATTCGTTTTCTATTTTGCTACGCAAGTCACGTGATTTGTCGGACCTTTTTCGAGTCCGACGTCCACTTGGACCTGGACGCGGTTTTTCGTTCTTCTTGCCGCCTGATACGGAGTTGCTCCTCGATTTATTTCCGATTTTTGTTCCTGAGGTAGCGAATTTTCGGAATGTTTTTCAAGCTCAAAGTCAACTCTGAACTTGACGAGGTGATCCGAATGTTTTTGAAATTCGACGTCATTTTTGACCTCGACGCAGCGTTTCGATCTCTTCGTCAAATTATACAAAGATACTTTTCGAATCGTTTCCTATTTTGCTACGCAAGTCACGTGATTTGTCGAATCTTTTTCGAGTTCGACGTCCACTTGGACCTGGACGCGGTTTTTCGTTCTTCTTGCCGCCTGATACGGAGTTGCTCCTCGATTTATTTCCGATTTTTGTTCCTGAGGTAGCGAATTTTCGTGATGTTTTTCAAGCTCAAAGTCAACTCTGAACTTGACGAGGTGATCCGAATGTTTTCCGGAACCGACGTCATCTTCGACCTCGACGCAGCGTTTCGATCTCTTTGACAAACTATACAAAGATACTTTTCGATTCGTTTTCTATTTTGCTACGCAAGTCACGTGATTTGTCGATTCTTTCTCGAGTTCGACGTCCACTTGTACCTGAACGCGGTTTTTCGTTCTTCTTGCCGCATGATACGGAGTTGCTCCTCGATTTATTTCCGATTTTTGTTCCTGAGGTAGCGAATTTTCGGAATGTTTTTCAAGCTCAAAGTCAACTCTGAACTTGACGAGGTGATCCGAATGTCTTCGAAATTCGACGGCATTTTTGACCTCGACGCAGCGTTTCGATCTCTTCGACAAACTATACAAAGATACTTTTCGATTGGTTTTCTATTTTGCTACGCAAGTCACGTGATTTGTCGGACCTTTTTCGAGTCCGACGTCCACTTGGACCTGGACGCGGTTTTTCGTTCTTCTTGCCGCCTGATACGGAGTAGCTCCTCGATTTATTTCCGATTTTTGTTCCTGAGGTAGCGAATTTTCGGAATGTTTTTCAAGCTCAAAGTCAACTCTGAACTTGACGAGGTGATCCGAATGTTTTCCGGAACCGACGTCATCTTCGACCTCGACGCAGCGTTTCGATCTCTTTGACAAACTATACAAAGATACTTTTCGATTCGTTTCCTATTTTGCTACGCAAGTCACGTGATTTGTCGAATCTTTTTCGAGTTCGACGTCCACTTGGACCTGGACGCGGTTTTTCGTTCTTCTTGCCGCCTGATACGGAGGTGCTCCTCGATTTATTTCCGATTTTTGTTCCTGAGGTAGCGAATTTTCGGAATGTTTTTCAAGCTCAAAGTCAACTCTGAACTTGACGAGGTGATCCGAATGTTTTCCGGAACCGACGTCATCTTCGACCTCGACGCAGCGTTTCGATCTCTTTGACAAACTATACAAAGATACTTTTCGATTCGTTTCCTATTTTGCTACGCAAGTCACGTGATTTGTCGATTCTTTCTCGAGTTCGACGTCCACTTGTACCTGAACGCGGTTTTTCGTTCTTCTTGCCGCATGATACGGAGTTGCTCCTCGATTTATTTCCGATTTTTGTTCCTGAGGTAGCGAATTTTCGGAATGTTTTTCAAGCTCAAAGTCAATTCTGAACTTGACGAGGTGATCCGAATGTTTTTGAAATTCGACGTCATTTTTGACCTCGACGCAGCGTTTCGATCTCTTCGTCAAATTATACAAAGATACTTTTCGAATCGTTTCCTATTTTGCTACGCAAGTCACGTGATTTGTCGAATCTTTTTCGAGTTCGACGTCCACTTGGACCTGGACGCGGTTTTTCGTTCTTCTCGCCGCATGATACGGAGTTGCTCCTCGATTTATTTCCGATTTTTGTTCCTGAGGTAGCGAATTTTCGGAATGTTTTTCAAGCTCAAAGTCAACTCTGAACTTGACGAGGTGATCCGAATGTTTTCCGGAACCGACGTCATCTTCGACCTCGAAGAAGCGTTTCGATCTCTTTGACAAACTATACAAAGATACTTTTCGATTCGTTTCCTATTTTGCTACGCAAGTCACGTGATTTGTCGATTCTTTCTCGAGTTCGACGTCCACTTGTACCTGAACGCGGTTTTTCGTTCTTCTTGCCGCATGATACGGAGTTGCTCCTCGATTTATTTCCGATTTTTGTTCCTGAGGTAGCGAATTTTCGGAATGTTTTTCAAGCTCAAAGTCAACTCTGAACTTGACGAGGTGATCCGAATGTTTTTGAAATTCGACGTCATTTTTGACCTCGACGCAGCGTTTCGATCTCTTCGTCAAATTATACAAAGATACTTTTCGAATCGTTTCCTATTTTGCTACGCAAGTCACGTGATTTGTCGAATCTTTTTCGAGTTCGACGTCCACTTGGACCTGGACGCGGTTTTTCGTTCTTCTTGGCGCATGATACGGAGTTGCTCCTCGATTTATTTCTGATTTTTGTTCCTGAGGTAGCGAATTTTCGGAATGTTTTTCAAGCTCAAAGTCAACTCTGAACTTGACGAGGTGATCCGAATGTTTTCCGGAACCGACGTCATCTTCGACCTCGACGCAGCGTTTCGATCTCTTTGACAAACTATACAAACATACTTTTCGATTCGTTTTCTATTTTGCTACGCAAGTCACGTGATTTGTCGAATCTTTTTCGAGTTCGACGTCCACTTGGACCTGGACGCGGTTTTTCGTTCTTCTTGCCGCCTGATACGGAGTTGCTCCTCGATTTATTTCCGATTTTTGTTCCTGAGGTAGCGAATTTTCGGAATGTTTTTCAAGCTCAAAGTCAACTCTGAACTTGACGAGGTGATCCGAATGTTTTGGAAATTCGACGTCATTTTTGACCTCGACGCAGCGTTTCGATCTCTTCGACGAACTATACAAAGATACTTTTCGATTCGTTTTCTATTTTGCTACGCAAGTCACGTGATTTGTCGGACCTTTTTCGAGTCCGACGTCCACTTGGACCTGGACGCGGTTTTTCGTTCTTCTTGCCGCCTGATACGGAGTTGCTCCTCGATTTATTTGCGATTTTTGTTCCTGAGGTAGCGAATTTTCGTAATGTTTTTCAAGCTCAAAGTCAACTCTGAACTTGACGAGGTGATCCGAATGTTTTTGAAATTCGACGTCATTTTTGACCTCGACGCAGCGTTTCGATCTCTTCGTCAAATTATACAAAGATACTTTTCGAATCGTTTCCTATTTTGCTACGCAAGTCACGTGATTTGTCGAATCTTTTTCGAGTTCGACGTCCACTTGAACCTGGACGCGGTTTTTCGTTCTTCTTGCCGCCTGATACGGAGCTGCTCCTCGATTTATTTCCGATTTTTGTTCCTGAGGTAGCGAATTTTTGGAATGTTTTTCAAGCTTAAAGTCAACTCTGAACTTGACGAGGTGATCCGAATGTCTTCGAAATTCGACGTCATTTTTGACCTCGACGCAGCGTTTCGATCTCTTCGTCAAATTATACAAAGATACTTTTCGAATCGTTTCCTATTTTGCTACGCAAGTCACGTGATTTGTCGAATCTTTTTCGAGTTCGACGTCCACTTGGACCTGGACGCGGTTCTTCGTTCTTCTTGCCGCATGATACGGAGTTGCTCCTCGATTTATTTCCGATTTTTGTTCCTGAGGTAGCGAATTTTCGGAATGTTTTTCAAGCTCAAAGTCAACTCTGAACTTGACGAGGTGATCCGAATGTTTTCCGGAACCGACGTCATCTTCGACCTCGACGCAGCGTTTCGATCTCTTTGACAAACTATACAAAGATACTTTTCGATTCGTTTTCTATTTTGCTACGCAAGTCACGTGATTTGTCGATTCTTTCTCGAGTTCGACGTCCACTTGTACCTGAACGCGGTTTTTCGTTCTTCTTGCCGCATGATACGGAGTTGCTCCTCGATTTATTTCCGATTTTTGTTCCCGAGGTAGCGAATTTTCGGAATGTTTTTCAAGCTCAAAGTCAACTCTGAACTTGACGAGGTGATCCGAATGTTTTTGAAATTCGACGTCATTTTTGACCTCGACGCAGCGTTTCGATCTCTTCGACAAACCATACAATGATACTTTTCGATTCGTTTCCTATTTTGCTACGCAAGTCACGTGATTTGTCGGACCTTTTTCGAGTCCGACGTCCACTTGGACCTGGACGCGGTTTTTCGTTCTTCTTGCCGCCTGATACGGAGTTGCTCCTCGATTTATTTCCGATTTTTGTTCCTGAGGTAGCGAATTTTCGGAATGTTTTTCAAGCTCAAAGTCAACTCTGAACTTGACGAGGTGATCCGAATGTTTTTGAAATTCGACGTCATTTTTGACCTCGACGCAGCGTTTCGATCTCTTCGTCAAATTATACAAAGATACTTTTCGATTCGTTTCCTATTTTGCTACGCAAGTCACGTGATTTGTCGAATCTTCTTCGAGTTCGACGTCCACTTGGACCTGGACGCGGTTTTTCGTTCTTCTTGCCGCCTGATACGGAGTTGCTCCTCGATTTATTTCCGATTTTTGTTCCTGAGGTAGCGAATTTTCGGAATGTTTTTCAAGCTCAAAGTCAACTCTGAACTTGACGAGGTGATCGGAATGTTTTTGAAATTCGACGTCATTTTTGACCTCGACGCAGCGTTTCGATCTCTTCGTCAAATTATACAAAGATACTTTTCGAATCGTTTCCTATTTTGCTACGCAAGTCACGTGATTTGTCGAATCTTTTTCGAGTTCGACGTCCACTTGGACCTGGACGCGGTTTTTCGTTCTTCTTGCCGCATGATACGGAGTTGCTCCTCGATTTATTTCCGATTTTTGTTCCTGAGGTAGCGAATTTTCGGAATGTTTTTCAAGCTCAAAGTCAACTCTGAACTTGACGAGGTGATCCGAATGTTCTCCGGAACCGACGTCATCTTCGACCTCGACGCAGCGTTTCGATCTCTTTGACAAACTATACAAAGATACTTTTCGATTCGTTTTCTATTTTGCTACGCAAGTCACGTGATTTGTCGATTCTTTCTCGAGTTCGACGTCCACTTGTACCTGAACGCGGTTCTTCGTTCTTCTTGCCGCATGATACGGAGTTGCTCCTCGATTTATTTTCGATTTTTGTTCCTGAGGTAGCGAATTTTCGGAATGTTTTTCAAGCTTAAAGTCAACTCTGAACTTGACGGAGTGAACCGAATGTTTTTCGAATCCCACGTCATCTTCGACCTCGACGCAGCGTTTCGATCTCTTTGACAAACTATACAAAGATACTTTTCGATTCGTTTTCTATTTTGCTACGCAAGTCACGTGATTTGTCGAATCTTTTTCGAGTTCGACGTCCACTTGGACCTGGACGCGGTTTTTCGTTTTTCTTGCCGCATGATACGGAGTTGCTCCTCGATTTATTTCCGATTTTTGTTCTTGAGGTAGCGAATTTTAGGAATGTTTTTCAAGCTCAACGTCAACTCTGAACTTGACGGAGTGATCCGAATGTTTTTCGAATCCGACGTCATCTTCGACCTCGACGCAGCGTTTCGATCTCTTTGACAAACTATACAAAGATACTTTTCGATTCGTTTTCTATTTTGCTTCGCAAGTCACGTGATTTGTCATACCTTTTTCGAGTCCGACGTCCACTTGGACCTGGACGCGGTTTTTCGTTCTTCTTGCCGCATGATACGGAGTTGCTCCTCGATTCATTTTCGATTTTTGTTCCTGAGGTAGTGTTACAGACTGACATGCAGTTATCGCTGAATGAAGGAAACGGGAAGAGAGGAAGCTCTGGATCCGTTTGACCAGTCAACGAAGGTCGACGTTCAGGTTCAACGCACCTCCTTTAGATCCACATGGACGGGCTTACGGGAGGTTAACAGGGGACAGCAATATTATAGGGAGGAATGGTGAAGTATTATCATTAGTCTTACCTTTATTCTAGCTCGACGATCTCGACGATTTTGGGCGTAGTGGGTTGTGATGGGATGTCAAGATGGCGGATGTCGAAGGATCGTCTCGTCAGAGTTGTTTCTACGGTATCGACTATGCACCTGGCACCCTGGTAGTCGATGCTGTGCTGGACTATTGTCCTTGGAGTTTCTTCTAGATATCCTCGGAAGGGTCCCTCCGGTAATTCGGCTGGTTGTGGCGAAGGAACTTCGGTGCCCGAGAAACTATTGTCCGTATGATTTGACTGAGTTTGATCGGTTTTCGGTATTATAATAGTGTCACGGCTGTCACTGTCGTCTGGCCCTACGTATAATTCGTTTATGTAGTCTTTTAACCAGTCTGGCGTTGCTGAATTGAGTGACTCTATTAAACGTTGCCGTCGAGCTATAGCCTTGGCTAGACGCGCGTTTGCTCTTTTTCCCGAACGACGTTTGAATTTTCTTTTCTTTATTACAGCTCCATCCATCTACGGGAAAGGGAAGGAGGTGGTTAACGTCGGCTTGGGTTTTGATATCCTCGCCTTGACGTTGTGTAAGTATAGAAGGGTTTAACGCAAGCTCGGAAGGTATTTCCTCGCCGGTGTCGCTAAACGCGTGTAAGAAACTGAAGTAAGCTTGGATCACTAAATCCTCGCCTATACGACAAAGTCTTGAAATAGTGTAAGAAAAGAAGAGTTTAACACAAGCTTGGAAAGTAGTTCGTCGCCTATGTCGCTAAACGCGTGTAAGAAACTGAAGTAAGCTTGGATCACTAAATCCTCGCCTATATGACAGAGTCTTGAAATAGTGTAAGAAAAGAAGAGTTTAACGCAAGCTTGGAAAGTAGTTCCTCGCCTATACGACAGAGTCTTGAAATTGTGTGGTTATACTGGCTCAGAGACCTAGGTACTTCGCCCGTATATTCGTTAAGTGTAGGGTATTGGATTTTGTAATAATATATGAATGAAGGTGTAATTTACCTTGAGTTGGTTGAGGTTAATAAACTGTTTGATTTAAGATTCACCTTTAGTTTTATTTTATATGAATTTGAATATGAGTTAAACCGTTTTACAAGTTTAATAAGAAAATAGGATAATTCTAGAAGCGCCAAGACCACAAAAGACTTACGCGTCTTACTACTATTAACGTTATTCTATTCTGAATGTGCGACCGTGGACACGAGTTAAGAATCTTTCGCGAACAGAAGTTAACTTGTCAAAATTCGATTAGAGATCTGAGCAGAGTAACTACTTGCACGAGTTTTGAATGAAGACTGACGTATGCAAGGCTGCGGTAAGATTGCGGTGGTCTTGTGTGGTAAGTGGGGGTTTATATAGGCCTTAAAATCTATGTGGTGGAGTTGTTTAGTTAAATATAAATTCTTATCCCACGGTGGACTCTGGCCAGCTGCATATGTTTAATATTTGCAAGTCGGTGCCTGCTTGGGTATGTTTAAATAATATTTCTAGCGAGCTCCGGATGTCTATAATATAATATATAAGGTATAGTATATGATATATAGATAAGGTATATATATAAGGTATAATATATGATATATATATATAAGGTAAGTATATGATGTTAAATGTGTAGTGGTATTCTTATATGAGTTTTAATATATTTCCTCATATGAATATATACAGGGTGATTCAGGTTGGGCGCACCACCTTACGTGAGTGTATTCCTCCTGAGAATCTAAGACTAAATTTCCTTTACCAAAACTTCGAGGGACTAACGGTTTGGGAGCTACGGAAGATCTTAGTTGACCAATCACAGGGCTTATGAGTGACGTAGACAGGGCTGCTTCAAGAGTGTGAGTCGAGCAGTGCCCGCGGCGGTTCGATTTTTATTGTACGACGTTTCAGTTCGATTTCTAGATGAGTATGACGGCGTCGCCTCCTGAAGATGTCTTCGTACGGCATTCACCTCCGTTCTCGTCGTCCTGATCCTCTGCTTCATAGTTTCAGTCGTCCAGGTCCTCCACTCCGTAGTTTCACTCGTCCAGGTTCTTCGCTCCGTAGTTTGAGTCGTCCAGGTCCTCCGCCTCGTAGTTTCAGTCGTCCAGGTCCTCCGCTCCGTAGTTTCACTCGTCCAGGTCCTGCTCTCCGTAGTTTCAATCGTCCAGGTCCCGCGCTTTGTAGTTTCAGTCGTCCAGGTCCTCCGCTCCGTAGTTCTTGTGGTCTAGGTCCTCCGCTCCGTAGTTCTCGTAGTCCAGGTCCTCCGCTCCGTAGTTCTTGTGGTCTAGGTCCTCTGCTCCGTAGTTCTCGTAGTCCAGATCCTCCGCACCGTAGTTTGAGTCGTCCAGGTCCTGCGCTTCGTAGTTCTCGTAGTCGCAGGGCCTGGACGACTGAAACTACGGAGAGCAAGACCTGGACGACTGAAACTACGGAGCGGAGGACCTGGACGACTCAAACTACGAAGCGCAGGACCTGGACGACTTAAACTACGGAGCGCAGGACCTGGACGACTCAAACTACGGTGCGGAGGACCTGGACTACGAGAACTACGGAGCGGAGGACCTGGACTCCAAGAACTACGAAGCGCAGCACCTGGACGACTAAAACTACGGAGCGGAGGACCTGGACGACTGAAACTATGAAGCAGAGGATCAGGACGACGAGAACGGAGGTGAATGCCGTACGAAGACATCTCCAGGAGGCGACGCTGTCATACTCATCTAGAAATCGAACTGAAACGTCGTACAATAAAAATCCACCCGCCGCGGGCACTGCTCGACTTACACTCTTGAACCGACCCTGTCTACGTCACTCATAAGCCCTGTGATTGGTCAACTAAGATCTCCCGTAGCTCCCAAACCAGTAGTCCCTCGAAGTTTTGGTAAAGGAAATTTAGTCTTAGATTTTCAGGAGGAATACACCCACGTAAGGTGGTGCGCCCAACCTGAATCACCCTGTATATTGTAACTTTTTTGGGGTTGCTCGGATCGCGGCACTGAAAGTGATGCGATCCGGTAGTTACTTGTAAGTTCTTTGTCTTGAAATTTTAATCAGGACTTCCCGAAAAAGGTATATGTTAGACCCTAATACAGACTAGGGCGGAGCGAATCTCGCCGTAGCTGCCTCCCTCAGACCTGGATGCGGTAATCCGCACCAAGGCTGTATCAGACTTGGATCGGCGTTATCTCACCAAGACAGTACCCTGACTTGGATGCAGCTAGTGCACCAAAGCAGGCATCTGATCCGGGCAGCGTTTGCCTGACCGAAGCTGTATGTTAGCTATGGTTTGATTAGTAGAATAAAGGAAAGAAAGATGTTCTGAGATGGATTTTAGTTGTTCAGTTAAACTATAATTTAATCTATAAAAATTACGAACTAAAATAATACAAAAAGAAAATCGTTACAAAAGAAAAATATTAACCTAAGAGTTAAGTACTAAGGGAAACCTAAGTTTTTACAGTATTTTGTGTTTTGGCTAAGCCACGAAATTATCGTTATAAATGAAATAAGCAAATAGTCATGATGTTGAATGATAGAATATTAAATTTGAATTGAATAAATTGATTGTAGACGTAAGTTCCTGCTGTAGGAAACTCCGTTTCGCAAAGTGATTCTAATAAGGCACCTGGGCTCTATGCCTGTCAGGTCCTGGCTAAGTGAAGAGTAGTGAGTCGCACCGGTGCTATACCTGGAATGCGCTGCTCTGCCGAGCAGCACCGCTCATTTTATAGCGCTTTGTGACGTCAGTTGTTATGCGTGAAGGGGGATGCGCGATTGTCTCATGTATTCGTATCAGGCATAACACCTGATACGTTACAATATATATATATGTATGAATAAAGAAATGTATGAATAGTCTTTTCTTATATAGTATAGAGTATTAACGTGAATATATTCTTATGGTTTAGCATGGGTCATACCAGAGGGTAGCAGTGGTGTATATCTTGCATTGATATAAGTTTTGCTGGTGGTATATTGCCGATTGCTGAGTGTTACTTATCCTCTAGTATGAACAGCTAGTGGTAAGGTAGGTTTCTTATATGCTCTGGTTAGATATAATAGGTTAATATTACTAGAGAGTAAAGGAGGAATTTGGTCTGTCAGCGTCCTTCGTTGGTAAGCGTGTGTTCCATATGGTAAGTTGGTGAGAACGTCACACAGCTATTATTTTCAATTCCATTACGAACCACTTGGCCGGATTCATGCCTCGATATGATGAATAACGCGATTTCGAGTTATCATACGAACAATGGAAGTAATATCCAACGCTGTATGCGTCATGTTTTTGATATGCATGAGATTTTTTTTCCTGGCACTTATCAATTGGTAATTCATTTAATAAACATTCAAAGTCAGCATACACTATAAATGGAACAAACTCCTTGCGGTTGAAATTATTAAACTGTAGCCACTTAGTTTCATTGTTTGGAAGCTCGACCGCGCAATGATTTAACTTACTGCAGTCAGTCTCATGACTCAGCAATTTTATTTCACTATGAAAAACATGTAAACACCTATCACATACGAATTTTTTTCGCGTTGATTTCGACAACTGCCTGGCAAGCAGTCTGGAAAGATTTTTAATCCAGCAAAAGTGTGAGTTTCCACTACTGTTCTGTATCATTAACAAATTAATATGTATTGGTTTTTTATCGTCGGTCAAATACAATGGCTCGATTTCAATATTTTTGCGACCTTTCTTGAGTATGGAAACATTTATAGACAGAGCATTCATTTTCTCGAATTTTGGAATTTGTTTTATCGTCATAGGAAATGAAATGTTTTCCAACTCTAATATTGTTGAGAAATGAGGATATGAACTTGACCGTTCGGAATGATGCGATGCCGGGTATAAAGCGGAAACAACCGCCCAAGCAAAACATGCATCATCCTTAACGTGAACATTAATCACTGCTTTTCGCGCTTTAACGCTGGCGGGTAATTCTACGAAACTCGCTCCACTTAAAGGTACACATCGATTCACATTAACCTCTAAATTAATGAGTCGAATCAGGACCCATCCGCTATCCCTTTCCTGAAATTCTTCCATCTGAGTTATTATTGGTGTGACGACGTGGTTTCTATACCAATTTTGTAGATTCGATGTTAACAAGATTTGAATATTCGCAGTATTGAAACATTTCGTGTCACTTTTTTCTTTCAGGTTAAATTCAGCATTGAGGCTTGTATTTACTTTAATGTAGGGCTGTACATCTAAACCGGTTAAGCCGGTTGAAAAAGTTAACCAGGTTAGCTAATTAGCTAACCATCAGTTTAACCGGTTAACAGCAATTAGCTAAGCTAATCAGCTAATTTTTTAACCGGCTAAAAATTGAGTCGATTTTTAAAGTAGATATATATAGATATATATAATCACAATTGTGACGCGATGGTAAAATCCAATTCTAAAATGTATAAAATTGAATGATGCTTGTTTTAAGATAAATTTATTACGTTTTATTTTATATGAACAATTGGAATTAATATTTGATTAACATGTCTGATCATATATCAACAACTTTTAATCAGTTTCTTCTATCATCTCACGATTTTGATATAAGAATATCAACAAATTAGCGTTATCTGGTAATAAACAACTCCTTTTAGTGGAGATAACATTTCCTGCTGTTGAAAATACTCGTTCGGATGGTGTGCTCGAGGATGGGATGCCCAAATATCTTCTTGCATAAGTAGCCAAAATTGGGTACTTATGACGCTTCGAACTCCACCACAACAGAGGATTATCTCCTTTTGGGACTGTCAACTCTTTGTCATACTTCTCTATTTCTTTTTCGATGGCTGTTTTATCTTCAAAACTTAGTGTTCGTTCAAGGTCCCCTGATAAACCACGTTCAGGATCGAAAATGTACTCCAAATCTTTTTCCCTTTGATCTTTGGTCGAAGTTTGAAACTCATGATGAGTATTCTCTTCTGTTATTATTTCTAACAATTTGTTGTTGTGGTTTATCAGGGGACCTTGAACGAACACTAAGTTTTGAAGATAAAACAGCCATCGAAAAAGAAATAGAGAAGTATGACAAAGAGTTGACAGTCCCAAAAGGAGATAATCCTCTGTTGTGGTGGAGTTCGAAGCGTCATAAGTACCCAATTTTGGCTACTTATGCAAGAAGATATTTGGGCATCCCATCCTCGAGCACACCATCCGAACGAGTATTTTCAACAGCAGGAAATGTTATCTCCACTAAAAGGAGTTGTTTTTTACCAGATAACGCTAATTTGTTGATATTCTTGTATCAAAATCGTGAGATGATAGAAGAAACTGATTAAAAGTTGTTGATATATGATCAGACATGTTAATCAAATATTAATTCCAATTGTTCATATAAAATAAAACGTAATAAATTTATCTTAAAACAAGCATCATTCAATTTTATACATTTTAGAATTGGATTTTACACAATTGTGATTATAATATATCTATATATATCTACTTTAAAAATCGACTCAATTTTTAGCCGGTTAAAAAATTAGCTGATTAGCTTAGCTAATTGCTGTTAACCGGTTAAACTGATGGTTAGCTAATTAGCTAACCTGGTTAACTTTTTCAACCGGCTTAACCGGTTTAGATGTACAGCCCTACTTTAATGCAATGATGTTTCCGTAGTGCGTTCCTCATGCGGATCATAACCAAGTATTGAGCATCTTCAAGAAATTGTTTTGGATCAATATGTAGTATGTTAATCACTATACCGGTGCGGATTCGTCCTTTGAATGCCGATTCAATATCCTGCCAACACACTCGACTGCTTCGTGATTCGTGCGCGATATCTCCAATTCCTCGACCGATTCTGATCTGTTGTTTGACTGAAACTCTGACACTCTTCAGTCGACCAATTCTTGACTCCAAGCTATGTTTACCTCCACAAGATAAACCAGAATTATTCAATGCACGCCTCAATAAACGTACAGTACTATCACAATTGCGAATCCATCTCCCGATTTTTTCAGGACTATTCGAATCTTTAATCAATCGAAACATTTGACACAATTTATTTTCCATGCGAATGGATACATCCGATATTGAGGACATTGTATGTCTTCAATACTAATTCTCATGAGATCAAAACATCACTGCGGCTTGAAATTTTATCAATGTTGCAGCACCCCGAGTGTCAGCGTATTTATTCTGGAGAATTTTTTTCTGCTGCCGACATACTGGGGGGTTTTGAATGTGCCTCACATGTTTACCTTGATTTCTGAGCATTTTTCGAACGGTCGTCTGTCCGGGTTGCTAGTAAGGATTACAACGTGTAATTGTCGTCAAAAATTTTACAGGTGATTGATAAGCTACCTGTCGTCGGCAGTTAACACCAATCTGTTACCTGATTGAATGCTAGTACTGCGCCAGTAATTATCAGATCATCTGAGTCGATCGTACCATCGGATAATTCGGCTGAATCAGCATTCTCGTTGTTGCATTTGACGTGCGCGTGCCAGCCGCATCTCTAAGTCTGATCGAGTTGACGTCGATCGTACGATCGGATAATTTGGCTGAATTAGCAATCTCGTTGTTGCATTTGACGAGCGCGTGCCAGCTGCATGTCTGAGCTCGGAGGCGTGGGTGACATTCTCAGTTTTTTTATCGATGCACCGCACGTGGAAGATATTCCTTCAGACTGCTCAGCATCAGCATATTTCAGATCGTATGATGTGGATCAAGGCGTTCATCTGCACACTTCGCCGCTTGTAGGATTTTTATTCTACCAGCGGGTAAGTATAAATACTGATTTACGCTGGACTCATTAACGGTGGTGAGTTCACAGTGACAATGCATCGCACATTTGTTGACGTTCAGGGATTTCTCGGAATCGACAAAGAATTCATAGTGAAGGAATTTGCTTCAGTAAGTGCCAAAAACGACCAAATAATACATCTCATATTCAAAGAGCCCTACGATTATATGGAACTATCCGACAAACGAAAAAACTCTGTAAATAGGGCCTCAGAATATCATGGGATGAGTTGGTGGACTGGATACGTTCCATACGTAAATCTTCAACCATTCTTAAATAAACATCTAAAGGAATCGGAGGACCACATTTACTATGTGCAAGGTCTCCAGAAATGCATTTGGCTGAAGCAATGGAGCAATGCCAACTTCGTTAACATGACATCATTCGGTTGCCCTGGACTGGATTCACTAGGAGTTTCGTATCCACATGAACTGAGGTGCAGTGATCATGGTATGCGATGTGCTGTGAACAACGTTTGTTTATTGAAAAAATGGGCTAGTAGGAATAAATCGAAGATTATTCGCCCCCCTAGTTGCTGGGTCTAAAGACTGGAATTAGTGAACTTGAGTGGGGTGCGCATGTTATGCAATGTGCTGTGAACCACGTTTTATTTATTGAAAATGGACCAGTACGGATAAATCGAAGATTATTTCCCCTAATCGTTGGGTATAAAAGACTGAGATTAGCATGCCGAGGGTTAGTCTACGAATTGTTCTCGATAAATGAGAATCGCTCGGTTGCGGCGAGAATTAAAACTGCGCATAGAATTACTTTTAAAGAATATCAACGAAATCAAAACAGTGATTAGAACCAAATCAGATCTCAATCAGGTTATAAGGAAATTGGAGAATATGAATTTGACATGACGAGCACCATGGACTTATCAAAAATTAATAAGATGGGGCGATGCGATGAATACCTTCCGACTAAAAAATTGGTAGATCTGGAAGTACATAAACATTATCCAATCACCACCTTGCGGAAAGTACAAACAAGATTCGGGACAAGAATAACAGTTGACATAGACAACTCGTTTTCATCGTTTCTACCTGGACGTATGTCCAAGGTGTTGATAGATGATGTCGACTTATTCCGCAAAATGATACTTGCTGCCGATGAAAATCGTCTTCACATGCACAATCTTGGCGGACTGTATAACTGAATCGAATTTAACTATATGTAAACTATACCTTGATTCATCATTTCTCATGTTTGAAATAAATCATTGATGTGAATTGCTCTTATGATCATTTTAAATCCCCATCCTTGAGAGAGTTTATCATGTTTGAAATAAATCATTGATGCGAATCGCTGTTATGATCATTTAAATCCCCATCCTTGAGAGAAAGATATGACCATTTGGTTGCATGCACTATAATTAGAACCGGTTTATTTTTTCACGACAGATGCAGTATTATTTGATTTTTTTTCTCAACTACCAGCGGGGTGGGTGAAACATTAATTGCATACTGCAACTTTGTATGGGCTTCACTTTATCACGTTGAACCGATTGGATGTAGATTTCACTACCTTGGCTTACCAATAACGCGTCTGCGTCAACTACTGTCAATTATAAAAATCAAAGTTGCGGACGCTCATTAAGGACTGCAACTTTGTATTTATCACCTTGAACCAATTAGCAGTAGATTTCACCACCTCGGCTTACCAATAACGCGTCGGCGCCGACTACTGTGTAAGCACTATTTTATGTGTCTGAACAGATTTGCGAATTGCTGTTATGATCATTTGAATCACCATCCTCGAGAGAGACATCACCATTTGGTTGCATGCACCATAATTAGAACCGGTTTATTTTTCACGACAGATGCAGTATTATTTGATGTTTATGTGTCTGAACAGTCGCGTCGACTATTACTCGCAAGGTTACCAACCTCGAAGATTTTCAATTGAAGTGGGGTGTTTCCATCAGGTATAAAATACTGATTTAAGCCGAACACTTACCAACCTTGAAGATTTTCAATTGAAGTGGGGTGCTTCCATCAGGTATAAAATACTGATTAAGCCGAACACTTTCGCAGTGTGGTACGCGTATACGATCGCGAAAAAAATTAACGCTCCGATACGATCTCGAAAAAATCTGTAGATTTACGCTGAACACTTTGGAAAAATCGGTAGATTTGCGGCAATGCAATTAATTTCATTTACAACCTGTCGTGTGGGTTATGATTAGTCCTATTTGATTTGTCAACCGGTTTGACCGAGTTCATTGACATAAAGGCGTCGGTTAGAACCCCCGGAAATCGAGTAAAACTTAAGGTGCTGTCAGACTTTACAGGTAATTTAAAAAAAATGGGGTAGGAAACACCTAGTATACCTACTGCTGCAACATTCTTTTTTTCTTTCAGCGGGGAAAGTGCATATGAATGATCAAGATTCAATGGCGTGCTCGAGTGTGTGGGACTTGTATAGACAAGTGCCGAAAGTGGAGTCGTCAATAGAAATAAGTTTTCAGCAATAACACTATGCTGTTCTTTAGTCACTAACAGAGAATCTTGGTCATTATTTGTTTCATTGGTGAAGAAAACACTGTCATCAACAATGTCGATAATAGCGCCGGTGTCAAGATCGGCGATCACGAAGGAACTCAGACAGAAGAGCTGAAGTTCGATTCGTGTCTTTTTTGTCTGGTGGAGTTTGCTCGAATTCTCCATCGTCTCGCAAAAATGGTCTGTCGTCATTTATCAGCCCGTACCAGTGTTCCTTTGCTTTGAAGTCTGAATCATTTAGAAAGTTAGCATTCGTAGGCAACGGATTTGAAGGAATTTTGAGATTGACTTTTACTGTTTGTAGCAACAGTAGTGACTCATTACCTCTCACATTAGGAATGGGTGCCTTCTGTGTATTCGCGTGATCAAAGTGTTTCGATTTAGCGGCAACCAGATGAGTACGACTTCTTAGATGATCTATATACACCTTCAAAAATCTGTTTGCTGCACATGGCAGAGGTATATTCTCGAAAACTCTTGGCCTGAGATTAGCGAAGTATCGTTCTTGACATGCTGTCGAAGCATGTTTGCTCCCATTAGGTATTGCTGCTTCAGTCCACAGCGGAAATTCCTTGGCTATTCGTTCAAGGTCTGGGATGAAAGCTTCAACAAAAAAAGCATTTACGGTCAAACTTTCTTTTTCCTGCAGAGCTGTAGGTTTGGCTTGAGCAATGAGCTTCTTGATCTACCAATGCGTCGTAGTTAATTTATCGGAATCATTTTCTTCATTCGGAATAACAATATCTCCGCACTCTCTATTAATGCGGATATGTGAAGCTGATGTCTCCAAATCTACGATAATCCGCCCTCGTACCGCAACATAATTTTCCAGGCTTTGTCGAGCTTCCAGGACTGTTGACTGTTTTATTTCTGGTATGTTAAGTGGGGTTTCCTCGTAATGGTGCAGTGCGATGACACAGGTCAATTGGAAGACCTCTTCAAATTCCTTCAGATTTTGGCAGTCGATCATAAGAGCAACCAGACGTATATAGAAGCCTCGTATGGAAGGGTGAATGATGTTTTTGATGCATTTCCGCTTAGAGACTGAAGCCAGGAAGTGAGCAACATCTTCACGAATAATTGTGTTTGCTGGCCTTGATGGTCTATCTGATATTATCATTCGTGCCCACGCAAAGCACACATCAACGTACTCCTTGATTGTCTGGTGATTAAAAGAGTCACACATCGCTAATAAAAGAGCTCTTTCTCGGTCACTCACAGCTTCCTTTGGCGGAGAAACACCCAGGATACGAATCCAGGTTTGAAGCCAAAATGCGATAAAAGTTTGATCGTGTCTTTCGGTCAGTACTTGAAAAACTGGAATTGTTTCACCTTCAAAATTGATAGTCACAGTATATAAGAAAATGTGTCCGGTTGTTCGACCGGGACAGATCTCGAAACTTTTAACCACTTTCCCTGTTGCATCCAGGCAAATTTTAGAACAGTCTTTTGTGACTCGGCAGTATTACTTGAACACATAGATTCGTTCTTTCGTACAGAAAAATACAAAGTACTCCTTTGCACCTATACTCTGGATGGCGTCTGAGTATCGAGAGTCCATCGCCAGCTCTTGAATTGCGGCTATCACATTTGTCTTGCCTTTCGGTTCCACCACAAGATCCGCTTTGATAGCCTCTAGTTTCGCTGGCCTGTAGATGTGCTTCTCCTGGACAAAAAATGGTACGTTTTCTCCAAACTGCATATGTTTTCTAATTTTTTCGTCATGCAGTCCGGCAGCTCCTCGTTTCATAAGTATCTGACCAGTTTTCTTTCTCTCCAGGCCATTCAATGGTCTCTTTACCTCTTCATGGTACTCGTTTCGAGTATCACGACATTTGAAGCGCAAATGGAGAACACTATTCTTAGGATTCTTATCACCCATGCCTGAGAGCTTGTTGTTACATGTTTTACTCGCGCATGAGGCTTTGAATTTTAGAAGAAAAGATGCGTTATCGTCGTCTGAGCCCGGAACGCGTAGATACGAATATAATCCGAGAAAAGCACATTGGATTGCGTATCTATTCCGAATTGCCATGGTAATGATATTTGCCTAAACCCAGGGTCGCATGCGCCTCTTTTGATTTGCAGAAGCATCACTACTAGGTTTCATTTGCTCCCACTAAGCCACTGAAAGGGTGAGGTCAAACGACTCATATCCTGCTTTGGCATCATGTTCATCTTCATCATCGTGGTGGGACGAATGGTCGTCAGTTTCAGAGGCTACTGATGGTGTCGACTTGGATACCCAAAATTAAGCGAGCAGTTTCGAAATGATCTTTTTCATTCTCTCTCACGTGCGTGTATACCGAGTGAGGTTTCCACCTGCCATTAAGATCGTTGCTCATGTCTTTCCAGACTTGTTCTCCGCTTGCAGGAAAATTATTTGTTCTGAAATATTCTATGTACTTCTGTATGAGTAAGATTGCTTCTTCATCAGAGACACTGGGAGGCCGTCCCATCTGAAAAGAATATATTGAAAAATAATGATATAATACAGACCATATTTTCCAACAGGAATTTAATAATTATTTTGACAAATATTTGTGAACCTTAGGTAACCACACTGGGTCTCAGAGATCCCAGCGAGATTAAAAAATCAAGAATTTTTTGCGTTTTTTTTAAGAAAGTCATTTCTTATATGAGTATATCTCGGAAGTGATTGTTTTTAGACTTTTGAAATACGTGGATGGATTTCTTATACGATTATCGATCAAAAAAAAGTTGAAATGCGGGCATTTATACTTGCATATTTATGATCAACAATCGGTGTGGAGTTCTTACGACCCAATATTTTATATCAAAAAAAAAAAATCTGACTCGTAACGTTGAAATACACACGAATGTCGAGTTCATTTGCAATGAAATGGTAACAGGTATTCCGATAATAATTTCGAAATAGTTTTTAATTTAAAAAAAAAAAACACATTTTTATTTTGAGACATAAAAAAATGGCCATGTTTCTTTCAATAACAATCAAAAAGTGATTCTTTCCTAAACGATACGGACCGAAAGGTTAAATTTGTGAATTTTGAATTCATATTACTCGAAGACTTATCAAAATGGGGATGAATCAAGAGACTCGGTAGAGTCTCGCGCCTAGTTATATAAAAAAAAAAAAAAAATTTTTTGTATTCGCCGCGGGAGACTCGACCGAGTCTATATACCCGAACGAGAGCTGAGCGGCCGTTACGGCAATTTATGATCGTTAATTTCCTCCGTCTCACTATAAATACGGAATTGTAATATTTATCGCAGGATGTGGCCGAGAAGAGCTTTCATTTAAGCCCTATTTCGATTAAATCGGTGAACGTAGAGCTGAGATATGATTATTCGACGTTTTAGATTCAAGTAAATCATACTTGTTTTCGTCGAGTGTTCATCATCATCATCTCCTTTAGTCAGTGTGACACTAAACCTATGCGTATAAAAATTAGCATAGAGAGGCCTTCGCTAGGCTATGTAGAAAGAAGAGACCTACCGAGTACGGACGTCAGTAGCCAGATGGCGCTTTGGTTAGCTCTTTATTTTCACCAACTAGTTTTTTTTTTTGGATCCTTTTTAATGGCTTATTATTATATCTGATAAGGAATTTAGCCGAACCACCAACTACAGTACGGTATCATATCCCATCATGCGGGGATGATTTATTATGTCAATTTATTTTCGGTCGTAATGTTATGTGTATAATTCAGCAAACGATCATGTAGGATATGGTACGATTTATTTTTTATGAGATAAATTGAAATTTTTTTTTTTCCTCGAAATCAAGTTTAAAAGTTCCGTTTAGGTACTAAAATAGGCCTGTTAAAATATGAGCTCTTAATATTAATATTAAGATGGACCGCATCGCACTTTTCGATTTCCCATAAGAATAACACAGGAACAACTACTTTTGTTCCTTCTCATTTATGTAACTAACGAACGATACGTCGTACAGTGAAGTTCTTGGCATGTTTTTCCAGAGAATTAAACGCTCTACAAAAAAGGTCTGAAGTCATTTTTTGGTAAGTCAACTCGGTCAAAAGTTATTCAAGGAAAAGTTATTAATTTTGACCTCCGTTATGCCATTTCAACTTAAATAGATACTTTTCTCATGTGGAAACTAACCTTTTGCTCAGATTTTGATTCGACGCAATAAGCTGTGATAATATTACATTTGCTTAATTCATGTCGCACTAATTTGGAAATTTCCCATGCGTTACAATCACAGGGCGATTGACTTTTCATACGAGGGATCCAGTAGACAATAGAACGCCAGTAGAGGCACGAAATTCTCTCTGTACATAGAGGAGGGTGGGGCAAAATGGACCGGTAAAAAAAAAAAAAAAAACTGGTTGATTGGAAAACTTGAGTATAAATAAGAACTTTATTCATACAATTGATGTGGAATTGAAGAAAACTCGAAGAACATTCAATATCAGTGTGATTATTGTGTGCAAACTAGAAAGCCATAATGAATTATCCCAATGAACACGCATCAGTTGAAATTTCGTATATGAAACGTTGAAGTCGTTTAATAACCGTATGAGTGTAAAACATAACGGTATCTTATACACGGTTGCATTTCGGATGCATGTTATTCGTAAGTTTACTACCTTTATTATTCGTATTGGATTTTACTGAAGTTCGAAATAGGTCTCATCATCGTAAACGCAACGTTCAGTTCATCCGTTCATTAGGCGTGTATCAATCGTGAAAAACTGGTGTATTTAACGATGTCATTCCTCCAATTCTCAACGGTTGATTACAAACGTTTAATTCCAATATACAATTTACGCGCTACAAACGATGACGAAATTGGTTTATAATCTCAGAAATCATAACATATAATCTACATCGATTATACAAGTACCAGCAACATTGGGTAAACGCTAGTTACACTTTGTGCCCACCATTTAATAAAAGTATATGATTGGTTTTATAAACGTATATATTCAACGATTTTATGTACGTCTATTGCTATGTATGATCAACGCATGATAAACGTTGGTGAAATTTGCTCATAATATCCCACTACCTACATGATGTAATATACATCTATTATATGAATACCAGTAACAATAAGTGAACGCGTATCACACTTTATCTCCACGGTTGAACAATGATATATTGATGGTTTCACCAACGTATACGTATTCAATAATTCGTATAGAGTACGTCTATTGCTATGTCCGATATATGCATGATAAACGTTCATCAAATTTGTCAATTGTATCTCACCATTTAAATTATACAATATACATTTAATATATAAGTACCAGCAATATTAGGTATGAATGCTTATTATATTTTTCATCTACTTTTGAATAAAAGTATACTGTTTGTTTGATAAACGTATGTATATCCAGCGATTCCGATGTATGTCTATTTCTATCTTATGAACGCGCATATACGTTTTCATCTACAATTAATCGAAGAAAATAGTGAATTGTTTGTTTTACAAACATATATCGCATTTATCGATTCTCATGTACTTCTATTGCTGTTCCCGATTTACTCATGATAATCGTTTATGAAATTTGTTAATAATTATCTCATTATTAGAATCATATAATTTACATTCATCATACAAGTGCTAGCGATACGAAGGGAAGGCTCATTATATTTATCATCTACGATTAAACAAAAGTATATTCGTTGTTTCATGAACGTATAATATTCGAGAATTGTTATATGTATATATACCTACGTATACATGCGATTTTCATGCCGGAATATTTGATCAAATCCATTAATAATGTTATGAAAATCTTCCGTATCAACCATCAAATGTATAACTATGTAATTATAGTTTAATGAGCATGTATGCAATACGTCAAATCTCGTATTCAGTAAGTAATATTTCAATATGCAAATATTCTAGGAGTTTATAAACCTTCCTAAAATTCATTTGACTAATTTCGTGTTCAGAGTAACTATTCTACATTCCCATAATTATTTTAAAATACTTGGTATTATATTATTAATAAATAATTCCTGTTGAATAGCGCGCTATTCCAAACGTTATTTATACAGGGTGATCCAGAATGAGGTATTTTCCTTCTACCAGTGGAATCCTCGTGAAAATCTAAGACGAAAACTATCAATGCTAAAATGTCGAGGGGGGAGCCGTTTTTAGATAAGAGCCGTTTAAAGTTAGCCAATACCAGAGCACAAACGAGACTATCTCAGGGCTGTGGCCGCGGCTGTTCGGCTGTTTGTAGCTTAGCTATACAGGCGATGCAATGAAAACAGAAAAATGCGATTGTTACCGGCGATAGCGGCCCTGAGACAGTCTCGTATCTGCTCTCGCATTAGCTAACTTTAAACGGCTTTTATCCAAAAACGGCTCCTCCCTTGACATCTTAGCATTGATAGTTTTCGTCTTAGATTTTCACGAGGATTCCACTGGTAGAAGGAAAATACCTCATTCTGGATCACCCTGTATGTTTCGAATAACGCTATTCCAATGGCGTTCGACCAGTGGTGGAATGCACTCAACAGAGTGGATTCTGTCACTACCGACGCTACCGATCTATCGCCGTCGTGCTCTGGAGCGTAGGTACGCAATACTTCAGAGCGGGACAGCAATTATATCTAGTTCGACAGATTTCACTCCGACGAGTATACATACCTATGTAAATGCCTAACCGCCAAATAGCGGTCCTAACTCGTCCCTACATGTACAACCATTGGCGGCCTTAGGCGCTAGATCGTCAGTCGTTAACTGAACGCTGACAGCGGAGGTGCAGTGATCGGTGTTCACGTGATTCGCAAGTTGTGTATCGAATAACGCTGGTAAGTGGTCGCCTACTTTTTTCTTAATGTTAAATTATTATTTAAATCCGATTCATAGAGATATATCATAATTCGATATGCGAAGTGCAGGGCTGGGTAACATTTGAAATGGTTCCATTTAAAATAGGCATTTGAAATGTAAAATGGCATTTTGCATTTTGATTTTAAATAGTATTCCCAAAAGCATTTTCATTTTATATTTAAAATGGTAAACTCGACCCATTTAGCCATTTATAAAATGCTAAAAAAAATGGTTTTTCCGGATGCGTTTAAAAAACTTTCTGCCGACGGTTTGGATTGAATGGCAAATTCAAGATTGTCAAATTGGAAAATGAAAACGTGCAAGCATCATATCCGCAATGCAATCGCACAATCAAGGGCCGAATCGATGGAACGACGAATTTTTAAAATCATCTTCAAGTAGGGATCCTAACTTCTAACCTGTGGATGAATATTATACCTGTCTTTAAGAAGGGTAAAATCGAATTTTATTGTCTACACGCCTCAAATTGGTTCGAAATATTTCAAAAGAAATGTCCATTTTTTTTTCAATTTTTTCGTCCATATTTACCTCTAGAAAGCCTTACTTTTTCCCATAAGAAAAGCATTGATTTTCCGTGGTGTTTAATCGTTTTCTTGGCCGTTAGCGTAATTATCAGCTAAAAAATCTAAGCTTCTCAGGAAATGTTGGCGAAAATAACAACTTTTCCCGGATATTTTGGAATTCGACAGAAACACTTATGGACCAGATGAATCACATCTTCTTTCTCCGTATATTGCGAAAAACGCTAACGGATGATGCTACGTTTGAGACGCGGTTACTGCTCAAGGCAAACACATTATTAAAACATTGAAACTTGAGAATCGATGTAAATAACTAAGATTTCGTCGTTGGAAAATATCATGATTTTCAGGAAACTATTTTGCATTTAATTATCCATTTCAAATACCTATTTTCCATTTTGCATTTCAAATGTATTTCGTAAAACCATTTCCATTTTGCATTTCAAATACATTTTTTGAACCATTTTCCATTTTCCATTTCAAATAGATTCGAGATACCATTTGACCCAGCCCTGGCGAAGTGCTTCTGCTACTTCGAGCAGGCAGTTAATTTTTGCTTGAAGACTAAATATCTGAAAATATGATGAAAAATTGTTATTATTTGTTTCATATTCCGAATTTTGTGGTTGTCTTTTGCTTTTACTCTTTCAATCACAGCGTGCACAACCAAAATCTCTTTCTATTTATTTCTGCAAATCAAACGACGTACATCCGATAGAAATATCGAAGTGCTTATTGTTCATTGCTCATTATGTGATATAGATAAATATTTTGACACAGTTCCAATTCTCGCATAATATTTACAAAGAGTATAATGTTGAAAACCCTCAATTGAAATTTGCCATTATTATTTTTAAACGTGAAATACACGTGTTAGGTTTACAATAATACGCATATTATGCGTTATTAACATTTATCCTCGTTCAATTTGATAACATAAGGTATCCTGTCGATCTTTTCATGTGTTCATCTGATCACGAAATATTATTGCTAAGCAAAGGAAAACTCAAATCTGTCGATCGTGTATTGTCTGTAACACATACATATGCTCTATTTTAGAAGAAATCTTTCACAAAGGCGAAACCGCCACGGGTAACCGACGTATTTACCACGTATTTAGCAATCATTGTTTCTTTGGTTCCTTTTTACTGACATGGAATATATGAATTGTATTATGCCAACAGATTTTTAATTTTATTTTCTCAGAAGTTTCGGGCTAATGTGAATTATATGTGGCATTATTTCCTTCATAAAATCACCCAGTCGAAATACGACGGTTGTCTCGGAAATATTCCCCTTGTGTCGGAATCACAGAAATTTTATTTCAATAATATTCTTAACTTTTTATTTCCTTTGAATAAAAATAAATAATTATCAGCCATGGAAAAACAAAATATATTTATATATGAATATATGATATGAATATGTAATATTTTTTTTCTTTGCATTCAAGATTTTGTTCATAATTTATTTCTCCGCCGTAGCTACGCTATGATACGAGACTTAGTAAGTCATGGCATCATAATTTTCTTCCATCACTCTACGATCGCACTCAATCAAGACACGAACATAATAGTTAGGTATATGTATGTGCGATAAACGGTTAGCAGTTAGAAATTGGAAAGTAAGTTCAGAATTTCGGCCAGACATCGACCTTAAGAATCTATATACTTGATACGTTTTAGCCAGGTTGTTTAATCGTGTAAAGAAATATTATACGTTTTTTATTCATTTTATGAAAATATTGCAAATCACCCGTTGATCGACGATTGCGTTTTATTCACAGTGAAGATAAATATTACTTCAAGTTGATTTTGTTGTTTTGCTTCTATTTTTGACAGTGGTGCACAAAGATCAACAACAGACAAGGCAGGCACGTTGAAGCGTATTTTTTTGGTTTGGTGTATTACTTATAATTCTATGACATGCCTCTTGTTTTGAAGGTTCTGAGTAAAAGACATTTGCGTCGAAAAGCTGCTATTAATACCCGTAATATTATAGACAATAATTGTGCACTCGGGCACCTTGTAGAATTACAATCAAATGACGATACCGATCATGTATGTGCGTCTTATACGCAAGAATATGCGAATGCTCTGGACGACAATTTTGATGCTAATCATACCCATGAATATAATGAGAATGAAAGAAATTCTGATGTGGATCACAATTGTATAGATTCGGAAGACGTCGCAAGTGACAGTATAGCTAGTGTTGAATCCACGACTTTGCATGGTTCTGAAAAAAATTCATCCTGCGACAGTGATGAAGAGCATTCAGATCATGGAATTAATTTTGTTCAAAATTTGCGCGATTGGGCATGTTCGAACAACATCACACATAATGCGATGGATCAATTGCTAGTGTTATTGAAACCAGCACACCCTATTTTACCCTTAAGTGCTAGGACTCTACTCCACACACCGCGACGCATAGAAAAATTTAATTTGGACAATGGAGAAATGTGTTATTTCGGGGTAGAAAAATCGTTGAAACAAAAACTTGAATTAGGTCTAAAAAAGGAAACTGAACCTGTAGATTCTTTGCAGGTTGATTTCAATATTGACGGGATTCCGATTTTTGAAAGTAGCGGATCATCATTGTGGCCAATTTTGGGCCGCAGTATTTCTATGATCGAAGATAGCCCATTCGTAATTGGTGTTTTTTATGGTAAGAGTAAACCGATGCCACTATCTTTATATTTACGCGATTTTATCGAAGAAATGTCTCATTTGAGCACCAATGGATTCGAGTTTAATGGCTTAAAATACTTTGTTAAAGTTCGATTATTTGCATGTGACGCGCCAGCAAGATCCATGTTGAAAATGTGTCTGGGACATTCGGGAAAAGATGCTTGTGAGAGGTGTAAGATTCGCGCAAAACGTATTGACCGAAGACTGTGTTATCCAGATAGCATCGAATGCCAGAAAAGGAAAGATAGTGATTTCTTTTTACCAGATCAAAACGATCGACATATTAAAGGACGCTCACCTCTTTTGGATCTTTTCATAGGACTTGTTTCTCAATTTCCCTTAGATCCCATGCATTTGATCTATTTGGGAATTTTGAAGAGATTGCTTCTAAAATACTGGGTCGAAGGTTCACGTGATTCCAAATTGTCTAAAGAAATTCTGTTTGAAATCGAACGCATGATAAAATTGTTAGCTCGATATGTTCCGGCCGAGTTTCCTCGAAAACCACGCGGGTTTCTAGATTTGCATCGATGGAAAGCGACAGAATTTCGATTTTTCGTATTATATTCCGGTCCTGTTCTAATGCGGGATCTGCTGGAACGGAAAAAATATAATCATTTTTTGTTACTGTCTGCCGCCGTATATATACTTTCGAATGCAACATTGGTCTCGCAATTCCAAAATATCGCGCGAAACATGATAGAAAAATTCGTCACCCGAGGGGCTAAGTTGTATGGGCCACACTTTATTGTATACAATGTACATTCGCTGTTGCATGTGGTAGACGACGTAGAACGATTTGGCTCATTAGAAGAATACAGTTGTTTTGAATATGAAAATTATTTAGGCCATCTGAAACGACTCATTCGATCAAAACGCTCACCGCTTTTCCTTCCGTAAAAAAGGTTACCGAAAGAAATTCATTACCAGACACATATTTATTAGAGATTCCAACGAATGTCGGTCTCTGGAAACCGACAGATTCAAAATATCTGTAAAAAGACCGGACAATGTAGTGGCTTGTGGGCGAGAAATATTAGTTATAAAATCAATTGTTCGCATTGCTGGAGAATATACAATTATAGGTGCTCCTTTCAAGTACAAGCGCGACCTTTATCAGAAACCCATCAAATCTTCCGAATTAGGCATTTGCTTCGTGAGAAGTTTCAACCTGATGCGTTCTTTTCGCGTTAATGACATATTACATAAATTCGTATGTCTTCCATTTAAAGATGGCTTCGCAGTAACTCCGATTTCCCACGAAATGAAATAAAATTAAAAAAGATTCTAATTAAACCATACTTTCAACAATTGAGATAATGATCACGCGATTCTCAGCCTCAAATGATTATTCCAAGTAATTTACACAATATCACATTCAAGCAATCAATTTGCTTGAGTTCTGTTTTGTATAAGGCCTTTATCGTAGATTCCTTCGGCAAAAGCTTCAAAAATATCGATTCATGTTCCTCGACTCATCTACTAGCTTGCACATTTTTTAGGTGGATGTCTCAGCTCCTAACTTTCGATTTGGCATTATTTTTGTTGTCTAGTAGACGTGCTTAGCATTGAAATTAGATATTATTACATACACCAACCTAAAGAGTATAATACGTTTGACGGGGTTTTGCGTAGTACTGCACAATCATGTATGCAGTGATCGAATTCTTGGACGGAGAAGACAGAGAATGTGCGTTGGTACCAGTTTTGTGGCTGGTAGAAAACAACACAGAATGCTACTGGCCTCGGACGAAAACTGAGGATCATTTCCTAAAACTTGTAAAATCGAAGTCTGCATATGACAAAACGTGGCCAAAGTTTCCTGTTCACAAAGTACTGCATACTGGAGGTGATCATTTGCACATTTAATTCGATTCAATATATATTATAGGCTGAACAACCAGTCACATCGACTGGTAATAAAAGCAGCCTATTGTAACGTTATATCAAATCCAACAATTTGGTAATGACCAGGCGAAAGTAGCCTTCATTGTAACAGAAATATTTAGCGTAAAGAGTGATTTTTTTTTTCAAATCATACACTACACAGAATGTTTTATTCGTTAAAATTTGTATATTATGAGCTAAGGTTTTTATTTTCACGATGATGTATATTTCTGAGTAATTTTTACTATCAATGCACATTTGTTATTGATTAATATTTCTTCATTAACTAACAGAAGACCTGCATGATGCCGAAGCAATAATGACACGCTTCCTGCAGCTCGCTACGTCTGATGATTCTGGAATGATTCACAATATTACGAAAAAATCTGCTGTACTACCTCAGCAAAATTTTATCGAAGACGAAGAAGAAAATGTAACTGCCGACACTGTGCATGAAGATGTCCAGTCTGAGCAGGTAAAAAAAAGAAAACGCAAACACAAGAGTGACAAGAACGACAAAAATGAAAAGGGCGGCAAGAAAAGATCCAAAATCCGACACACAAGTCACAAGAGAGGAAAAACGAAACGTCGCCATATGAACTCAAGTAGTTCTTATGATACCTCTCCAGCCGACGAGAATTTACCACCAAGCGAAGTTGACGAATCTATTTCTGACGAAAATGAGGATAATCCCTATATTAACTTAACAAAGGGCTCTTCTAGGATTGAAACAACGAATAGAATTCGTTCGGTCAATAGTATTGTAACCTGTCAGAGTAATAATAGTACCTATAACTCACGAAACCGATCTCCTGTAAATGTAACACCGACTAGAAATGCTATCAATAGGTTCATACCGCGGTCTAAAACTCAATATGATTTATCAAAATCATTTTTACAATCTGATGGTGAACCTTCGACTCCGACCTCATGCCACAAACCAAATACCTTCGAAGAGAGTACTCTGCAATGCTTAGGACATATCAAAACTTACGTTGATCAGAACCATGGGCTATTACGTAAAATTCTCGCGAAGCTAAAAGAAGCTGGCGTTGAAATTACAAAGAAACCAGACGAGTTTCCGAAACTTCCGCTCAATTCTATGGAAAACTTCTCTAACCTCGAAAAATTTCTGCGATCCGAAGAACATCGGACTTATCTAGTGAGTAGATCTCGTAGCCATATTCAATATACATGTATATATTTCACAACGAATGAATAGATAGCAAAATTGGTTCAGTGCAAACAAATAATCAAAATCACAACAGAAATACACGGTATTGTAACAATATACAAGCTAAGCTATAACGATAGGAAATGCAAAAAATGCAAGAAAGAATACGTGGTTTCTATTACGTCCAAATGATTATGATCGTCACATATGTTGTACAAATGTGTGTCGATCTGGGTTAATTGGAGTTGCAAAGCGCTCTGTATACCTTTGCTAGCAAAAATTGACTTCTAGGTTGCGAGCCTCAACTTTGTATAAAAATCGTATCTTGTCATTAACTTTGATAACAGAAATAAGATGATGAAAATTTCATTCCATTTTTCCGCTAAGATGCTTGTCTTCTTGCAGACCCAGAAGCTGGCTTCTATTGGAGGTACAAACGGTCGCCAATGTGTATTGGCTATAATGAAATCACTACTCACGAACGAATTGGCAATGCAATTCAATTGGGCGGGGAGGGACAAAACCCCATTTCAAAAGCTTTTGACAATGGAAATCATCTACGGTAATAATTCATAAATAATTCATTCAATTTTTTTGAAAACCGTTTTTATTTAACTTTATGGTTTCAGAACAACACTCTTCACTTAGAAATATTCACTTTTTCCCAAGATCTTTGAAATTCGTTGCAGTTTATATTGCAATTCCTTATTCTCAATTATCTGTATCGTAATCCTTTATCTATACCTCTTCGTGTTTTTTCCAGAAGGTGCGAAACAAACTTTTCGTGGCAAGAGGGAAATTAATGATGTAACAGAATCTAGTGTTTCGGGCGCTGTGAAGGACT
Source organism: Tenthredo amoena (assembly GCA_963966615.1). NCBI lineage: Eukaryota > Metazoa > Arthropoda > Insecta > Hymenoptera > Tenthredinidae > Tenthredo > Tenthredo amoena. The sequence continues at coordinate 6,714,291 of OZ016492.1, read as the reverse complement.
GGTTGAAACTGGCTCGATCACGGCATACGTATGTGCCAAAGAGACGCTAGACTATGAAGATACCTGTGTATATAGTAGGGTGATCCAAAAAAATTTTTTTTTTTTCTCGCACACAGGCTCAAAAGTTCCCTTTAGGTATAAGAATGAGCCTGTCAAAAGCTGAGCTCTTAATTTTAATATTGAGATGCTCCTCATCGCATTTTTCTATTTCCTATTTAAATAACACGGGAAAATTTGTTTTTGCTCCTTCTGATTTTGATAACTAGCTAACGATGCGTCATACAGAAAATCTACAAACATATTTTTGTAGGGAATTGAATGCTCTACAAAAAAGGTCTCTTGCACTTTTTTGATAAACTTATTTTAGAAACTCATCTTTTGTGAGGAAGGTGGTTCTTTGAACTCGAATATCATTAGAATGGCTAAGTTTATCGAAAAAGTGTAGGAGACCTTTTGTGTAGAGCATTCAATTCCCTACAAAAATATGTTTGTAGATTTTCTGTATGACGCATCGTTAGCTAGTTATCAAAATCAGAAGGAGCAAAAACAAATTTTCCCGTGTTATTTAAATAGAAAAGTGCGATGAGGAGCATCTTAATATTAAAATTCAGAGCTCAGCTTTTGACAGGCGTATTTTTATACCTATATGAAACTTTTGAACCTGTTCGGAAGAAAAAAGAAATTTCGTTTTTTTTTTAATCACTCTGATGTATAACTTACCGGTATCATCACATGCCAAAGTTCACCTGTTTACCTGCAATTAATTTTTCTCCATATAAGTATATCCATTAGCATAAAACATATAGTGTGCACTGCTGTAGTATTTTGAAAGAATCTTTTTATTTTTTATTTGTAAGCAGAGATATCCATGATCGAAGTACAGGGCGAGCCAGAGCTCGTGACGAATATTTTACAGGGTCAACCCTTGTCGGAATCGAAATTGAAAGTTCCTGAGCCATTTTTATTTAACGATTATTTATATTTGTTTTTCTTTTTTTGGACTATATTTTAAATTATTAAAAACAAACAAAAAAAAATTGTATATAAAGAAATGGTTAAAGGAGGTTTAATGCGAATTCTGATGTGAATTCATTAAACGTTATTTTTCGAAAATTGAAAAAAATTAAAAATGTCAAAAATGTAAAATATATAAATAATCGCTTTCCGAAAAATGGCTGAGATCTCTCAATTCTGATTTGGACCAGGATTTACCCTGTGAAATATTCGTCACGGATCTTGGATCACCCAGTATATGTGATCATATAGGAGTGCAATGCTGTATCATTTTGAAAGATATAAATAACCACAGATATAATAATATCTTTTGCAATCAGTATAGATTATCTATTAAACCAGGACATGCGCACTGCTGCAGCATTGCAAAGAATTGTTTTATTTTTTATTTGTATGTGTGAGTATGTGTCATTATATACGAGAGCAATGCTGTAGCATTTTAAGCAAATTATTTGTTTCCCTGGATAAGATATCATAATAAAATCAATAAATATGTAAACTGAACTTACGCTTCATATTTAAACCACCTATCCCTTATAGTGACTGTGAGTAGCCATCCGCAGCAACAGATACTATAGGTATTCAATGAACGTTTGAATTATATACTCGAAATACGTAGCATACACGAGTTTGATAATCAAATTTTAAACGTCGCCTAATATCGTATAATATTTGATTATAGATTATCAATAATACCATTCGAGCTCCGTTTATTGAGAATGTTTTGAAACGTTAAAGTAACGGGTATTGTAGACGCATTTTATTGTGAAAAATGTCCGCCACGATAAATGTTCAATCAACGTAATTGTTTAGCGATTGATATTAGTCGTTAATATATAAATATTATACGATTACAGTGAATATTCAAATTATGTATTTTCAAGACGTCTTATTAACATCTTCAAATACAGATTGCAAACGTTGGTTTTCAACGGTATAACATGTGGATAATAATAACTACCATGAAACGTTCTCCAAATACGTTAAATAAACCGAAATCGAGGCGGACATTTTTCGTTATAACATACGTAGGTGCTGTACGCTTATTCGACAGAATAAAACGCTTTTTCTGGACGGATTTCATACGTTGAATATACTAGCATGGTTCATTGGGATGTTGCTATTTTTCTTTATTTTACTTTTTTTAGTCTTTAGTTTCTTTTTTTTTACGTCCTACATTTTTCATCAATTTCACATCAATTGAGTTCATATTCATACTCGAATTTTGCAACCATTTTTTTTTCTTTTTTACCGGTCCATTTTGTCCCACCCTCCCCTATATATAAATATAGTATATATATTTCATATAGAGAGTGGTTGACAATTTATGCTATTTATTACGGATACGAGAATAATTATACTTAATTGATCAAATTCTACAAAAAGTAGTGATATCCCCATAAAAAGCACCTTTGGTGCAAAAACCTTTCGCCTAGTTATATAAATGTTATAGTTATATACAAAAATTCCTTCCTCATAAAAAAACCAATTCGAAATCAGATGCTATTGCCTAGTTGCCTAGTACCGACATAGAATCATGGAGGTAACGATAGGCGATTGACGCCTCCATTTGTTCAAACAGAAAACATACTAAAAAAAATGATAAAAAAAAAAAATTTGGAGGTAGTGGTACTAGGCGGGCCTTTTCTATACAAGTACAAGTAAACGGCGATTGAACCACGTCAATAATCCTAATATAATAATACGAAATATTGGCCCGCCTAGTACCACTACCTCCAAATTTTTTTTTTTTTTATTATTTTTTTTAGTATGTTTTCTGTTTGAACAAATGGAGGCGTCAATCGCCTATCGTTACCTCCATGATTCTATGTCGGTACTAGGCAACTAGGCAATAGCATCTGATTTCGAATTGGTTTTTTTATGAGGAAGGAATTTTTGTATATAACTATAACATTTATATAACTAGGCGAAAGGTTTTTGCACCAAATTCGTATTTCTCCACGGGGTACAAAAAAAAAAATCGGTCATGTTTTGTTTCGTCCGTACGAAAGGAAGATTACATCGGTTTTGGTATATTCTGGAAAAAAAAGGAATAAAAAATAAAATATCACATTTTGTTCCTAAACTCCGCAATTATGAAGAAAACAAACTCCCGGTGATATTAGACTACCCTCATTCATCAATAAAATGTTCCACTAACAATTACGATTCGTCCTATTTCTTTTTGTTTTCTGTAAATTTCTGTGTGTAAAGGCGTCAACTAAAAACAATCACGAGCTGAGTTTTGTCCGTTTATGAGCCACAGACGAATCAAATTTCAGGTAGTAGTCTTGACTGACTGACTTTTATGGCAAATTTTTCGTATTATGGTTTTGCGATTATTTTATTTTAATTTTTTTACAGCATTGATTGATGAATCCTTCAGACCGATAACTCATTTGTGCCCGATGAGTGGGTGAACAAGTTCAAAGATACGAAAAATCACTATATTATCTGATAATTTAACATTGCGAAAATAGAAAACTTATTCGATAGTGCAGGGATCTTTCGCATCGCCGACCCTCTCGAACCCACTCTTCGGGTACATACCTATATTCACGTTCGGCTAGTAATAACGTCACATAATTGGAAAGTTGTTTTAAAAGATTTTTCCCTATTTTTTGTAACTTCATTTTCGATATTCGTAACTTCATTTTCGTCATAACAAAAGCAGATAGTGACAAATCCGAAAATATGCAGGTATAGATTTTTTTCGAAATAATGAAATTCATTGCTTACCAACTGAGAATTGGTGAATGGCCATAGTCTTCCACTATCAGTTTTTGAACTCGATCTATCGAAAAGCTTCGCACCCGTCTGGACGTTTCTTGTATACATGAGCCTGTTATAATTTGCAGAGCTTCAATTCCAAGATTGAATTGGGATGTAGCATGAATGGCATTAACCGCAACCAACAATCTCAAGACGAATGGTTTCAGGCTATCATTGAATCCTAAGAAATAAATAAATAAATAAATAGATAAATAAATAAATGAATGAACTATAAAAATAATAAATTAGCTTTCTTATTCATTTCAAACTAGAACGAATGATCTACCAGGACTTGACATGTATTGCAATGGTGAGTTCCTATAACTATCACAAACCATTTGAAAGAAGCCTTTCCTGAATTTGGGAGGTAATGCCATCCAAGAAAGATTTCGAACATCCATGACATTCCCAGAAAATGTACAAACTGCCTAGTTTTTGGAAAATATGCTGACCCAGTGATGTAACTAGTATCTATAAAACAATTGAAAAAGACTCGCCTTAATTGACTTGATTATGCCACTGGCGGCTCACCGGCACACCGTGCGAGTGTAATACTTCTTCAACTGTCCCATTTCCACAAATATCCATGGTATGTAATGTACAGTTTCAAATACAACATATTCAGATAGCTACTTCGATGAATCAATGATTGTTTTTCTGATCTATCAGCTGTAAATAGGAAATACTAACAAGGAGAGTATTACATTTCTGGATCACAGATTCTGCTCAAACTTGCAGAGGTGTTTTCTTGGCCCAAAATATCGACCCTCTGATCCACAGTTTCATCTAATAGGCATTCGTTCTCTTGGCGATCTCCAAGTTATTATTGTGCAGTAGCCAATTATTTAACGGAGACCAGAGTACTTTGGACTTCTTAGAAATTGGTCATCCTTACTTGAATATGCTATCATGTAATGAGAATATGAGTTAGCATGCGTGAAAAGAGTGAAGAGCATGAAAATCATATATTTCACAGGCATGGAAAGTTCAAAATACATTATTGGAAGGTACGCGCTGGCAAGATTAATGAACTTATATAGGAATAATATAAAAGTAAATCGGAGCATACCATGGATCCTGAATAGAATCTTATCGTTCACTCATAATCATGACACTTGTTCAAACTAGTTTTACCAGCTTTTAAGCCTCGGATAGGGCTGCAAATAGTCCTCATACGTCCTCCGCAACAATAAAATAGGCTGCCGCAAACCATGTGGTTGATTTCAAAAGGGTTCCTACTTTCACCAGAAGTCTTCAAACTCACTACGTTCTTGTATTTCTATCATCCGAACCTTCAGGGTAGACTTTTGAATTTAGACTCACTCGCTCTGGAAGTCGTCATGGGACTTCATAGATCCGACCATGGACTCGATGATCTCTTTGGCAACAGCACTGTACATCTTTGACTCGATAACGCTTCCCCCTTCTCGCCATCCTCATCCTCTACGACCTTGATTTCCTTGGTGTGAGTCTCACTTCTTGCTGGCCAGCTGGATAGTTTATTAGTGTCATTAGATTTAATTCTTTCGTAAATTTAATAGTGAAATTAAGAGAAATTGATTGCACGGGCGATATGCAGCTAGCGTACCATTCATTTATTAATACTCATTTCACATTCAAAATACTTTTATTTGTCGAAAGAAAACAAAAATGAGAAAATATTATAAAATCTAACGAAATGATGAATTGGTAATATTTATACAAACCACTTTGGATAGGTGTTCACTGATGATAAACGCATGAAGATAATTTCATTTGACGTTTTACTTTACTGTAGGCCTAATTCCAAGAATGGCCCAACTGCACCTATTACTCCAAAATGGTCCGAGAAGAGCTTCGAAGTGAAAAACAGTAGAAACGAAATGAGGTTAGAATTAGGCTCCATGTATGCCTAACCGGCACAGCGAGTATAATCGATGAAGTAGGAAACTGAATCCAATCAGCTTCGCGCATCTACGTAGCTCAGGAATGATCTTATACTAACTTAATTTATATAAAATAAAATAAAATTTCCCGAATGTTAAAAATATCACAAACTTGTTTCCCAAATAATTTCGAGTTGATTGGGAAAAAAATATATATATTTTCAAATAGTGTCTGTTAACTGTTCGCCCAATAATATTGTATCAATAAAAAATGAAGTATCATTTCCTAAATTATAAAAACATATTCCTAAACTTTCCCAAATGATTCCCAGACGATTGCATTGATAAAAAATAATAATAAATTTATTTGCCTGCTAAGCATCTGCTAAGTATACGGGGGTCCTATCTTCGGAAGATGCCGCCCGCAGGGGCGACATCTCGTGGCTGAACTCGCGCCGACTCGCTTATGCCATGCTTCGACGAAGCCGACCCCAGCACCGCTTCTCTCTTTTTACAGGCTCGAAGTTCGAGTACTTACAGTAGGTTTGTTTGTCTTACCTACACTTTCTACACTTTTACCAGATTTTACACTTTTTACTAGAAATTTACACCTCCTATTGGGCGAGTGTAAAAAGTGTAAGGAAAGTGTAAGAAAAGTGTAGAAAGTGTAGGTAAGACGAACAAACCAAGTTTATCTGAGACTTTTCGCAATTTTGTTTCTTTACTCACTCTTCTCGGATTCCGTAGTGGGAATCTTCGTGTCCTCCATGGTTTCGTGCACTGATAGAGAACCGGAGAGCCTTTTCTTTGTATGCAGCAGCTGGTGTTTTTATTCTGTTTTATTTGATTTTATTATTTCGCACTTTCACTTATTCACTTTCCTTAGCGCAGTGGAAGCGTGCTGGGCCCATAACCTGTTAAGTTTATTAGGGTGCAAATAATTGTAGACTGGTATTGGTTTATATTTATAATGCTTTATTTATAAGGCCTCGTCGCACACGTCTTTTACTCAAACCGGAAGGGGCCCAAGAGAGAGAGAGACGCTCCGCTCGTCGCTCATAGAGGAGATGACCGAGGTAAGGCGGAAACAGCCGATAATAGCCGAATCCAACAATATGCGTGGATGCCTGATTTCCAACAATAATTTATCTGGGCACGAACTCATTTATATGAGATTATACCTTAACTTATATGACATTTTATGTATCGAATTCTATAGTTTGTCTACATGTATCATGGAAACGATGAATAACCGAACGTTCAAGGCATGCAGGAATTCTGTCTCAGAATTGAAAAAGAGTTGTGCGAAGATACTTCATTATTTATTCTATCACTTATGTCAGTTGAACTCGCGAGTTTCTTATCTACTTAGGGGGAATTCGAATATTTGAATCGATTGAGGTGACCATAATTATATGTAAACCAGGAACTCAGTCAACTTATCCTCATATAGGGGTTCTGCGACTGAAACCTTTACAAGAACCATTTAATTTTTTGCAAATTATCAAAAAAGGTCCAGTGGAAAAATACCTTCTATAATTTTTAGAATATGAAAGTACATGTATTGGAACATAAATCTCAATTTTCTGCAGTGCTATTGTATGCGCAGAGAACCTTTCGCAAAGGGTCTCCTATGTATTACTGCGAAGGTTCGCTGCGCTGAAATTTCATCGCAGAAGGTTGAATTATTTTTTCCATACAAATACACCATGAAATAAGTATTGCAATAAGTGCTTCTTGATTCGACCTTTTATAGTCATTTATGAGAGTAAAAATTTACTTTTATCGAAGTTTCAGTGGCGTTTCCCGATACTTGGATAAAGAATGAAAATGCACAGCAGTTTCATCTAACATGCCTATGTTACATAAAATTAGGTAAAAAATGCGCAACACAGTTTATGCACGTTCACATTATTGAGGACGGACAGTTTGTTTACGAGTATGATTCTAACTTACAAATTAATTGATAAGTAGTTTAATTGACAGCTAATTATACCGACGATTCGAGTATACTACTATTGGCGTCTATCCCGAATTTTTGTCTGATTTTCTGTGCTCATCATCAATAATAATCTGCAGAATTAATTATCATGACCTCTCAGCAGGTTGCTAACAACCGTGGAAGGAACGAGGTCCAAATTCTGTGGCATATTCACGTAGCGCACTGTTTTAAGTCGCCCTAGTGTGCGTTTTGTATAAGATGGAAATGTGTGTGATTGTGTGAGTGAAACAGACGGTGCCCTCGGAAATTTGTATTCGGCTATGAGCCCCGACAGCTTCAGTCAACGAGCCAATAGTAGCGCTGTCACGTCCTCTGGACCTAGCGCCCCGAACCTACACAATCCATACAAACACTAAGAATAGAAACCTATGTTACCTACAGCTACACTAACAGGGCGGTCAAGCTAAGTTCTTTCCTTTTTACCCATTACCATATGTGAGCCCCACGCCACAAAACAGAGTTACCATAGACAAACATTATTCAGGAAAAGGTATTGCAGAGCCTGCAAGGGAACGAATGCAAAATATTCATTGATAAATTAATATTATAAAACTTAACGCATCGGGCAGTCAATAAGAAACCCGAAGCATGAATAGTCCTTCCAGGTGAAGCAACCAATACACCATATGTTACCAATAGTTGTAGAATTTACTAACATAAAATAATCATCAATGTAACACTAATAATTATAACAAACATTTCAAGTATAAGAATTTGATAAACGATATTGGGGAAGCCACGTGCTTATAACCGATTCTTACACGGTCATACATACATATATATATATATACCTATATATATATATATATTAGGGTGTCCGTTATTTCCCAAACTGACTTTTTTCACTTGGGTATGGTCTAAATCATTAGTTTACAACCTAAAAACAACTATGGAAGAAAAAAAAAAAGATTTAATTTCCTTTAACCCCTTCCTGAATGACGATACTTTTCCTATTTGATTAACATGGGATTTTTTCACTTTTTAGACTTTAATTTTTTTTTTCGGTTACTATATTCATTACCTTATTAAATATTGTTGATTCTTCGACTGTTCTGACCTATTTAGATGGACAAATTTTTAAATTGGAGAAAAAAAATGTTGACAAAAAATTGAAAAATTCAGTTATTGAAAATAAAATCAATTTCGACCTCTTTAAAACTCATGAAAATTTTTTTTTTCTCTAATTTAAAAATTTGTCCATCTAAATTGGTCAGAACAGTAGGAGAATAAGCAATGTTTAATGAGGTAACGAATATAGTAACCGAAAAAAAAATTAAAGTCTAAAAAGTGCAAAAATCCCATGTAAATCAAATAGGGAAAGTATCGTCATTCGGGAAGGGGTTAATATAACTTAATTAAAATATAACACTATCTCAAATAACGATATACATTTCCAAGAAGGAGGCATAGAGTAGAGTAGCCCCACGAAATAATCGACGCACGAATGTAAACGTCTCAAATCTGGAGAGGAAGTAACGCGTAGTAAACAGAAATTCAACGGATATATAAAAGTTTATCCATGTCGCCGCAAACTAGAGACTCACAAGCGGGAGAAACGCCTGAAAGAGGGGGTCACCAATTGTTTGATGCACATTGTTTTCACATATCGAGATCCTAACGAATGGGCGCTACTCTGAACCTCCTACTTCGTTAGTTTATTATACACATATTTGACCAATGAGATTTAGAGAAATAAACCCCACTCTTAAAAATTATTCATATAAAAGGGTCAACGGAGCCATTAATCTCTCTCTCGATCATCGGCTCCCCACTTCGGCTCCTTCTTAATCGGATCTCAATTGTCACGCTACTGTTCGCCCTGATCTGTTTACATTGATTTTCTCAGTTTTCCTTGGACTCTTACAGTCATAAAAGTCTCTAAGATCTACTTGGTCGAATATACAAGTACTAAGTAATTAACCAATCTTAAATTGTAAACTTAACAAAACCGAATAAATCTTAATATTCGAGAACGAGACTCTTAATTTTCCAAAACGTAAGTAATTTTGTTTACTCTTCTGGTTACTGACGATTTTTCTTTTCCTTAATACGTCATTACCCGACATCCACAAATACATTCCCCAACCTATATTTCCCTTACTTCCAACTTCGGCTCGGACACCTGGAGACAATATCTCTGGTAACGGGATAACTATCTGGGAAAATATCCTTGATTATGCCTTGAGTTGTCGCCTGAAGTACTCCCTTTACTTCCAACTTCGGCTCGGACACCTGGAGACAATATCTCTGGTCACGGGGTAATTATCTCGGAGAATATCCTTGATTATACCTCAAGTTGTCATCTGAAGTACACCGTTTCCCTCACATTCTTCAACCTACATTCCGAAAACCTCCAGCTTCGGCTCTGACACCCAGGGACAATATCTCTGGTCACGGGGTTAGTATCAAAGAGAATATCTCTGATTGTACCTTAAGTTGTCACCCGAAGTGTCCTTTGTTCTTTCTTATCCTACGACCATACCAGATCATCTAATGCCCAGAAAACCGCCAGTGACTAAGAGAACCGATGACAAAAAACGTAAACGTCCCAGAATACCAGTAGAAACTAGGAAAACATTAATACAACTCCATAATAACCTTCGCCACGTTTTCCAACCCCTCGACCGTTTAATTCGAAATACTGAAGATTCATTCCCCTTTTTGTCAACGAGTGATCATACAACCAAACAACCCGTAACCCTAACCCCAACATCATTTCTATTGCCTCAAGACGGAGCTACACGAATATTAGTCGAATTTCCGGCCCTCAACACACCACATTCAATAAGCATAGAACTGATTCCTCAAATTGGTCCTCTAGATCCAAACACATCAACCCGATCTCCTCAAATTCTTGAGGAGAATAACCATTCAGTAAGAGAAACTGAAATCCCACCCAATAACCGCGTAGACAACTCATTATTAATCCAACAACCCGCTACGCCCTCAGTGACGCTTGACCATCCTCCCAGCTCCGGAATAGAACGGGAAGACTCATTCCTAACTCAGCCAACTCCAACGGTTCCCGAACGATCACCCTTTGAGGAAATCGATTTCTATTTGGAGATAGCTAACTTGATCCTCAGTTCACAAAAAAAAACCCTACCGATACTTTTTGATGACATCCTCAGTATACTGGACGATCCTGGACATCTGTGAACTCCGATTTCAACACAACCACTCAACTGCATAAGGTAAGAGAAAACGTTATTTTACAAATTTTCCACTGTACCATCATATTTGCCTCGATAAGGAATCTTTCTCTATTACTCCCCGTATCCCGATACATGTGTATTTGAAAGGGAGTCTTCTTTATCGGTAACGCGCGAAGTAAAGTCTCTTGACGCTAGGGTACGTTCGCCGCGATTTCGTAGACCCAATCTAATTAATTCCCGTTGCAAATATAAATTCCCGGTTTATAGAAGACTGACTCGCCAGGTCGTTACAGCGCCATCTATTGGCGATAAATTTTCGGCCGCTAAATTCTCCGATCGTAGACAGCTTTACAACTTGGGATGGTGATTGAACTATTTCTACTGTAATATTGTTGTGGGTGAAATAGTGCTCAGTACTAGTCGAGTGCGAGTAATCATTATATCGCTCAAATTAGATATCACTCGTCTCACGCGGCAGCCATGTTTACTGTGTCAGTGTGTGTATCCATGTGCCAGCTGTCACGAGGATATTATATGAAGATTGTATTAGAACTTCAGGCTTATTTGTGGCTAACCTCCACTATTTCACCCAAAACAATTTTAATCAAGGAACATTTCGTACACATCAGATTCTCGAAATAATTCTTTATTCTCGAGAATTTAGCAGGCGAAATTCACTCGTAGAAGTGTACATGTGTATGTGCCGTCACCCCCACCATGGGACCCTCTCGGACAGCCTTAAGGGGCCATTAAACACGCTAAACACCTCGAAAACGCGGGGATCGAAAACTCCAACACCACTTGACCGATCGGAATGAAACTTGGAGGATTATTGCATAATGTTGGCAGAAAGTGGAGCTATGTTTTATTTTTCCGAAATTATAAAAAAAAATTGACAGATCGGTTATCGGTTCTAGAAATTATGGAATTACTCATGGTTGCACTCAATGTATCACCCTGTCCTGTATGATGCCACTCGACGGTGTAAATACGAACATTTCAAGACCGGTCCCATTAGATCTGATGAAGAATTGACCAAACAGCAGCTAATCTGCTTCTCGTTTATGTATAACACCGACATCTCAATCATGCTACACTTTGTACCGACATTATGGCACGTACCAAATATTCAGCGTGGCGGCGCTAGTGATATTTTCTCGCGCTGCCTGGTATTGCTTGTGCTGCCACGAACAGCAGAACGAAGTGGCATAGCAACGATGTGAACTTTGAAAAATAATCAATACGGGATCGCAGACGTTATAACCTTGTTACGTCTTGGATGTGAATTATATAGAGGTTGCGAATCACTAGTTAGATGTGTTAAGGTTCTGATTCAGATGTGGTAGAGTTCTATGTTTCTTACCGAATCTTGGATAACTAGTTCTTCTGATTGACGTATAACTCGTATTCTGTTGAGGTAATGGGTTTTTATCGGTCACCACTATGCGTGGGTCAAATAAATGTTTGTTGATTTCACTTTTTAATTAACAATATTTATTTAACAAACTGCTTAACAATGGTGGTTGCTAATCAAACATTTGCATGTTGATTAACTTTAGTCGATGGTTTTTATATGTTGATAGGATTTGCACTTGGTTAATTTATGAATATATTGAACACCTCGAATTTGGTATTTTATTCTGAAATCTAAGTCTTATGTAGTTTGATCTTTACTGTTTGAGATTTCGTGACTCACTGCCTAATCCTGGAGGAAAAAGGATCACTCCTCGCGGTTACGCGGGGGAGGAAGTTTTTAGTACTCGCGGGAAAGCGAGTCTTTTCTTATTGGTAAAAGACACATTAAATTTAAGAGGGAAAAAATATGGTTGGCTAAAATAGAATTTGTGCGAGACGATTGGGTCAGAGGCCCAAGCGTCGAGATGCTGAGAAGGGATGTTTTAAGCGTCTATAATCTGTCTTCTTTTAAACACAACTGTCTTTGTCTTTTGAGTTCTCCGCGTTTGGCAGTAAAATTCTAAAGATCTTGAAGATTTATGTTTCCTCAATAAAGATAGTTTCCAACGTTTCCAGAGTTTACTTAAAGTTTAGGATTTCAAATTTATGAGTTTTCGAGTGTTTTCGGGCTTACTTAGTTTTGTGCGAGACTATGGAAAAATTAATTATGGTGTATGAGATGAGGACTTCTTAAAAGTATTGACTCATAACTATAGGTAATTTGATATAAAGGATTTAGGAGAAAAAAAATTATAAATGGAATTACATCGATAGAGGTGTTATTGAAACTCTGATGGTAATTGCACGTCGGTATTTTCTATACCTACGGTACTAACTACGGTATCTGTTATACCTAAAGATTATATGTTGAGCTTTTAACCTAGGACGTAACACCGCTACCGGCGCATGCGCAATAGTGAATTTGGCTAACAACTATTGCCGATTTGAAAAAATAATTTTTATCAAAGGAAAATTAGTTATTTGGTGATAAATTTTTATGGGTGCTGGTCGCGCAAACGACGCGCAAACGATTGGCACGATAATACAATGGAAATTCTTGAAACCATTGTCATAATACCTTGTTCAAACATCGGGTGCTGAATTCAGCACCCCACTTTTATTTTTGATTTTCTCAAGAACGGGGAAACGCGCAAACGTTTTAACGCGATATTGTTTTCATCTGAGCCACGCGCAAACGATCTATCCTAGTTTCGAATGGTTTTAATCGAGTCGGGTACCAATTTTATGAACCTGGTGAAATCACATACGCGAACAAACAAAGTTCATCGGGTTATCGAACTAGCGAAACGCGTGATAAACAAGTATCATGGCGGACGGAGCACATATATCCGAATCCAAAACAAAGCGACATAAACGAGAGTAATAGGCCGAGTACTCAATACCCAAATTCAAAACAAAATTGGACAAGTCGCCAAGTAAACGCGATCGACTGTGACGACACAACAGAAGATCAAATCACAATAGAACCTAGCAACAGTTCGGGAAACTAAAGATCGCTGTGCCGGTCACGCCGATAAATATACCGACACAGCGCGAAGCGAATGTTTTCGCGGCGAATTTAGTTGATTTTGTTAAATTATAGCCGTTTTCATTTTAATTCACCTTTATTTGGTTACCTCCAATAGAATATACGTGTCGACATCTAGTTCGCCGAACGCCAAAACTAGACGTCGACCCTTTAACTTAAGACAGAGACAGGAAAACCCGCTGTAGCTGACACAAGTCAGTTGCTCTACTTCAGCTCACCAGACGAGCACGTATATAAAGATAATGTAGCATAATAGTTGAGGAAAAATACTTTTGTACTTCAAAAATAAAGGATCGTTAATAATAAAGAAGGTATATAATTAAAAACAAGATACCACTACCCCGAAAATATAAAGAGTTAAATTCAACTAATTCTAACAGATTTAAATACTTTCGAAGATCCGTACGAATATTTAATTGCAGAAGAAACTAACGAGAAACCAGTAGATAACAAATGTCCGGAAATAAGCCTTCAAATCGAAAAAATGGAAATGAAAGCATTGGTAGATGGGTGTAACAGGGGGCAGACCAGCCAGAGTTAAAGAACAATTTCTTGCTGAAATCGGAATCGGTATGGCAGTTGATGAGGTTGGTTTTCTCGTCGTGCCTGGGCTAAGACACGAAGTTATTATCGGTATCGACACGCTTCGTAAATGGAAAGCTGATCTAGACTTACAGATAAACAGGCTAGACATCCAGATAAAAGGAAGTAAATTTAACATCGACCAAGCGAAAAACAAAACCGATCGGATTTAACATCTGACATAGCTATAGCTTGAATGCAACATGCAATCAAGAGATAAAATATCATATAACTGATGATGAAGTGGAGAGCAAACTAACGGAATGTCAGATACTAGGAGCCGATGAAATCAAGGCTTTTCGACCTAATAAAAAAGTATCGAGACATTTTTCAAAAATTCCTGGTAGAGTCATGGTATATGAGAACATAGAATCAAAGTTTATCAAGACAGCCCTTTTGTCGAACGATCGTATCCTATTTCAAACATACATCGAGATAAAGTGAATGCAGAAATACAGAAAATGCTAGATCTTGGAGTAATCGAAAGATCTTATAGTGAATATGTGAATCCACTAGTAGTTGTTGCTAAAAAATCAGGCGAGATCAGATTAGTTTTAGATGCAAGATACATCAATCGGCTCATAGTACCTGATCACGATTGTGCGCAATCTACTAAGGTTTTGTTCCAGAAGTGCGGAAATGCATCCGTAATGTCGAGTCTGGATTTAACCGCTAGTTTCTGGCATGTGCCGTTCCATAAAGATTCGCGTAAATACACAGCTTTCATGCACGAGAGGAAAACCTACCAATTCACTGTCACACCGTATGGGTTAAGTACCAGTCTAGCCAGCCTTATTAGAACATTAGATTTAGTGTTAAAAGACACTGACCAATTTACAATAAATTTTGTAGATGACATACTGTGTTTATCTGACTCGATCCAGTCACATTTAGAGCACCTTGAGTTATTATTTGAAGTGTTTAGAAGACACAATATGACGATAAACTTTACCAAATCAAAGCTCTTCCGAGAGGAAATCGATTTTTTAGGCCACAAAATAACTGAGAAAGGCATCCGGCCGCAACTAGAAAAAATTGAAGCAATTCAAAACTTTCCAGAACCAAAGAATGTCAAACAATTAAAAGGATTTTTGGGTTTAACAAATTGTTATAGTAAATTCACGAAATCGTATTTCGAGGCAACTGCACCGTTGTAAGCGTTGGTAAAGAAGGACTCTAAATGGGATTGGACCGAGAAAATGATAGCACACTTTACAACAGTAAAGAAGTTATTCTATGATAACATGATGATACATCATCCTAATCCTAAGCGTAGGTATTACCTACAATGCGACGCAAGCAATTATCGGAGCCGTATTATATCAACTTCCAGATCAAAATGAAGAATTAATTGTTGGATTTGCAAGTAGAACGTTAAAAGAAGCGGAGTTGAATTACTTCACTACGGAAAAAGAATTGTTAGCAATAGTGTTTGCACTAGGAAAGTTTCGGACATTTGTGGCAGTAGCTCAATTAACAATCCGCACAGATCATAAAGCATTAACGTTTTTATTTGCATGCAGATTATTAAGTTCACGGCTAACCCGATGGATTTTGTTTGTTCAAACGTATAACTTTGAAATCGAGTACGTAAAAGGAAAAGATAATGTTGTCGCAGACACGCTGAGCCGATATCTTCCTGAAAAGTAAGAAAAAACAGCATTGGTAAGTCAAATAGTAATATTAGCACCATTAGCTAGAGATATAACGAATGAATTAAAAGCTAATCTAGAATCTATTGCTAATCATCAAAGACAAGACCAGAAGATTTGAGCGATCCTAGAATCAGACGAAGTCAAATCAGAAAGACGATATAAAATAATAAACGGCGTACTGTATCACGTAGAGCCAGGGAGCGGTTTGAAAGCCTATATGTATACCCGATTCTTTAGTTAAAAAATTAATAAAAGAATGCCACGAAGTCTAGGGGAGACCGGGGCTAGTAGGCGCACGGGGCGGTAGGCGCAAAGCTAGTAACTTTTATGTCATTTGATTTAAAAGACTGTTATTTACACATCTTGTCCGTGACGTGGTACCCTAGTCGTTATGGTAAAAAGAATATGATCAGCTGCGTATTAGAGACGAAAGAAATTTAAGTTCATTTCGGCTAGCAGTAAGTAATTTCTTACATGGTTATATCCAACTCATTCTGAGTACCTGAATGTATACGAATTTGAATACAGCTGTATAGACACGTACCTCAGAATGTTATCTAAAGGATCTGCCTTCGGATTTTATATTTTCTTGCTTGTTTGTCCAATATTTCTACCTATTGGTGGTTGCAACGTGTTCGGGGCAAGTGGGCGCAAATTTTCTGGGGCAGGTTGGCGCATGCGCTTATTTACTCCTCATATGTTTTATTTCATTTTATGCGCTTATTTACCCCTAATATGTTTTATTTGATTTCTCTATCAATTTTGTTTTGTTTTCTTTGTTCAAGAGCATGAGAACTTATAAAAAAAGACGGATAAAGCTAAAGCAGCTGCCAGTATGAAATATCATTCTAAAAGTATCATTATTATTAAGAAAATATTATGTATTACCATTGATTACAGTTCGCAGAGACTTTTCTAATAAAATTGACCTATATTGGAGTTAAGTTCATTATTCAAGAGTGCTTTTCTTTGTACTTCTAAGGTCGAGCCTACCTGCCCCGTATAGTGCGCCAACATACCCCGTCTCCGGGGTAAGTAAGCGCAACATTTCTTGCATCATATATCGTTTATTTCTTTTGAACCGATAGAAGGTCAATATTGCATATGACGGTATAAAACCCTGAAACCTTGTAGTTTACGAGACATAAATCAGAATTGCAATAATTTCATTAGTACTCTAGAAATATGGGTTTTTGTGAAAAGTGCGCCTACTAGCCCCGGTCTCCCCTATGGGCACACAGGGTCAAGCAAATGCTATCGTATCTTAAAGGAAGGTTTCTATTACCGCAAATTCGCACGAATAATCCGACAAGAATTAGCGCGATGCGATAGATGTCAAAGATGCAAGGTAACTAGCTCTTATAGTTATGCAAGCATGCAAAATATAGTTCCGCGGGGGGTAGGCGATCTAGTATCAATCGACTTTCTAGGCCCGTTACCTTCTAGCAGGGGAAATTATAAATGGATATTAGTTACTTGCGATACATTGAGTAAGTTTGTACGAATGTATCCATTGAGAACGGCAAACGCGGAGTCCATCATCAAATGCATTTCCGATAAATATGTACCGGAACTGGGTAAGCCGAGCAGGATCCAGTTCGATCATGGTACACAATTTACATCAGCTAGGTGGTTAAAAAAATTAGAGGAAGAGGGCATAACCCCAATATTTTCGTCAATACGTCATCCACAAGGAAACATAGTCGAAAGAGTGAACAGAGAAATCGGACGATTTTTTAGAACATTCCTCACGGACGAACATACTGCATGGATCAATTGGATCTCAGTGATTGAGTGCTGCATAAATGAAGTGTACCATGATTCGACTGGATTCTGCCCGTGCGAAATCCAATTAGGAGAACCTCCATTTAGATTTTGGGAGGAATGGCTCATAAAAAATAGAGACAATGTACCGAGAGACGCGAAACTAGGATCAGTTAGGCAAAATATTCTAAAATACGGATTAAAACGAGCCGATCGTTTTAATCGAACACACCGACTAGTCAAGTTTAACGTTGGAGATCTGGTTCTTGTTAGAGCTTTAAACGTGTTTGATACTAAAAATAAAAAGATGGGAAAGTTTTTTACCCTTTACGAAGGACCTTATAAATTAAAAACTAGGATTGGCGAAGCCACATTTATTTTGGAACATCCAAATAACGGTCAAGAAAGAGGTAGATTCCATACGAATATGTTTAAGCTTTATCGAGAACCTTCTCAAGAAACGTAGAAAAACATTTGAATACACATTGACAAAACAGATGGACATTGTGACAAAGGATTATAATCGAACAAAAGTATTTACCTATGTTACACATTGAAGTTTGACACCTATAAAAGGCGAGCATATCGAGGAAGACACAGGCAGTTTTCAGCAAAATGACCTCCTTCAGGTACGAATATACGAGCATCCAGGACAAGGAGACTCAAACCGAACCGCAATCCAACCTAGATGGAAATAACAATGAATATAAAATTTTATATCCAAATAAAAAATTCATTTCGGGAAAAGGAAGATTTGTCAAGGGGAAGGCTAATCAAACGGCAGCCATCCAAAAGAAGACAGGGAGAGGAAAAGGGGTTATAGAAACATCTACGATTACGGTGGAGGAAACGGAGAATCAGGAAATACTCACCAATGCACGACCTGATCCGATGACCGAGCCTGATAAACTGAAGGACGGTCAAATAATAAAGACGGATCAAAAACTCACCTTGCCTATTCGTATTGATTTAGCGACGATCAACATAACCGAACCTGAAAAACGAAATAAACCGACACCACCGATTATAACGAAAACACCGGACCATGACATAAACAAGGTAACCGGTGAAAAAGATGCAACCGACACATACTTACCTTGGAGATTGATACCGATAGAAATCCCGGAGTGTAAGAAACTGCAGCGAAAGGAGCATAGGCGAAAGATCTCGATGATCACGTTATCAAGATTCGCGGCAGCGAATCGCCGCAAAGTACCCGATATAGCCCATTTTATATTTATAAAAAAGTTAAAGTAGGCGAGCGCAGCCAAGAATTATTTACCCGAGGCAACGCTTTATACCTGTAAACATAGTGTTATATCTCCCGAATGACTTAATATTATTGGATGAAATTTCCACGGTTAATAGTCCCAGCCGAAATGAGTTGACTGTCCAGCTTTGAACGAAATCGGTCGTATGGTTCCGGAGTATTAATAAGTTAAAGTTGATCGAAAAACACAATCTTCTTCTTCTTCTTCTCCGCCCCATTTTTCGCAAGACGCTTGCTAGGGACCACGATATCAATCGAACGGCTGTATGTGTCGACTTGAAATTTAAAACGTAGCTATTCTCCATCGAAATCTAACTCCCTATTGATTTTGGTGCGAATCTGTACTCACACTAGGTCGACAGATTTTAATAAAGTCACAAAGTCACGAAGCGCTTAGTACGGCAGAATGTCGCCCGAGGGAGCTGATTAAATTTTATTTATACGATCTCGATCGATAAGAAAGTCAACAAAATGAAGAAAAATAAATAGTTGCGGGATAAAGGTGGCATTGGCTAGTCATAACCTCTATAATTCATTTATTTATCATATGTAGTTCTTCGTTATAGTACATATTAATGTCAGTGCCGGTCAGTGAAAATCAGTGATCTGTGATGTGGTATCTGTTAAGTGATACATAGCAGAAATTCTCTAACGAATATTTGAATGAATCGAATGAATTGACTACAATTATACATTTTTATCACACACGTGCATAAATTACATCTTAAATTTCAACACACGTGTGCATAAAATGCTATTTCAAGATAATAATTCATTACGGTAACTAGCAAATCACTACCACAAGACTACCATGCTCCTAAAGGATGAGTCGAAGCAATGGTGTAACACAGCATTTTCCAGATAGTGGATCAAGACTTGGCACCGGGCGATAAAAACAAAATAATGGACGCCTTGCCTTGCTGTCATATCTAACAGCACAGCCGATTACGAAAATTCCATATGCAAGAAAATGCCAAAAAGTTTTTAGTAAGCTATAAGGAAGAAGCATGAAAATGACCGGGCCATGGAAAGAAAAAGTTTGGGAAACTCTGATGTATCCAATCACTGGATGGAGCAAATACCTACAAGACGACTCGTTGAACAGATTCCTTCAAACTCTATTAATGGTATTGTTTGATAATTATAATAATAAAATAACATTCCATATATCGCCTGAATCGGTACATCATACAAATAAGACAAATATTTGAACAACAATTATTTTCATGTATCAATCAAATTCATAACCATAGCAGCTCATTCGGTTTTCTTTTTCACAGTTGCACGGGAGCGTGTACCTGTATATAATCATGGGAACGGATGAACATTGATAAGCTCATATGAGAAAAAAAATGGAAGTACAAGGTGCATCCGTGTTCCGGATTACGTGATGTACGTTTTAAGCTAAACATGCATCTACTAAATAACTGACTGATCGTTTACTCATTCATTTTAGAATTTGTACTTTTGTCAATGCAGGAATATGCTTTGTTTCGTATTGTCACTTTCAATTAAAGACACAGTCTTACCAAATCAATCACAGTATTATAAACTTCATCTCTATTACTGAACGAACGTTTATCGAGATTTACTACAGTACATTATTGCATAAAATTAATGTAAAATGCATGTAATCCATGATACAAGCATAATAACAAAGTTGATTTGTAAATTAGTTTGGTACACCCATAAACTACTACACTACTATCCACCACATAAAATATTAGTCTCATCTTTATTAGACTAGTACACCGCCCTGCTAAGAAAAAACAGCATATCTACATTTTGAGAAATAATGAACAAATAAATAATTTGCACTGAGACCTTCTGTTAAGCTTAAAATCGAAAAATCGAAAATGTGTTGGTTAGTTCCTTAGCAAGACAGTACATGAAATGTAAGTCTTAAGTACTAACATTTAACGTAAGGCATATTTCATAACAAGATTTATAACTGTATCAAAATATCTACAGTTACATGGAGTCAATTGCACCTGTGGATCACAGATCTTGACTAAAATTATAGAAATGTTTATCGAATGCAAATCGAGATATCAAGTACCTATTTATTATATAACTTACAAATTACCAGTAATCGATGAAATTGTTTCAAAGTAATTAGAAAAATTGAATATAAACACTTGAAGTGAGGTCAGACTATATAATCTGGCTGTACGATACTAATCATTTTACCAGTTGAAGTTAATTTTACCAGTATTCAAGCATTTGATAATAACATTATAGACATTCGGAGACTACTGTGACGAACGTCACATGGGTTGTCCGACTATGCCTAACCGCGTAGCGTCTAAGTATAACCGCCCGTTATCTATGATAACAAATAAAAATAACTTTGACCTATCTATCAATAGATCGATTTTTGGATCCTACGCCGTCTAGTCCTATACAGGTCTCGCATTAATTATTTAAACAGAAGGGCCTAATTGTCTTGGCAGGAATGTATTAGGTCGGGTAAAATGATAAGGAAAATTAATTGATAGAAATAGATTATATTCTTGAACGATTATTTGAAGTAAAACGTACGGTTGAACATAAATGAATATCGTGTATGGCTAATACAAGGGTAATGATGTGTGTGTCGACGCGGGTTCGTGAAGAGAACTTACTTTAAAAGAAACCTTTAGATAGGCACCAAACAGAAATATGCCCTTCTCGATTCTCGCGTTGACACCTTGGTAGTGACAAAATAATATAATGTGTGAATCTGATGTCGCACGAATTTTAATGTTTGGGTTGATAAATCTTTGCACCCTAGTAACTCCTTATAACTCTTTCGTTGCAATTCCTTATGGTTATACTAATATTATATTGCTTAAGATTATACAGCCATGCTCGACAAGTTGGAGACGTCGCGAACTTGCTCAAAGCTGAGGGTTTTCCCCGAAGTGTCTTTGCACTAGCTTTAGGCAAGGTCTATGGGCTTTCTTAAACTAATTATCATAGCAAGCATGGATAATAGATATAGGTAACAGGATAATAACAAAATATAGTGTAATTACAAGTATAACTAGTATACTTGTGAGAATACTGGAAACAATTTGATAGTAAAAATGGAATTTAGCATGAATGATAATATATGGATAACGATCGTCGACACTTAGCTTAGTAGAACCGACCATGGAGGGCTGGATGTCGCGTCGCACCCTTGATTTTGCGGGTCCTCACCTTTAGTATCTTCTAACTCCAAACTTTGCACTATCGACGTGGGTTTTTTTTTGAACAGTCTCGGTCTTTAATAAAGTATCTATACACTGACTCGAATTTTGAATATTTTTGATGAAATTAATAAAGTCCTGAATTTGAAAAATGTCTATCACTAGGTTTTGATTATAATGGAACGTAAGGTTTGAATTTATGAACTTAAAACTGAATCTATAATTACAAGTACGAGACTTGGCAAAACTGAACTGAATAATTTTTTTTTTTTTTACGAGTACTGAGTCCCTTGGGTCACCACTTTATTAAAGATTGAACACCAACTCTAGGCTCTAACTAGCACCCGGTTCTCTGCATCCACGCGCCTCGCGATTTACCAGAAGAAAGACACAAAAGGATGATCCCTACCTCGCTCGTAATCAGCCATCAGGACTTTGGGGACTTAAGTCCCAAGAAGTGCACGCGTCAGCCGTTCGCACCCACATAGTCGGTTCACCGTAGTAATTAATTTATACTTATGCTAGATTCTTAAAGTTAGCTAGATACACTCACTCCATGCATAACACACATCCCAATTCTTTAATTTAGAATTTCCTAGGTCTTATGGTTTACCCTGTCTATACTAGGATAATCAGGGTTTTATTAGAAAGAGTTATAACGATGCGATTATAGGTGCTAGGTCAACAGAAACTGCTACGTTGTAAGCGTTAATCCTAGATATTCTATATTATACGTGACTTCTTCGACATTAAGGAGGTAATGAATCTTTTCTAAATAACAAAGCGAATCGTGACAAAATGCACGTTTTAATAATTCTCCTTCTCGAGTATCCAAAAAGAAGAGTAACGACTAGGGTTTCCTCGAATGCTAATGTCTTTGTCTGATCTCAACTCAAATTTATTGATTATTATATATTTTTAGGGGAAAGCGTAAAGTTGGTACGTAACACTACTATTTGGTAGGCAAAAAATTTTCTGTGTGCAAAGAGTTGACACAAGTGTTCAAACTCGATAGTGCTGATTCGAAAATAAATAAAAAAAGCAGCAGCATTGCAAAATCTAAAGAAGAGTTTCTAGTTTTATTTCACAGCAACATAGTTAATAACAATACATTTTTCAAAGTCTTGTCTTACTTGGACTCTTTCAATTTTGACTGTTACGTGCTTTTCTAACATTTCTTTAATTCAACTTTATTCAATAAGTGTAAAACTCTTCAGAGAACTTTTGTTATGTAGCAAACCTTGTAAAGTCAAAATCATAAGCTCAAAACGACTATGAATTCATCATGGGAGGTTCTATCACTGACCAAATACCAACTTGAATCTGTAAAAAAATGACGATCACATGGAAAAATTACATCCTGCTTTCTTGGAGTGTTTCAATTTGATTTTTCATCATTTACATAGAATTTCATCAATAGTTCGCGTTACCAGAATTCTGAGCTCAAAAGAAGAACAACAGCTTATGAAAATACATCAAACTGTATGGCTTACATATTTTACACAAAAACACTCCTCAAAGTTTGATTACTCCAATCCAATCAGTAACTCACAGGTCCAATATTCTCCTTGTTGGTTTGAAACTATAAAAAACAAGTATAGATTCCAAATTATTCTGTTAGATATCAAGGAAATTGACAAATTGAACAAAGCATAGCTTGACTACACGCTAATATTAAGTACGCAAGCCTGTAATAGCATAATTAAATATGAGTAAAAATTGATTGAAATATAGTTTACTCAATCGTTAAGTATTTTTGATAATTCACGGTGCGAATGCGAATTATTGTTGATTTCAATAAAATGCAAAAAACGCAGAGTTCAATAGAATTAGAAAATAATGTTTAACGTGTGAAACAAAAAAAAATATATATATATATATATATATGTATAACCTTATGTGTTGAATTTACATTTATTTTTTTTACTCAATAATGATTAAGACAATTGCATTCCGTAACTATATTTTTCTTACTACTTATTTCATTATACAATGCCAATCTGAAAATAACTAACCCATTGTATTATGAAATAAGTAGTAAGAAAAATATAGTTACGGAATGCAATTGAGAAAGCAAATCAACAAAGTTAATATATATTTGAATCCATTTATTTAAGTTTACAATAATAATAAGAAGTTAAAAGAATATTGATAAATTTAGTAATAAAATAATGATATTAAAAAAAAATATATTAAAATTATTTATAGTTTAAAATGAAAAATAACATGGTGGCCCCTCTGGCCACCTCGTTGGCCCCGTTGTAGGCCACCCCGGCCACAGTTCAGGCTGCCACGTTGGCCCTGGTTTGGGCCGCCCCGTTGGCCCCGGTTTGGGCCACCCCAGCCCCGATTTGGGCTGCCACGTTGGCCCCGGTTTGGGCCGCCCCGTTGGCCACGGTTTGGGCCACCACGTTAGCCCCGGTTTGGGCCACCCCAGCCCCGATTTGGGCTGCCACGTTGGCCCCAGTTTGGGCCGCCCCGTTGGCCCCGGTTTCCCCTCGCTCGGCCATTAGTTGATGAAAAATTAACTAAAACTTGACGGAATGCTTCCATCTAGAAGAAATTGCCAGGTTTCATACATAAGATTGCTGAGAAAATGTTTACAAATCCGTCTAACACAGTTGAAAAATAGAATACATCAGCTTCAAACACTCAACAAGAAAATAATGTCTTATAACCAGTATAAAATTATTTGAATAACAAATAAAAACAGATCAAATAAAACAATGACGGTAAGTACATACTATTTGTTCGGCTGGTACTGGTACCACGACTGGTGGTACACTTGTGTCCAGTGGCTGCGGCACGGCTGGAGGTGGTATACCACCACCTCCAGCTACATCCTCATCAATTAGTGATAATTCAGAATCTGCTATGACGAAAATAGAACAATCATAGCAACTAGTCAATTTTTATAGATTTTTCATATAAAATAATTCTGAGATAGTATACGTAATTCTTTGACTATGAAAATCTAAGAACATTTCAATTCAACAAAAGCAAAATATTAAATATATTTCTCTAATAAAATATGGATGATTTGAGCTACTTATTTAACTCATAATATAAATTGATTGACAAAGTAAATTTCTAATGCATTGAAATTGACTCCAAACTGTATAGTCCAAAATTGCTCCAAACTATTTATTGCTAAAGAAGAAAAACAAAAAGTAAAACAAATATAATCGCATCAAAATAAGAAAAAAAAAACACGTCAACCAGATCAAAAGTAAAAACTCATAAGGGCGCGACCCAATCTATTAAAAAAAACCAGACTGATGCGCTACTAATAATTCAACTCTGTTTTGGAGTATCAAAGTGAGGAATAGATTAAATACTCTCATACAATTGTACATTTAGTACATAGTTATCAGTTATTAGGTTTGAAAAAAATATTTAAAACGAA
This sequence comes from Tenthredo amoena, assembly GCA_963966615.1. Lineage (NCBI taxonomy): Eukaryota > Metazoa > Arthropoda > Insecta > Hymenoptera > Tenthredinidae > Tenthredo > Tenthredo amoena. The sequence continues at coordinate 6,688,629 of OZ016492.1, read as the reverse complement.
ATAAACAATTCGTACTTACACATGTTCTCGCCTCAATAGTCAAATGTTTAATGATACTCCGATTTTCATACAAATTTTATAACGGATTATTCACAGGCGCGAAGTTGAGGACAACGGAAAGTTCTCCATCGACTATCGATCTACTGTCAGCCAATGACAGACGAAGCAAAACAAATCGAGATCTAGCATCAGCCAATGACCAGACAATAAGACGAATAATCTTATTAGCACTGTTGATTTAAAAGGATTCTATTCTACTTGCAGATATTGTATAGAACATATCGAATTGATAAAACTTGCAATTATTTGACAAGTATGAGTTATTGTTCATTTAAATTCTATTTGAATTAACACAAAACACAGTTATATTTCATATTTTCCATACATTATTATTATAAATTCAGTTTTCTTTATATTAAGCTTTTTCAACTATCGGCAAATAGCCGGTTGTTCGTAGTGGGAGATCTAACCTTAGTTGATCGAACCACGGACACTTAATAATTCATAGTAAATTCTTATTCACTCATAATTTTAGTAACAAATTGTTGGTTTGTAATAATATATAAACATAGCGTAATTTTTTTTTAATTAAAAATATAAATAAAAACAGTGTCAGACAACAACTGTGTCTTCGAGAAGGCTTCAAACGTGAGTACGCTACCAAAAATCTCTCAATAAATATTAGTGCAGCATTCAGTCGAAATCTTCGAAATACACTTATTTATTGTAATATAAATTGCACGTAAGAAGTAGAAATAATACCGAAAACTAAGAAACTTAGCTATGCAAAACGTAGGGAACGTAGAAATGCAGCAAAGAAATCGTTACCAACGAATAATAACGATAGTCCTAGGCCTAGTGAGTTAATTAGCGTAGATTCACAGGGAATAATAGAAATTAAGGACGATAACGTACGTATCGACGTACAAGATGTAGTGCAAAGAAATCAAGCACGAATCAACGCCTGTATTTTGGACGTTACCCAAGAATTAGATGACACGTGCATCAACGCATATCTGAAAATTTGAACAGAAAAAACATCGTTTCAACCCCAGGACCCGCTGTTCTACCAAAGTACACATTGGTACCGACGAGTTGAACCTCAGTCGAAAGATATTCAAATTCTTTACGCAGGAGAAATCGGTCCTAATGAGGTGGGTCATTGGACATGTATATACTATGACGGATCAGTAGTACATGTGTACGATACATTGCACCGAAAATTGTTACCGTCACAAGAGAAAATTTTGGGACACCTGTATGAAGAATATTCCATTGTATACGAAAATGTACAAAGGCAACCAGATGGGGTATCATGTGGAGTATTTGCCTGTGCTATCGCGACATCTCTTGCGCAAGGAAACGATCCCACAAGATTGCGTTACTTTGTGGACGATCATGGATTCTATAAGTCTACAATCACAATGAGACACCACCTGACAAAAATACTTAATCAGCAGACATTGGTAACTTTCCCCACAATGGAGATGAGAGTACCATCAGATTTCCAACAACAGCAAAAAAATGCATGTTTGACCGTAGAAGATTCAGAAAAGGTCAAAACGGAGATATAACAATTATCGAAAAGAACCTATGCATCAGTTTGTAAAACGGTGCAACAAAAACACATTTCAATCCTCACGCGCGTTGCAGTGGATAGTAATATTAATAACGACAAAATTAGCAACGTGAGTGGAAAAAGAATAATCCGGAATAAAAAATGGTGGGCAGCCCACAAAGAGAAAATTAACGTTACAAGACGAACGGATTATTCCGATAAACAGAACAGCCAACGAAGAGATGTGATCGGAATAGGACATGCTATTCGTCCGGACACGAAAAAAATATTGCAAAGAAAAAATGGTACTACAAGTCACACAGCTGTATGGTCTCAAAATGAAGCCTGCAATTCTGTCAAATCTGAAGTCAGGAAGAGTCGTAAACGAGCAAAGTATGCAAGCAATGCAGAAATAGTCAAATACCAGAAAAAAGCGAGATATGATGCGAATCCTCAGATTAAAAGAGCATACGAAAGACTTAAGTATGCTGCGAATTCCGAGATTAAAAAAACTCGAGCCAAAGAACAGTATGCTGCGAATCCCGAGACCAAGAAGACTCGAGCTGAAGAACAGTATGCTGAAAATCCCGAGATCAAGAAGACTCGAGCTAAAGAACAGTATGCTGCGAATCCCGAGATTAGGAAGACTCGAGCTGAAGAGCAGTATGCTGCGAATTCTGAGATCAAAAAGACTCGAGCTAAAGAACAGTATGCTGCCGACCCGGAGGTCAAAAAAGCCTACTCAAATAAAATATATATGGCAAATCCAGAAAAAAAAACTAATTATGAAAAAAAGAAATATGCCGCTGACCCTGAAATAAAAAAAAGGATGAACAGAAAAGACTATTATGCATGAAGAGAAAAAAGTAAAATTCAGCAGAAATTAATTAGAACCAATAATATCTTTAAAAAAATATAAGCATATAGACAGTCGAAGAAATACAATAACATTGTTAGGATCTGTTGAAAGATATATCAAGAACTTATCCTCTGAAATTAGCCATAAGCCCAATCCACAGTCAAGAATGAAAGCGGAAAAAATAATAAAGTGGTGTATGCAGGCTAGAAAAAGTCTTGTGCTTAATGTTAGTAAGACACTGAAAAATTCGAAGCACAAAGTGGAAGTTTGTTTGTCACAAGCAACCGTATTGTCAGATATTGAATTCAAATTGGCAACATTTCGCGGTAAATCGAAACACACTGGTTCAACCGAAGCTTATTATGCTAGTACGGCTTACGATGACTTGAATAATATGGTTGAACCGTTATTACAACAACAGCAGGCCGAATTGTTAATATTTTACCGACGAGTGGAGGAACACATTGGCGCAAATCATGGAATTGTTCTAAAATGTGTCTAAGACTAGATACACAAACAATTAACAGGCTGGAACATTTATTAAGAGCAATAGGGTCATGGAAATTGACGAACATTCGCAATCGTTTGAAACGTATTAACACGTGCAGTATCAATAAGTCGCGTCTTAAACTAGGACATTCGGAGGATTGCTACACCAATCCAATTATTTGTCAATCTCAGCTCTTGCTCCTCCAAATTTTACAGCCGCACTTTCCACAAATCAGATATTTCGTAAGACGAATTTATGAACTTGCGAAATTCATTGCAGAAATCAATCTTATTAATAATGCCCTGTCGCGTGGAGATTTGCAATTGCTAAAAGTTATATCTACCAAAGCAGCACAAAAAACAGCTGGATCACGCCAACCCTGTCCAGAAGAAATAAGTTTGAGCGAAGAGGATATTATGACCAAACACACACATGCATTTCAAGAATTGACCAAACGTTCGATGGATGTACCGCTATCACCATGCATATCATGCGAGAAATTGTGCTACCGAAGAGATGTATGTGACGTCGCAAAATTGAAAAACCCGTTGTCAGGACGGAATTGGTCAGAATTACAGAAATATACCGTTAACTCAGGACATGATTCGGAATATATCTGCCATTATTGCTTGGATAAATTCCGGAGCAATCAGCTTCCGCCCACCTGCATCTTAAATCAGCTGGAAGTAAAGGAAATACCAGCTGTTATATCAAATCTGAATGATTACGAAAAACTCTTAATTCAGAGGGCTAAGGCGTTTCAGACAGTACAAAGAATGGGTACAGTGGCGAAAAAGAAATTGCCTCACAAACTCAGAGTGCAAAAAGTAAAAGGTAGAACTTTTCATCTACCGTTACCATTAGAGGAAACATTCAAGAAATTACCACAACCCACCGACGCACTTAATCCTAACCGAGAGCTCTTTGTACTCGTTTTCGGTATTCCGAACCAATCGAAAGTAGTTTGGAGTAATTTGGTAGATATAAACAAAGTATATGAAGCATTAGTGTGGCTCAAACAAAACAATGTGCTGTATTCAGAAATTGATTTGCCCGCAGAGCCCGAACTGTTGTTAAAATCACTAACACAGTATGTAGAAATACAAATCGAGCCAGAACTGTCGAATTTGAAGGAATGTACGCACGTACCATTGGAATTGGACGGATATGAAGACGGACCAATTGGACGTAAAGCAATGTTGACACAAATCATAGACACGAATGAGTACTACGAACAGTACACTATTTATCCCATCAATGCTGATAGAGAGAACAAGACTGCAACAGCTCTCTATCAGCTGCTCAAGATTCGAGAACAACCCCTGAACACATGGGATAAATTGTTAGATGTCATGTGCTTTCCTGACTTATATCCGTATGGCAACAATGGCCAACGAGAGAATCGAACTGTCAATCTGCGGGAAGCAGATTTCATTGAAAGTAGACTTATGTCTCGGCATTCCGCCTTCAGATTGAATCAATAGTATATCTTTTTTTTACTGCATGATACCAATATACGCCAATTGTAGAGTGGCATCTTTCACAAATTAAATGTGATCAGGCCAAAGGAAAAAATACATGCTGACAAGTATTTGGAGCTAATGTCTAGGGAACAACTAGAAGGTAACCTGACAACTGTCTTTGCAAGACTACGCAATACAGATCAATATTGGCGTAAGCCTAGAAATGAGTTGGCCTGTATGGTTCAAAATTATGGTCCAGCAACGTGGTTTCTGACGATAAGTCCCAGCGAATGGATGTGGGACGATTTAGGTGAATATATACGCCAGGTAAACGGCCCAAAAATGGCCCGTATGTCTACAAGTGAACTAGTCGCAGCCGATCCGATATCTACCTCGCGATACTTGGACAACAAATTTCAGGCAATGCTGAAATTCATATCTTGTACGGACAATGTCATTGGTGAAGTAACTCATTACTTCTGGAGACGTGAGTATCAAGGTAGAGGTACGCAACATTTCCATTTGATAATATGGATTAAAGATGCTCCGACTATCGGGGAATCAACTATCGATGAAGTAGTTACCTTCATCTCCAAGTACATAACTTGTCGGTTACCCAATAAAGACATATCGCCTGTATTACATCGCCGAGTAGATACTCATCAGCGACACGGTCATAATGATTACTGTCTTCGTAACAAGAAAACTAAAAAAGGATTTTCAAAAGTGTGCAGGTTTGGCTTTCCCAGACCTGTCACAGATTCAATAGTCATAAGAGATGTGGCCATATCCATCGCAGGTCGGAAACAGCTCAAGTCAAAGAGTAGACTCTACGATCTACCGCGATTGGACAAAGAAGCTTTCATCAATGATTATAATCCTGCTGTCCTTACCGCGTGGGAAGGCAACATGGATATTCAGTTTATTGGCGAAAAATCTACGTTATTGAATTGTTACTGCACAAGTTATACGACAAAACCAGAATGTAGTATATCGGCAGAAATGTTCAATGACATGAATTCAACAAAGTCGTTGAGCAGTCGACTTTGGAATCTGGCAACGCGCAGCTTAGATAACAGAGACTGTGGAGCTCTGGAAGCTGCCGACACACTATTGGGAATATCGCTCTACGGAACTGACCCTAACACAACCATTAAATGGTTAGACATAAATCAGGTCAGGAACAGAAAAGTTAAACCATTTAGCGTTGTCGTAGAACTAGATCCAAGTTCGACAAACATTTTTTATCCATTGCTTATCGACGATTATTATCCAAATAGACCTGACGAACTAGAGTCATTATGTTTGTATGACTTTGCTAAGTGGTACGAGGTTACAAGCATAAAGCCCGTAGATACTACTGTTGAAATATACGAGATTGGCAGAGATTTGTATCTGAAAAAAGAAAACGTGGTTTTCTCATAAATCACTACAAATACAATCCGAATGTAGAGCCCGAAAAGTATTTTCACGCCCTGTTACTTCTATTCAAACCGTAGCGAGACACCGATGAGCTGAAAGGTAATTGTCATTCATATGCGGAATCATTCGAAACATGTAAAGCAGAACTCATCGAAGCGCTGCAATATCATGAGCGTTTGATAGATATCCAGAAAGGATTTGATCACCTGAAAGAATTGGTCGAAAAAAAAATGGACAACCTGACGAAAAGCATGAGCCTGCTTAGTCAAGAGTATGACAACAATGAATACAATCCTCTTAGCTTCCAAAAAATCGAAGCTGATCTAGTTATGCAGGAATTCAATGACGTAGTTGAACAAATTGTCGAAGTTGACGTTGATCAGATGATATTGGGACTGAACAGCGATCAAAAAAGAATATTTGATTACGTGACGACCACATTGAATTCAAACAATAATAACGAAAAATTGCGATTGTTCGTAAGTGGCGCTGGTGGTACCGGTAAAAGTTTCCTCATACAAACCATCAGATCGTGGACAAAACAGATCATGGCTAAAATAACTGCCGTCACAGCACCGACAGGTCTGGCAGCTTTTAACATTGACGGACTAACAGTACACAGACTGTTTCAACTGCCAATTGAGCATGGTAGCACACCAAAATACAAAGAATTGTCCAATCAGGTGTTAAAAATTCTAAGGGCTGATCTGAAAGACGTAGTGTTATTTATTATCGATGAAGCGGTCAAACGTCACACTGACCTACATTCACTTGCGTCTGTCGGAAATATTTGACACGAAAAATTCAGCTGATGGCTGGTTTGGTGGCAAACACATTGTAGTATTCGGTGATTTATTACAACTACCTCCGGTCAACGAAGATTCGGCATTCCGCAACCTATCGAAAGACGAAATACACAAGTATCTAGGCTCAATAGGAAGTATTAACCTGTGGTCGCATTTATTCACATACGATGAGCTGTTCATAAATGTACGCCAACATAACGATTCAATCTACCGGGATATATTGACCAGAGTTCGTTTCGGAATACTGACAAACGACGATCAACGAGTTCTCGAATCCAGAAAAATTGAACTCGTTGGTAATTCCGCGAATAACAGACTAGAAAACTTATGTAATTATATTCAAAAATTACCGGTAGATACAGTCTGTTTATTCTCCACCCGAAATCAGTGTGAAATTTTGAATACGGCAATGTTGGCCAAAATTACAAGTGAAGAAATCGAACTTAAGGCACAAGATTCGGTTGACTGTGTACCGTATTTGAAAAAAAGAATCTGTAAACTTCTGAAAAAGGACAATGAAGATTCCTCACGAACGGCTGGATTGGCGAAAAGTATAATTATTAAAATTGGTGCAAAAATCATGATTCGACGAAATATTGACATATCGCTAGGTCTTATCAATGGCACCATAGGTCACGTTATTTCCGTTACTCGAGCTATTGACACACGTGAAGTAGAGACATTAACAATTGCTTTAGCGTCAGGAGCGCAATATATTATCGAAAGGGTTTCAACAAAATTCGAAATAATGAATGGTGCCTTCATATATCGAAAACAATTTCCTGTGTCGCTCAGTTATGGTATAACAATACATAAAAGTCAGGGTTTAACCTTAAACAGCGCAGTAATGGATATTGGCAATAGCTTGTTCACCTCTGGACAAGCCTACGTTGCTTTATCTAGAGTCACGTCACTCGAAGGATTGCATTTGATCAATTTAGATCCGCAATCATTGAAAGTTCAGGAATCGGCACTAATAGAGTATAACCGACTCAGAAAGCTGTACGAACCGGAATTAGCTGAAATTATTATTTCACGCGAAAAAAATCGAAAAGTCAAAGACACTATATGGTCGATTCCTTCATACGTACAGAATATACAAAATTTACAGACAGAAAACGACAGTACCGTGTTACATGATTCTATGCTAAACGTAATTGGCATAGAAAATATAGACGGCGTTTCTTGTTACGCCAACGCCTCTTTACAGGCTTTATTTTATTGTGAGTCCATTATACGCGAGTTAATAAAACTCAAAAATAACGACCCTATAGAAGCACTGGCGTATTCCTACGTTACAGGTGAGAACAAATTGAATTCAGTAGCGGTTCGAGAGTTCGTAGGCAAACAGTTTATAGAAAAAACCCAGCAAGACGAAGCCGAATTCATTCTGGCCCTGTGTGAAAAGTCAGACATAGTACGCAATGCAGTTGGACATGAACTGATTACAACTATTCGATGCAATAATTGCGGACTCAGCTCTGAGCAAATGCAACCAAATCATATTCTGGCATTACCTGTTGTATTCGCATCAGATGTTAAATGTCCTAAAAATCTTCAAGATCTGATAGCTACCTATCTGCCGCGGTGGACAAGAATTGATGGTATATGCGAAGAATGTCATAAGAATAACAAACTTCAGAAAACTGTAATTGCTTCAGTTAAAAATATTATTATTTTGCAATTAATGCTTTTTTCATATGAAAGTGGTCATGTAACTAAAATAACCAATTGCAAAATCAATGCCATACCAACCACTAAAGTTACGCTGGACAATCAAAAATTCAAAGTACATAGTGCAATATTTCATCATGGTGGAAATTTGAATAGTGGTCATTACAGTGTGATGCTAAAAGATAAAATAAATAATTGGTTAAATGTTAGCGATATGACTGTGCGTAAAATGATATGGCCAAGGGGAGCCAAAGACGCCTACATATTTGTATTAGAAAAGATACCATAAGTTCCTGACAATGAATAATAATAATATCCACAAACACATTGTCATCGCTATTCGATTTTATCAAAATCGTGCTGACAACAAAATAATAACATCATATCACCATGTCAATACGATAATATCTGGCAAAATATACATGAAATATAATATCACAGTAAAACGAATATCGATTTATATAAGATTCATAAAGCTATTATCAAATGAGGGACATGTAAAATTGCTTCATTTCCTGTATATGTAATTAAATTGAATTCACATCAAATAATTAGTGCAAGATATTGCCGCATACAGTTAGCTGCCTCTATCAATATCGAGGTATGCATGTATAATACAAACGGATACAGTCGATGCATGGTATATTGATACATATAAATGCATCGTAACACATCAGTTGACATACGTTTATATGAACATATTCGATAAATAATAGATATATTATAAAATAACACTATTTTGTGTTTATTGTGTTGATAAGTTTCAGTAATATACCTACATATGAAACGTATACGATATTATTACATTGAAAAACATTATACGAAAACGATGTTTCACATGGTATTGATGAGTGTTTACTATACCTATAATCTACAGTCTATGAACACGAGCACGTAATCGAAATTATAAATTTGGTAAGTGATACATGTTAGTAAAGAGTCATTGTTAATTAAAGTGTACTCAAAAAACACACTGAAACAAATAAAAACAATTCATTGATAGCGATTTCAAATCACAGTTCATTATTGGTTCAGAATCTGTAACATGTGAAAATTTCAAGCAGGCATAATAGTCAGTGAGAGATCATAGTATACCGTTTCAACGAATAGTTACATTATAGGAGAACCTGTCGTACAAACACGATACAAATCAAGATTCACTCGAACAAGAAGTAGTTGACCAGACCAAATTCTGCTTCGACTGGTATAAAATAACATGCATCGTCAGTTTATCTTATAATGACCGATATTTCATCGCATTGCGATCAAGCATGTTATATTGCTGTGTTCTGGGCAGACTTGAGTCAATATAGCATCTACTTCTTCTGTATCGGTGAACAATATAGAACTGCGTACGAACCGAATTGCAGCATGGAAAAATTTATAATCAGAAATAATCTTTTGATATACCTGTGCGCAATTCACTCGTCGATGTAAAGCGATATACAATAATAAAAAAGAATCTGATTCAACTACTTGTCTCTGAACACATAGTAAAATTTAACCGAAAACAATCGAGTCTGTAAATTATCTGACCACTTAAAATCAAGCTATAATTACAGTAATTCGTCGAATTAATTAGTGATTTGTTATCCATAGATGCGCAATGAAAATCTGTTTTATTATGATATTCGCTTTACAAACAAATTCGCAGCTTAATACAGTTACATTTGATTCTGAACCAATTATATCAAAGACACAATTTCTAAAGTATGGGTGAAAACTCACTCATAATTTGAAGAATAACATAATACAATGACTATTTATAGTTTGAGAAAAAATGACTGTGATATGAATACTATGTGCGAATTACATGAATGTCTACCGAAATAGCAAATATATTGTATCGAAGACATTTATTGCAAATATCCCAGTATCAATGAAATTAAAGACCTGTCCAAATAATCTGATACTAATTGCAAAAATTCAACCGTACAATTGGTATAACGTATGTTCCATACTATTATTATACATAAAAACTTTCGGTGCAATACTTCTAATGTAATGCATTTGAAGATATTGTGAAAACGGAGGCAACTCAAATATATCCAACTGAATACAATTAATAATCTGGCAATACTAATGAACAGTAAACCATTTCATATACCACATACATATACAAACTATTGATAAAATTGTCTTATTGTTAGACGACAGGTTTATCCTGTAATGTAGTTACATTTACAATTTACAACAACTATTCGTTATGGCGGTATACTACAATCTCTCACAGTTGACTTGGATTACGATCCAACAACAAAATACATACAAACATACATGCGCCTGCTTCAAGGGCTAGAAAATTCAAAAACCGAAAGTTATAAAACGTTGCCACATTTACTTGCTCATCAGCAATACCAATCCTTGCACATTCGACAAAACTCGACTACATGTTTCGTGTTGAAATACAATACTCATATTTCTACATTACCCCTTGTCGATAACATAGAAGTCTGCGTTTAGAACTAACTAGAATATTAGACTAGAGTATAGGAGAAAAACCCGGAACATTCTCGACGAACAAAAGTATATAAAGAGAGCAGAACCAAAGTAAGTCAGTTTACAAAGTCAAGAGCAGTCTAGAAGTAAAGATCTGTGTGTAACATGAAAGTGTAATCCTAAGAAAGAAATAAAGAATATTTAACAGGGTTATGGGCCCAGAAGAAAAGAAACAAAAATAAAGCGAGAAGAGAAAACAAGGAAAATAAGAAAGTGCACGTGAATAAAATATAACCTAAAAAAAAAAAATGTTGTCGAGAGAAAAATATAATATAGTACCGTTTGCCGGTGAAAACTTTGCTGCATGGTCGTTCAGAATAAAAAGCATTTTAAAAGAAAGTGGAGTGATAAAAGCAGTAGAAGATGAAACATTTAGTGAAAATGAAACAAACGAAACGAAAGAAGCACGTGCACAGGCAATATTAATAGGCGGGGTGGCCGACAGCCACCTAGAATATTTGCGTAATAAACCAAATGCGTACTCAATGTACAAAAACCTGGAGGAAAATTTTAAAAAGAAAGGAGTTCGCAGCCGTTTATTTCTAAGAAGGAAGTTAACGGACGTAAAATATAATGAAAAAAATCCGATGATAAAACACTTTGTGACTCTAGAAGAAATATTCTCTCAATTAAAGGACGCCGATAGTGAACTATCTGAAGAGGAAAAGATAAACTATGTGCTAATGTCCATGCCCAAGTCATATGAAAATATAGTTACTGCATTAGAAACAATAGAAAGCATCAAACTGGATTTTGTGAAAGAACGGTTGTTGGGTGAAGAAGAGAAAAGAAAGAAATCTTCACATCATGATATAAAAAATGTTGAAAGTGCGTTTTTGTGTTTTACGTGTGGCAAACCCGGGCATAAAAAATTCCAGTGTCGAGAAAGAAAAGAATATGAACAAAAACAAGACCACAAAGAACAATGGGAAACAAGGCGTTACCAAAACCAAAATGAAAAAAGGCAGAACGACTTCCAAGCACGAGGAAGAGGTTATGGATACTTCCAAGGAAGAGGAAGAGGATATACACATGGATTTAGCCAAGGACAAGGTTATGGACAATCCCGAGGGAAAGGAAGAGGATCATACTTAGCTGAACAGGAGGAGGAAGAGGTGAAAAATGTATTTATGTGCGAAAAATCAGGAAAAGAACAAGAAAATCAAGACGAAGTACCCGAAGAAATAGAATGGTGCATAGATTCAGGATGCTCGGACCACCTGACAAATAACATAAGGTTCTTTAGTGAGTATGTAGATTTAAAAAATCCTAGGAAAATATCAGCTGCAAAAAATGGGGTAGTTCTAGAAGCGATAGGAATAGGCAACATCGAAGTTGAATGCTCAGTAAATAAAATAGTATCAAAAAATATAATTAAGAACGTTTATTATGTACCAGAATTGAGAAAGAACCTCTTATCAGTTTCAAAAATGGAAAACAATGGTCTAAGGCTAATATTTTCTAATGGTAAGGTTAAAATATACAAAGACGAAAAATTAATAATGGTGGGAAACAAAAATGGATCTTTATACACGATAAATATGAAGTTAGAAAGTTTGAAAAGTAACTATGCTAAATCAAGAACAGAAAATAATGATGAAAAGCTATGGCACAGGAGATATGGTCATTTGAGCACAAATAGCATCAGGCTCTTGAAAAATAATGATCTAGTGAATGGGCTAGGTAACATTAAAATAAATGAAATGTCAGATACTTTATGCGAGCCATGCATACTAGGGAAGATTACGAGACAGCCTTTCAACAATAAAGGTTATAGGGCGAAAAAACCTTTGGAACTAGTCCACAGCGACGTGTGTGGACCAATCAAACCACAGACATGGGACGATAAAAACTATTTTTTGACGTTCGTAGATGATTTTACACATTTTACCGTAGTATATCTGATAAAACATAAGTCGGAGGTTTTTGAATGTTTTAAAAAATACTACAATTACGCTACGAAACACTTTAACAGTGACTTATTAAAGTTAAGAACAGATAACGGTAGAGAATATGTGACGACAGAGTTTAAAAATTTTAGTAATGAAAAGGGAATAATGCTACAATATACGGTTCCATATAACCCAGAAATGAATGGGGTAGCAGAACGAATGAACCGAACATTACTAGATAAAGCTAGAGCTATACTAATTGATTCTAACTTGGATAAAGAATTCTGGGGTGAAGCTATATACTTCTCAGCCTACGTAACAAATAGGAGCCCCACAGCAAACAAAGACGAAACACCCAGTGAGTTATGGGAAGGACGTAAGCCTAACGTTTCAAACCTAAGGGTATTCGGAAGCATTGCATATAATCATGTGCCAAAGGAACTTAGAGCGAAATTAGATCCAAGAGGAGAAAAACTAATAATGATGGGTTACTGTTCTAGCGGATATAAATTGTGGGATGAAAACAAGAGAAGGATGATTGCAGCAAGAAACGTGATATTCGACGAGAGACCAAAAGTTAAGGAAGAGTCAGTAGAAGTAGAATCACATACTCCGATTGAAGAAGAAAATGAATTAAATATAGAAGGAGGCGAAAACAGAGCTATTGAAGATGAAGATGATCTAAACGAGGAAATAAATAGACAACAAGAAAGAAACGAAGAAAGAGAAAATGATGGAACAATACAGAACAAGAGGAATCGAAAGAAACCCGCATGGTTAAAAGACTACGTTGAAGACTTTCAAGAAAATGAAGCACTATTCGCTCTACAAGTAAACCAAATGGATAACGACATACCTCAGAATTACAAAGAAATTGAAACAAGAAAAGATAAGAACGAATGGAAGAAAGCAGTAAACGAGGAAATAAAAACCCTAATGGAAAACGAAACCTGGGAAGAAATCCCAAAACCAGCGAAAGCCGATCTTTTAGATAGTAAATGGGTATTCACAACGAAAGGAAATGAAACAGAAAAAATTTACAAAGCAAGGCTAGTGGTTAGAGGATTCCAACAAAAGGGAGACTTCGATAATATATACACACCTGTATTAAGACTTCAGACATTGAGAATATTATTATCAATTGCTGCTCAGAAAGGATATTACATACAACAAATGGATGTGAAAGGAGCCTTTTTATATGGTAAAATCAACGACTTAGTATACCTAAAACCCCCCGAAGGACTGAAAATTGAGCCAGGAAAAGTATTAAAATTAAAAAAATCCCTATACGGACTGCGAAAGTCACCAAAATGCTGGTATGAAAGATTTAACGAAACCATCACTTAATATGGCTTTAGACAATCAGAGAATGATTTTTGTTTATATATTAAGGAAGAATTGTATTTACTGATATATGTTGACGATTTGTTAATTCTGGGAAATAACTTACAAAAGATAGAATCAGTCAAACAATTTTTGCTATCTATATTCAAGATGAAAGACTTGGGAGGTGAAAATCTAATGTATCTAGGAATATCAATAAGGAAAGAATCAAACAAAATTCATATAAATCAAACAGCATACCTAAAAACGGTGTTAGAAAAGTATGGCATCGTTGATTGTAAAAAGGTAGATACACCGATGGAAAATAATTTTAAAATAGATACAGATGCTAAGGTAGATTTATTTTATGAAAATAAATGTAGATCACTGATAGGATCCTTAATGTACGCTACGGTAGGAACACGACCTGACCTGGCAGCTTCTGTATATTATTTGGGTAGATTTCAATCTAAACCAAGTGAGGAAGTATGGAAGGCCCTTAAAAGGGTATTGAGATATGTTGAAGGCACAATAGATTATGAATTAGAATATAAACAAACTGAAGAAGATTTACCTGTAGTAGGATATGCCGATGCCGATTGGGCAAGAGACTGTGACAGGAAATCAACTTCAGGTTTTTTATTCCAAATATATAAAAATACAGCAATTTGGAAATCAAGGAAACAAAGTACTATAGCACTCAGCTCGACTGAAGCAGAGTTAATAGCACTAAGTGAAGCAATTGTTGAAGCAATTTGGATAAAGAAACTGTTAACAGAATTAAAAATAAGTATTAAGACAATAGATATCTATGAAGATAATCAGAGTGCAATTAAAAGTACCAAAAGATATGACCAAAAAAGGCTAAAACATATAGATGTTAAGTTTAACTTTATTAAGCATAAGATAGAAAATAAGGATATTAATCTCTCTATATAATAAAAAAATCCTGTCCGGCGAAATAAACAGATGAAAAGCAGATTAAACTATAGCAAAAAAAGATTATAATAATAATAGTATAGCGCATGAAGTTGGCGGTAATGTGAGGTGCCGAAAACAAAACAAAAACAACATCTCGCAGACAAAAGTCGCATGTATGTATGACAAGATGTGTGCCGAGATGTCGACGTAAGTATTTTCGATTAAACTTATTTTGGAGAATTGAAAGTAATAAGATTAATGACAATATGAATTACTAATTAGGTAACTAATTGCGCAGAATCGGTGGATGAGAAGCCTGGTATAACCGGATGATTTTTATCATTGCACAAAAACTGTATACAATTTTTCGTAAAAAGATGATGGGTCGGATGAAATCCTTTAGGAGGCGGCAAAGGCAGCTGGAGTACAAGCTGCAGGCGTTGAAGACAGCGAATGGCATGTGTTCGTTTGGTGAGTAGAAAAAAAATCGGATGTAATTTGCGGATGCAAGGATTGAAATAACATGTAATTATATAAATTGTGTATAGATAAATAATAAACATGGAGACATTTTTTTTGCAGCTCAAGAACCATGGACGACAAATAAATATAATCGACATCTGTAATTTTTAGATAATAAATAATTATAAGTAAAAATGATAGGATATTAGTACAAAATTTGTTTGATTCATTAAATAAAAATATGAGAAAAATATGAAAAAATTTGATTGATTTATAAAAATTTAGCTGTAATAATTCAATAGAAATAGATAAAATTAATAATAAATTTATTGGATTAAAATTTAAAAAAAAACAAGTCATTTTTTATCAGAAAGTATTTAGTTGGCGGTATTTGGTGGATGGTCTTGAATAATGTAAATAAAGGGATCCGATGGAAATATTACATTAATTACAAACGTGAAGATCTCTACTGAATTCAGAGCCAGGTACTTTTTTGCTGCATTAATTCTAGGCGCGTAGAATTATTACATTATGAGCCTATTTTCTCGACCCGGCTACTGGATTAACTCTGTAGTAAGAAGCAATGAAGTCGCTGTTTTTATGAAGTTAGTGTCAAGTAATTGATAGCTGTCATCGACAGCATATGACAGTCATTGACAAATAGCTTGACAGTTATCTGTTGTGATTTAAACACAAAATAATTAAAGATGCAATCGCAAATTATCAAGATGATTCCCGACGGGAATTGTCTTTTTCGAGCCCTGGCATACTGTGTACACGGCAGTCAGGATCGACACACCGAGGTCAGACTGAGTATCGTTTCACATATTGTATATCATTGGTCTACATTCGCTGATTTTATCATAGGTAATGAATCCAACGTTGCGGCGATTAATTCACCTGATGACTACAAATCGCAAATGAGTAGGAATGGAACTTACGGGGGAGAAGCAGAATTAGCTGCAGCTGCGAACATTTTTAGAATATGTTTACTGGTGTATCGCGGAGAACAAATTCAAATTCCACATCAAAT
The DNA here is from genome assembly GCA_963966615.1 of Tenthredo amoena. NCBI lineage: Eukaryota > Metazoa > Arthropoda > Insecta > Hymenoptera > Tenthredinidae > Tenthredo > Tenthredo amoena. Next base: position 6,672,227 of record OZ016492.1, on the reverse strand, counting down.
TGGATTCGAAAATGATGAAAAATTCTCGCTACTTTTCACCGGCGACGGAGACAGTGGACACTTTGATGTTTTACAGACATCAGTATTTCAGATAGTGAGTAACAAGTAGTTAAGTAACAAGCAAATGATATTAAATCTTCGTATAAAAAACAGTCAATGGGACAGCCAGGATTCATGTTGACCATGGAAGAAGGGGGAGCTTCAAGGAGGGGACCAGGCGATGGAGACAGTGGACGGTTGGATGTGTTGCAACCGAAAAAAGGAAATAAAATTGTAAGTTATAGCCAAATGAGTGATAAAGTGATATTAATTAAATATTCGGATAACCAGGCAAAAGGACGACCAAGATCTCTATTGAATACAGAAGAAAGACGTATTTTGCGGAGTGAACAGCAACGCAAATATAGAACTGGGAAAAAAGGACAGGAGGTACAAAATAGAAATAACGGAGCAGCGAATAACAAGCAGAACGAAGGCACAAATACTTCAGCAATTTCTGTAAAACTACTGGAAAAATCGATTGAGATTATTGATTTGGGGAAGCAATCAAGAGGATTAACAAGACAAATTATGGACACAGAAGAAAGGAAAATGTTATTACAAGAACATCAGCGAAAATACCAAGAAGCGAACAAAAAATACGTCAGTATAAATAATGAAGAGGAACTTCAGGAGAGTGAAGAAATATCGAGTGACAATGATAAGTCGACATCAACGGAGAAGGAACAGTCTCCATTGAGTGAAACACTAGGTGATGGCAGAGACAGGTCGGAATCAAACAGAAAGAGAAAACGAGTGGCTGCAATGACTGGTGAACAAATACTTTATCAAAGATGCAAGCGATCTCGCCAAAGTGTTACTGCTGAGCAACGGTACAACGGAGATATTGTGAAAAGAATTTTCGAAAATGTGGAGCAAATAGACATGGGTGACATGACAGTAAAATGTGAATATTGTAATGCAGAAAGGTTTCAAAATGAAACAGGAAGAGTAGCAAATAATTGCTGTCATGGGGGAAAGATAAGATTACCACCATTAACAGATTATCCGGATGTACTCACACGTCTACGAGAAGGAAATGATGAAATATCGAGACATTTCAGACAATTCATACGATCCTATAACGACGCGTTTGCATTTGCATCATTCAATTGCACAATGGCAGATCTGGGAAATCGAGGACCATATGTAATGAAAATAATTGGAGACGTGCATTACACGATATCTACAAGCTTAGAGAACGCAAATAATGACCGACCGAGATACGGACAAATTTACATCTACGACGCACAGGCTCAGCTCGCGCTGAGAGAAAATGACGTGAGAAGAGCAAATCTTATAGAAATTATCGGCAAACTGATAATAGATATCAATCCTTACGCAGCAAATTTTAAGACACTGTACGACCGATTTACTATGGGAGAAAGCCAGGTGATATTAAACTTTATTGCACTTAAGGAAGACGACAGACGACGGTACAATGCACCAACCTGTGGAGAGCTAGCAGCTTTGATTGTTTCAAAAGACGGAGCAGTATCAGAAAATATCGAAGTACAAGTATTTCCAAAACAAGACCATGCAGTTGGATATGTGCCGAAATCTTCGCATCACGTTGATCCAATGACCTTCCCTTTACTATTTCCAAGCGGTGATTTAGGATGGAGTTACAATATGAAACACATGGGAACAAACAAGACGATTTCTCCTGTTCAATACTATGGACATCGGTTGGCCCTACGTCGGGGTGAAGCACAGAATCAGTTGTTGCGGAGCGGACGATTGACACAACACTATATCATCCATGCATATCTTACAATCGAATCGCAGCGTTTATTGTTTTTAAGAAATAATCAGAAGCAACTGCGTGTGGAATGTTACAAGGGAATGACTGATCACATATCAAATAGCGAAGCGAATACGTCAGATCGAACAAGGCTTGGTAACCAAATGATTTTACCCTCAACATTTTCTGGCAGCATGCGACATATGCAACAGCAGTACCAAGATGCGATGGCTATAACAAGAAAAGTTGGACGACCGGACTTATTCATCACAATGACATGTAATCCTAAGTGGCCGGAAATACGTAGAGTATTAGAAGACTTTCCTCCGGGTACCACTGCGAACGACATTCCAACAATAGCTTGTCGAATATTTAATATGCGGCTACAACAGGTACTCAAGGAAATCGGAAGCGGTTCAGTATTTGGAAAGATTGAGGGATATGTATATACAATTGAATTTCAGAAAAGAGGCTTACCCCATGCTCACCTCCTATTCATCTTGTATAACAACGACAAACTTTTGACTCCAGAAGCAATAGATAGGTTTATATCTGCAGAAATTCCCGACAAACAAAAACATCAACAACTGCATCAATCTGTCACATCGCACATGTTACATGGCCCTCACACATCCAAAATACCATGCTGGAACTCGGCTACGAAGTCATGCACTAAGAAATTTCCGAAAGACTTAGTGCAAAACACTGACATAAGTGGTGGCGGTTTTCCAAAGTATCGCAGACGACAAAATACAGACGTGAACTATTACCGTAACCGCGTGGGAGGAAGAAATATACAAGTAGACAACAGCATGGTTGTGCCTCATAATCCATATCTACTTGCGAAGTACGACTGCCACATGAACGTAGAATATTGTGCGTCAATAATGGCTATCAAGTATGTCTTCAAGTACATCCACAAAGGACATGATCGTGCAAGAATACAGATAACAGATTCCAATAGCGAGAGTGATGGTCGCCAAATAATCAACGAAATACAGGATTATGTAGATTCGCGTTACGTAGGACCGATGGAAGCAGCTTGGCGTATATTAGAACTGCCAATGCATGGACGAAGTCACGCAGTCACACGCTTATCTGTTCATCTACCGGGGCAGCAATACGCAACGTTTGAAGAAGGTAGAGAAGTTGAAGCTGTTTCGAATGAAAAAAAGTGGAGAACGCATCTTATTGCATGGTTTGAACTGAACAGTATAGATGAAATGGCAAGAAATATTACTTACGCAAATACGCCAGATTACTATTCCTTCCAAGAAGCAACAAAAACGTGGAAGAAAAGAAAAATTGCATGTAAAGTAGTGAGCAGAATGACAAATGTTTCGCCACGGGATACAGAACGATCTCATCTCAAATTAATCCTTGGACGTGCGAAAAATGCTAAAAGTTTTAGAGACTTACGCACTGTAAATGGAAAAGAATACAATACATTTAGAGAGGCTGCAGTAGAAATGGGTTTAACTGCGACAAATGACGAAGCTTTCAAGATATTCGACGAAGCTGTGTCAATACTTATGCCGAAACGGTTACGTCATTTTTTTGTGTGGTATTTAATTGGCGAAATGCCATCAAATGTGATAGATCTATGGGACACGTACAAGGAGGCACTATCTGAAGACTTTGTGGATCAGCATGAAAATAGAGCACTATGTGCAATCGAGCATCTTCTCAGAGCTGAAGGAAGATCATGTGCGGATTTTAACTTACCAACATCACAGATGATGTTTGAAAATGAAGCAGAAGAATTGACAGTAGAAAATATAGAAACCTTCGCGAAAAAAGGTACTGCACTGGTGGAACAATTAAACAACGATCAGAAAACGATTTATCAGAAAATTATGGAAAGAATTATTCCGGACAAAAATAGTGAAAGAGAAGTAAAAGAAAAATGCTTTTATATCGATGGACCTGGAGGAACAGGAAAAACATTTTTATACAACACATTATACTATATGCTGAAATCAGAAGAAAAAACTGTTGCATGTGTTGCTTGGACAGGTATAGCGGCCATTTTACTACCATATGGAACAACCGCGCACAAAACATTTGGATTACCCTTAATACTAAGAAATGAGGGAACAATTTTCACAAATGAAGCGATGAAAAAAAAATTGAAGCGTATAGATGTATTTATATGGGACGAGTGTTCGATGATACCTAAAAGTGCTCTGGAATTGATCGACAGAACATTGAAAGATGTGATGGAAGACCTATCACCGTTTGGTGGAAAGACTATAATCCTGGGTGGAGACTTCAGGCAAGTTTTACCAATTGTAAAACGAGGAGGTAAACAACAAATAATAGAGGAAACAATTAAATATTCAACACTTTGGAGCATATTTGAAATATTCAGCTTGAAGCGAAACATGCGTGCAAAGGAGGATGCCGTTACGTTTTCGCAGTGGCTACTTAAAATAGGTAATGGAGAAATAGAAAATTTCGTACCGGAGAAAGAAATGCGAAGTAATAATTTAATAGGAGATTTATATCCAAATAACCTACCACTTGATGAATTAACAAACAGAGCCATCTTAGCTCCATTAAATGTCGAAGTTAATCAGTTGAACACCGAGGTACTGAGTAGAATGGATGGCAATTTATTAGAATCAAGAAGCATAGATTATGCAACATTACAAGGAATTGATACTGCGGATACAGCACTTGACGAAGAAGCTACTCTGCGATTCCCAATAGAGTATTTAAATGGACTAACGCCATCAGGTTTGCCACCACATAATCTACAGCTGAAAGTTGGCGCAATTGTGATGTCATTGCGAAATTTATCAATATCCGATGGTATATGTAATGGAACGCGGTTAATTGTAAGAGAACTTCACTCTCGAATTTTGATTGGTGAACTTCTAACGGGAGAGCGAAAAGGGCAAATAGTGGAAATACCGCGAATCAAATTAGATACGCGAGGAGACACAGATATGCCGTTTATCCTCCACAGGCGACAGTTTCCAGTCCGCTTGGCATTCGCAATGACTATTAATAAATCACAAGGACAAAGTTTTGACTACGTGGGACTATACATTGACCGACCAATCTTTGGACATGGCCAACTCTACGTTGCATTGTCACGATGCAGGTCGAAGAAAGGAATAAAGATTCAACTTCCAAAAAATGAAAATGCAATAAACAACATTATATACAAGCAGATTCTTCAATAAATATAGCATAACGTAGATGAATCGAAGCAACTAACAAATAAATGAACATGCAAATATGTAAGAGAAAAATGCACCGAAGGTGCAAATCATTAAATTAATTTGATAGTTTTAATTCAGGGTAGTAGAAATAATTTAGAACAATTGTAGGGCCGAATTTTGATTTGTGTATGTAAGAAAATTAATTGGTTAGTTTCAATTAATTTGATAGGTAGGTGAAATAATTTTCGAGAATTGTAGGTCCAAATTTTAATTGATATCTAAGGAAGTTAAGTAGATAGTTCTAATTCGATGTAGGTGAAATAATTTTGAAGAATCGTAGGTCTGGATTTTAAATAGTGTATGTAAGAAAATTAATTTGATAGGTAGGTGAAATAATTTTCGAGAATTGTAGGTCCAAATTTTAATTGATATCTAAGGAAGTTAAGTAGATAGTTCTAATTCGATGTAGGTGAAATAATTTTGAAGAATCGTAGGTCTGAATTTTAAATAGTGTATGTAAGAAAATTAATTTGATAGGTAGGTGAAATAATTTTCGAGAATTGTAGGTCCAAATTTTAATTGATATCTAAGGAAGTTAAGTAGATAGTTCTAATTCGATGTAGGTGAAATAATTTTGAAGAATCGTAGGTCTGAATTTTAAATAGTGTATGTAAGAAAATTAATTTGATAGGTAGGTGTAATAATTTTCGAGAATTGTAGTTCCAAATTTTAATTGATATGTAAGGAAGTTGAGTAGATAGTTCTAATTCGATGTAGGTGAAATAATTTTGAAGAATCGTAGGTCTGAATTTTAAATAGTGTATGTAAGAAAATTAATTTGATAGGTAGGTGTAATAATTTTCGAGAATTGTAGGTCCAAATTTTAATTGATATGTAAGGAAGTTAAGTAGATAGTTCTAATTCGATGTAGGTGAAATAATTTTGAAGAATCGTAGGTCTGAATTTTAAATAGTGTATGTAAGAAAATTAATTTGATAGTTTCAATTAATTTGATAGGTAGGTGAAATAATTTTCGAGAATTGTAGTTCCAAATTTGAATTGATATCTAAGGAAGTTAAGTAGATGGTTCTAATTCGATGTAGGTGAAATAATTTTGAAGAATCGTAGGTCTGAACTTTAAATAGTGTATGTAAGAAAATTAATTTGATAGTTTCAATTAATTTGATAGGTAGGTGAAATAATTTTCGAGAATTGTAGGTCCAAATTTTAATTGATATGTAAGAAAGTTGGATAGATAGTTCTAATTCGATGTGGGTGAAATAATTTTGAAGAATCGTAGGTCTGAATTTTAAATAGTGTATGTAAGAAAATTAATTTGATAGGTAGGTGTAATAATTTTCGAGAATTGTAGTTCCAAATTTTAATTGATATGTAAGGAAGTTGAGTAGATAGTTCTAATTCGATGTAGGTGAAATAATTTTGAAGAATCGTAGGTCTGAATTTTAAATAGTGTATGTAAGAAAATTAATTTGATAGGTAGGTGTAATAATTTTCGAGAATTGTAGGTCCAAATTTTAATTGATATGTAAGGAAGTTAAGTAGATAGTTCTAATTCGATGTAGGTGAAATAATTTTGAAGAATCGTAGGTCTGAATTTTAAATAGTGTATGTAAGAAAATTGATTTGATAGGTAGGTGAAATAATTTTCGAGAATTGTAGTTCCAAATTTTAATTGATATGTGAGGAAGTTAAGTAGATAGTTCTAATTCAATGTAGGTGAAATAATTTTGAAGAATCGTAGGTCTGAATTTTAAATAGTGTATGTAAGAAAATTAATTTGATAGGTAGGTGAAATAATTTTCGAGAATTGTAGTTCCAAATTTTGATTGATATGTAAGGAAGTTAAGTAGATAGTTCTAATTCGATGTAGGTGAAATAATTTTGAAGAATCGTAGGTCTGAATTTTAAATAGTGTATGTAAGAAAATTAATTTGATAGTTTCAATTAATTTGATAGGTAGGTGAAATAATTTTCGAGAATTGTAGGTCCAATTATAAATAAAAATGTTAGGATATTAGTACAAAATTTGTTTCATTCATCAAATAAAAATATCAGAACAATATGAAAAAATTTGTTTGATTCATAAAAATCTAACTGTTATAATTCAATAAAAATAAAAAAAAACAAAAAAACAAAAAACAAGTCATTTTTCATTAAAAAGTATCTCGTTGGCGGTATTTGGTAAATGGTCATCAAATAGATGGTTAAAATGGATCACCGTGGCTAAAGAGAAACAAAATAATAACAGGTGAGCGCTGCCCGGCTCGATAATGTTTTTTTATCTAGATATAAACCAAAAATTCAAATTGAAAAATGACGTGCAATACGCAAGGCCAAGTAAGTAATTTAAAATATGAATGGATCAATAGCAAAATAAACAGTAAAATGAAATCAATAAGCATTCTTGAAACAGCATACTACTCAAGAAGAGCGGCAAAGCGAGGAGATACCAGGTAAAGCATATTCAAAGTATATCTATTGTAACGGATCGGGTGATCTAATCCCGAAACAATACGTCACGCCGCGCACCGTCAACCGCGCACAACAAGTGACGTCAATCAGTGACTATATAAGCGCAGCGCTAACATGGCTCCAGCAGCAGTGTTAGGCAAAGCGCCACGCTGTCTCACTACGATATCTTTTCTGAGGCCAGACAGGCAGAGCGCCCTGGTGCTCTTTAGCTTCATTTCTTTAATCACGGAAACTGCCATAGCGGGGTTTTACGTTAGAGTCAATTATTATCTTATTTTTCTACTTTCATTTACATTACCATTTGGATTCCTATTTATCAAATTTAAAATATAACGAAAAATTAAACGAGAAACGAGCGTAGAATCGTAGCATAGCTGAATCTACAAATTAGGTTAAAACTTATGTAATTTAATAATAGTATAAATTTCCGGTTGCAACCATTTCAACTCATTATGATTTATTTGATTAATTAAATATTTTGTTAATCGGGACGGTTTCCTTTTTCTCTACAACCTTCTTCTCCGTAGGCTGAACTGACCTGACTAACACATTTCATTTGATTAGCTAATATACAGCTTCGGTGACGACTGCACTGTCCAGATCCGATACTCGCTTCGGTGCGCTAGGCGTACCCAAGTCGAGATACGGTCTCGGCAAGTGCGTTGAATCCCAAGTCTGATACAGCCTCGGTGCTGCTTGCAGCATCCAGGTCTGAGGGAGGCAGCTACGGTGTGATTCGCTCCACCCTAGTCTGTATTAGGGACTAACAAATTGATTACCTCTTCCAAGGAGCCCTAGAAATTAATCTAGAGTAAAGACACTCACAAGTAACTAGCCACACGCGACACCTTCCGTGTCGCGTAAAGCACCCGAAAAGTTACATTTGGCGCCCAACGTGGGGCTCCTTGTTAGTTGGAGGTAAACCTTCTGTTTATCTGTAAATTCAGTAAAATCATTGCTTAGAGTCATTTGTTTAAATTCGAGTCATTGCTTAATTTAGAGTCTTTTGTTAACTTAGAGTCATTGCATAATTTAGAGTCATTTGTCAATTTCAAAATGGAAGGTCACAGTTCAGCCTCGAGAAAAGGTGCGGAAAAGGAAACCGGCTCGAAACTTACAGATAAAAATGTAGGTAGGCGTGAGAAAGACAAAGGCACTACTGAGTTTGACAAAACTTTTATTGATAGACCAACAGAAGTAGGAACATCAAGTAAATTCGCGGATCCGACGCAATCCATGATGATGGAGATCCTAGAACAAATAAACAAAAAGTTAGATGAAAAATTTGCTGCCGTAGAACGTAGGATGATGGTATTTAAAACAGATACAGAAAAAGAATATTCAAAGTTCGAAAACAGAATATCTAAAAAAGTAGACGATCAACAGCAAATAAATCGAAAGCAAATAGAGTCTGTAGAAGCGAATTTACATGATCTAGACGAAAAATATAGTTCCGAAGTGATAGGTTTGCAAGAGCAATTGACAACTTGCCAAGTAGACATCAGAAGCGAGTTTAACGGGAATTTAAATAAACTCAATACCAAGGTCAAGGATAACTATCAGTTTAGTGTTGACAAATTCGCTGAATTAGAGAACAAACACGAGAGTTTGAAAACAAACATCGACACAGAGGTTAGGAGAATTAGATTCAGAAACTCTGGCAACAACAGTGAATGTCACAACATAATTGCTAAGCATATCAAAATGCCGACTTATTCAGGAAAAGCATGGGAAAGACCTGCTAACTTTATTAAAGAAATAGAAGAATACTTTACCTTTGTAGGAGCTGATTGCGATGAATTAGGTTTAAAACTCATAGGCCAATGTCTTAATCAGGATGCAAAAGACTGGTGGACTGCGCGTCGTGACGTGATCAATTCCTGGGACTCGTTCAAAAATAGATTTCTAAATAGATACTGGGGAGAAGAAACCCAAAGGGAGATTAGAAAAGATATTGAGTTCGGATTTTATAATAACGATACGAAGGTAACGTGGTCAGAATACGCAAATAGAAAATTCGCGTCAGCCGCAGGCTTGTCTCCACGCATGGACGAAAGAGAGATAGTTCGTTGCCTTACCCGTCATTTTAACGAATCTGTAGTAGAAGCAGCTAGGTGCCGTGACATCCGCGACATCGATGCGCTCCTCGCATTCTTGGACGAATTGCAATTTGGGGGTAGATCAAATGCAACTCGAAGTAAATTCACTAACGCGAGCAAACAAAATTCACCGGGTTATCGGACGACAGAGACGCGAGATAAACAAGTGTCATGGCGGACTGAGAACGTTAATCCTGGTTCAAAACAAAGCGACGCCAACCAAAATATTAGGCCTAGTACGCAATATTACAGTCCAAAACAAAACTGGACAAATCATCAAATAAACGCGATCGACTGTGACGACACTACGGATGATCCGATTACAACGGAACCTAGTAACAGTTCGGAAAACTAGAAATCGCTGTGCCGGTCACACCGATAAACGTACCGACACAGCATGAAGTCAATGTTTTCGCGGCAAATCTCACTGATTTAACTACTTTTGAAGATCCGTACGAATTTTTAATTGCGGAAGAAATAAATGAGAAACCTGTAGATAACAAATGTCCGGAATTAAGTCTCCGAATCGAAAAAATCGAAATGAAAGCTCTGGTAGATACAGGTAGCCAAATAACCTGCGTTTCGGATGAATGGTATCTCAAACATAAAGACAACTTATCAAAATGCGAAAAATTACCGGTTGTTAATTTTCAAGTACAGGGTGTAACAGGGGGCAGACCAGCCCGAGTAAAAGAACAATTTCTCGCGGAAATCAAGATCGATATGGCAGTCGATGAGGTGGGTTTTCTCGTCGTGCCTGGATTAAAACACGATGTAATTCTCGGTATCGACACGCTGCGTAAATGGCGAGCTGATCTAGATTTGCAAGTAAATAGATTAGATATCCAGATAAAGGAGAAAAAGTATTTAATTGAGTTGTATAGCCCAAGCGAAAAACAAAATAGATCGGATCCAACGGCTGGAATCTCTAGCTTAAAAACAACTATGGACCGAAGAAATAAATATCACATAACCGATGATGAGGTAGAGAGCAAGCTAACCGAATGTCAGGTACTACGAGCCGATGAAGTTAAAGCTTTCTCAGACCTAATCAAAAAGTATCGGGATGTTTTTCAAAAGATTCCGGGTAGAGTCACCGTGTATGAGCATCAAATCAAAGTTTACGAAGATAGACCGTTCGTCAAACGATCATATCCCATTTCAATGATACACAGAGACAAAGTAAATGATGAAATACAAAAAATGTTAGACCTTGGAGTGATCGAAAGATCTTATAGTGAGTATGTGAATCCACTGGTAGTTGTTGCTAAAAAATCTGGCGAGATCAGGTTAGTCTTGGATGCGAGATACGTCAATCGGCTTATAGTACCTGATCACGATTGCGCGCAATCTACTGAGGTTTTGTTCCAGAAGTGCGGAAATGCAACCGTAATGTCGAGTCTAGACCTAACAGCTAGTTTTTGGCAGGTGCCATTGCATAAAGATTCGCGAAAATATACAGCATTCATGCACGAGGGGAAAACCTACCAATTCACTGTCACACCCTACGGGTTAAGTACAAGTCTAGCCAGCCTGATTAGAACTTTAGATCTAGTGTTAAAAGACACTGATCAATTCACGGTTAATTTCGTAGACGACATATTGTGTTTATCTGACTCGATCCAATCACATTTAGAGCACCTGGAATTGTTGTTTAGAGTATTCAGAAAGTACAATATGACGATAAATTTCAGTAAATCAAAATTCTTCCGAGAGGAAATCGATTTTTTAGGCCACAAGATAACGAAAGAAGGCATACGGCCGCAATCAGAGAAGATTGAGGCAGTTCAGAATTTTCCAGAGCCGAAAAATGTTAAACAACTAAAAGGGTTCTTGGGCCTAACAAATTATTACAGCAAATTTACGAGATCTTATTCCGAGGCAACAGCACCATTATTAGCGTTGGTAAAGAAGGACTCTAAATGGGATTGGACCGAGGAAATGATAACACATTTTACCACAGTAAAGAAGTTGTTCTGTGACAACATGATAATACATCATCCTGATCCTAAACGTAGATATTATTTGCAGTGCGATGCAAGCAATTACGCTATCGGAGCCGTATTATACCAGCTTTCAGATCAAAACGAAGAATTAATTGTCGGTTTTGCGAGTAGAACATTAAAAGGGGCGGAGTTGAATTACTTCACTACCGAAAAAGAATTGTTAGCAGTAGTGTTCGCCTTAGGAAAGTTTCGGACATTTGTGGCAGGAGCTCAATTAACAATTCGGACAGATCACAAAGCATTAACATTTTTATTCGCGTGCAGACTATTAAGTTCAAGGCTAACCCGATGGATTTTGTTTGTTCAAACGTATAACTTCGAGATCGAGTACGTCAAGGGAAAAGATAATGTTGTCGCAGACACACTGAGCAGATATCTTCCTGAAAAGAAAGAAAAAATAGCATTAATAAGGCAGGTAATAATATTAGCACCTTTAGCTAAAGAAATAACTGATGAATTACGAATTAATTTAGAATCACTAGCTAACCATCAAAGACAGGATGAGAAAATTTTATCGATCCTGGATTCAGACGAAATTCAGTCAGAAAAACAATATAGGGTCGTAAACAACGTATTATACCACGTAGAGCCAGGGGGCGGTTTAAAAGCCTATGTGCCTGGTTCATTAATTAAAAAGATAATTAAGGAATGCCATGAGATATATGGGCATACTGGATCAAGCAAATGCTATCGGATATTGAAAGAAGGATTCTATTACCCTAAATTTGCACGAATAATCCGACAGGAATTAGCGCGATGCGATAGATGTCAAAGATGCAAGGTACCTAGCTCCTATAGCTATGCAAGCATACAAAACATAGTTCCGCGGGGGGTAGGCGATTTAGTATCCATCGATTTTCTGGGCCCGTTACCTTCTAGCAGGGGAAATTATAAATGGATCTTGGTAACATGTGATGCATTCAGTAAATTTGTACGAATGTATCCCTTGAGAACGGCAAACGCGGAGTCCATCATCAAATGCATCTTTGATAAATATATACCGGAACTTGGAAAGCCGAGCAGGATCCAGTTTGATCATGGTACGCAGTTTACGTCAGCTAGATGGTTGAATAAATTAGAGGAAGAGGGTATAACCCCAATTTTTTCATCAATACGTCATCCACAAGGGAACATCGTTGAGAGAGTAAACCGAGAAATAGGAAGGTTTTTTAGGACATTCCTCACGGAGGAACATACCGCAATGGATCAATTGGATCTCAGTGATTGAGTGTTGCATAAATGAGGTGTACCATGATTCAACTGGATTCTGCCCGTGCGAAATCCAACTAGGAGAACCTCCATCTAGATTCTGGGAGGAATGGCTCGTAAAAAATAGGGACAATATATCTAGGGACGCAAAACTAGGTTTGGTTCGGCAGAATATTCTGAAACACGGATTAAAACGAGCCGATCGTTTTAATCGAACACACAGGCTAGTAAAATTAAATGTTGGAGATCTGGTACTAGTTAAAGCTTTGAACGTATCAGATACTAAAAATAAAAAGATGGGAAAGTTTTTCACCCTTTACGAAGGACCTTACAGATTAAAAACTAGAATTGGCGAAGCCACATTTATTTTAGAACACCTGAACAATGGCTTAGAAAGAGGCAGATTCCATACTAATATGTTCAAGCTGTATCTAGAACCTTCTCGAGAAATGTAGAAAAACATTTTGAATACACACAGACAAAACATTTAGGCTTGGTGACATAGGACTATAGTAAAAAAAAAAAAAAAAAAAAAAAAAAAAAAGTACTCACCTATATTACACACCTGTAATTAGGCATCTATAAAAGCAGAGCAGCAAGGAAGACACCAGCAGTTTTCGGCAAGATGACCTCGTTCAATTACGGTTACACGAGTGTACAAGACAAGGAAACGCAAACTGAGTCGCAACCATACCTAGATAAAAATAATAATGAATTAAAAATCGTATACCCGAATAAAACATTTGTCTCGGGGAAAGGGAGGTTTGTGAAAGGGAGAGCAGTCCAAACAGCCGCAATAGAGAAAAAATCGAGAAGAGGAAGGAGGATTGCAGATGAGGCTATTGAGATAAAAGAGATTAATAACAAAAAATCACTTACCAGAACACGACCTGATCATACGATGGAGCCTGAGTTAATGAAGGAAGACCAGATAAGCACTACGATTGGAAAACTCACCTTACCTATCCAGATCGACATAGCTTATCTCAACGTCGCAATACCTGAAAAACAAGACAAACCAACCTTACCGATTACGACGAATTTATTACCGATTACGACGAATTTATTACCGATTACGACGAATTTATCACCGATTATGACGAATACATCACCAATGATAACTAATACTTTACCGGTCCAGACAAATGAAAAAGAAAAAAAGAAGACAACGGAAACGTACTTACCGTGGAAGCTGATACCAATGGAAATACCGGAGAATCGGAGATTACAGCGGAAAGAACACCGGAAGAAAATCTCGATGCTCAGATTGTTTGGATCATTTGATATTTCTGACGACGAAGAAAAAACACCTGCACCGTCTAGGAAACATGACATACGAGAAGAGATCGAGATACCGACGTTATTCGACCCTAGTGATCCTCTGGGTCTGAAGAGGCTGTAGAAGCAACCCGGTATTGTATCAATCATCGTCCGACCAGCTGACAAATCATCCGGAGATCCGATGATTGAAGGGGGCAATGTAACGGATCGGGTGATCTAATCCCGAAACAATACGTCACGCCGCGCACCGTCAACCGCGCACAACAAGTGACGTCAATCAGTGACTATATAAGCGCAGCGCTAACATGGCTCCAGCAGCAGTGTTAGGCAAAGCGCCACGCTGTCTCACTACGATATCTTTTCTGAGGCCAGACAGGCAGAGCGCCCTGGTGCTCTTTAGCTTCATTTCTTTAATCACGGAAACTGCCATAGCGGGGTTTTACGTTAGAGTCAATTATTATCTTATTTTTCTACTTTCATTTACATTACCATTTGGATTCCTATTTATCAAATTTAAAATATAACGAAAAATTAAACGAGAAACGAGCGTAGAATCGTAGCATAGCTGAATCTACAAATTAGGTTAAAACTTATGTAATTTAATAATAGTATAAATTTCCGGTTGCAACCATTTCAACTCATTATGATTTATTTGATTAATTAAATATTTTGTTAATCGGGACGGTTTCCTTTTTCTCTACAACCTTCTTCTCCGTAGGCTGAACTGACCTGACTAACACATTTCATTTGATTAGCTAATATACAGCTTCGGTGACGACTGCACTGTCCAGATCCGATACTCGCTTCGGTGCGCTAGGCGTACCCAAGTCGAGATACGGTCTCGGCAAGTGCGTTGAATCCCAAGTCTGATACAGCCTCGGTGCTGCTTGCAGCATCCAGGTCTGAGGGAGGCAGCTACGGTGTGATTCGCTCCACCCTAGTCTGTATTAGGGACTAACAAATTGATTACCTCTTCCAAGGAGCCCTAGAAATTAATCTAGAGTAAAGACACTCACAAGTAACTAGCCACACGCGACACCTTCCGTGTCGCGTAAAGCACCCGAAAAGTTACACTATAAAATGGGAATTCCCAACTCATCCCGATAAACCAAACAGCCTGACTCTTTTAAAATATCATCACTCGTGACATGAATCGAAAAATGGGAAAATGATCACTTATATATAATTTTCCCTATATATTATTATTGATAAAAATAATGAAATAAAAAATAGAGTCAAACACGGTATGAATCTCTAAGTAATTAATTTAATGCATTTTTTTAATATAAAACAAGATGACGGCCTAGATGATATGCTGTGCGCAGCAGCGGACGCAGCAGAGGAGGAGCTGCTACTAGAAGAGCCAGCAGGATCGGTATATACATGGTAAATGAAAATTGGCTAAGAAAAGGAAATAAAACTAATGAAAAACATGTTTTTCCACAGCAAAAACTTTCCGTGAAAACTGGAGTTAGAAGTTAGAAGTTCGGACAAAGAAAAACCAAATTTGAAGTAACGTGAAATGTAGATGATTGGAAAAAAAAATTATTGAAAATAAAATTTTGTGGATTTGAAAATATTGATACAATATGAAATTTATTTTAAAAAATATATAAATTATTTAGTATAGCGCATGAAGTTGGCGGTGGCGTGAGGTGCCGAAACCAAACAAAAACAGCATCTAGCAGACAAAAGTCGCATGTATGTATTACAAGATGTGCGATAGTGGAGTAGTGAGGCGCGAAGCGCCGAACAACGAGGCGCGTAGCGCCGAGGCCTCGGAAGCGAGCGAAGCGAGCGACGAGGCGGGGTTGGCGCGCGAAGCGCGCAGGGGCGATGCCCCTAGTATAATATATATTAAAACTAGGGCTGTACATCTAAACCGGTTAAGCCGGTTGAAAAAGTTAACCAGGTTAGCTAATTAGCTAACCATCAGTTTAACCGGTTAACAGCAATTAGCTAAGCTAATCAGCTAATTTTTTAACCGGCTAAAAATTGAGTCGATTTTTAAAGTAGATATATATAGATATATATAATCACAATTGTGACGCGATGGTAAAATCCAATTCTAAAATGTATAAAATTGAATGATGCTTGTTTTAAGATAAATTTATTACGTTTTATTTTATATGAACAATTGGAATTAATATTTGATTAACATGTCTGATCATATATCAACAACTTTTAATCAGTTTCTTCTATCATCTCACGATTTTGATATAAGAATATCAACAAATTAGCGTTATCTGGTAATAAACAACTCCTTTTAGTGGAGATAACATTTCCTGCTGTTGAAAATACTCGTTCGGATGGTGTGCTCGAGGATGGGATGCCCAAATATCTTCTTGCATAAGTAGCCAAAATTGGGTACTTATGACGCTTCGAACTCCACCACAACAGAGGATTATCTCCTTTTGGGACTGTCAACTCTTTGTCATACTTCTCTATTTCTTTTTCGATGGCTGTTTTATCTTCAAAACTTAGTGTTCGTTCAAGGTCCCCTGATAAACCACGTTCAGGATCGAAAATGTACTCCAAATCTTTTTCCCTTTGATCTTTGGTCGAAGTTTGAAACTCATGATGAGTATTCTCTTCTGTTATTATTTCTAACAATTTGTTGTTGTGGTTTATCAGGGGACCTTGAACGAACACTAAGTTTTGAAGATAAAACAGCCATCGAAAAAGAAATAGAGAAGTATGACAAAGAGTTGACAGTCCCAAAAGGAGATAATCCTCTGTTGTGGTGGAGTTCGAAGCGTCATAAGTACCCAATTTTGGCTACTTATGCAAGAAGATATTTGGGCATCCCATCCTCGAGCACACCATCCGAACGAGTATTTTCAACAGCAGGAAATGTTATCTCCACTAAAAGGAGTTGTTTTTTACCAGATAACGCTAATTTGTTGATATTCTTATATCAAAATCGTGAGATGATAGAAGAAACTGATTAAAAGTTGTTGATATATGATCAGACATGTTAATCAAATATTAATTCCAATTGTTCATATAAAATAAAACGTAATAAATTTATCTTAAAACAAGCATCATTCAATTTTATACATTTTAGAATTGGATTTTACCATCGCGTCACAATTGTGATTATAATATATCTATATATATCTACTTTAAAAATCGACTCAATTTTTAGCCGGTTAAAAAATTAGCTGATTAGCTTAGCTAATTGCTGTTAACCGGTTAAACTGATGGTTAGCTAATTAGCTAACCTGGTTAACTTTTTCAACCGGCTTAACCGGTTTAGATGTACAGCCCTAATTAAAACTCAAGATCAGATTGCCGATATATTTACAAAACCTTTAATTAAAAAATCATTTCAGAACTTTGTAAAAGAACTAGGTTTAAGAAACAGAAATATCAGTATTGAGGAAGAGTGTTGAAATACAATACTCATATTTCTACATTACCCCTTGTCGATAACATAGAAGTCTGCGTTTAGAACTAACTAGAATATTAGACTAGAGTATAGGAGAAAAACCCGGAACATTCTCGACGAACAAAAGTATATAAAGAGAGCAGAACCAAAGTAAGTCAGTTTACAAAGTCAAGAGCAGTCTAGAAGTAAAGATCTGTGTGTAACATGAAAGTGTAATCCTAAGAAAGAAATAAAGAATATTTAACATTTCGCATTACTCCTCGATCATTATATACTTCTTCATGCATATAAATGATTTACGGGATCACATCATTTCTTAACAAAAAATTACATGCTATATTTACTTGAATTTATTATTTGATCAAGTTTTGTGTCCTCACCAATATATTTAGAATTGTTTACAACTTTTCGAAAAATTGCAGTTAGCTGTATAACAGTTAGTTCAATATTTGCATTCCACGCATGTATCAAATCAACAATATATGCATGAAGAGGCAAAAATATTAATCACTCATTTTCTTACAGGATCATAGTCTCGGCCTGCCGTTAAAAATATTTTTCTACAATCGATCAAGTGTTGGTCATCCACTTCGCAAACACATATGTATCGTTCAGTAGTTCCCGAAATCACCAATTTAGTAGATAGAACCATAAAATTATGGTACCTAATTAGCTAGTTCATTCATCGAATGGTTCGAATTTATTATAAGTATAACGCTAAGCTACTGAACTAAAAATACCTATATGCTTGAACCATACTAGTATAAACGACTGCAATAGCTATGTAGAGATATTTTTAAATAAATATCAATTAGTCGGCGCAACACTGGACGAGGCGAGCATTTGCCTACGATAATAGCTATCAAAACGTTTTAAGAATACTTATTATTAATTTGATTAATTACGGTTAGTCCTTTCGTATTTTCAAGTTATGTTTGTAAGTTAGTCTCAAGTATAGCTGCTCGCACTCTGGTCATGATTTTATAAATTTATTTTCATCTCAGACGAAAGAGTTGGGAAGAGAATATCCATGAATCTTTGAATATTGATTCATATCATGCAATTTGATATTTTGCCCCGGATTTCTTTCCCATTCCAGCTCGTTCATTATTCATATTGTATGTATATAGCGCAGATTATAATTTAGTTTGAAATCCTGATATTGTTCTGTCGTAAAAAATTATGATTTGATATGTTCTTCTGGCAACAGAACTATTTCCAAGCTGCAATTTATTGTATTATATAGAATTAAAGAATTATCTTGTAAAGTTTATATTCAATGCGAAATCCGAGATTATACTAGAAAATTATATCGCTTTCAAATGTAATTGTATACAGTAATTGATTGCGGTCATAAACGAAATCTATACGTTGTACGATTTCACGAATCTGACGATTGTTCATTTACATAACACGACTGATGTAAACTAATTAAAAAAAAAGACAAACCTTACTTCGGCATCGACTGGGTCCGAAGATGGATCACGATCGCATCAAGACTTATGATACAACTATCAGCTTGCTGCCATACGCCGATCGGAATATCTTGCACCAATTACAGATAATAATTAGATGTACAGATAGCAGTCACGAAATGGGTAAGTTTATTCCAAATGTTCATTTACTTGCTGTGAAGTATTGATATCTAGTAGATTAATTGGTTACTACTGTTCGTAGGCATTTGCCAATATTACTAATCTGATATTCGTGACTAGTATTTAACATTATTATTATTTATTTGTCTAGATTTCCCAAAGAAAGGTTATCGGGACCAGACGAAGGCCCATGCTCTGTTAAAAATTGAAAGATATGATGATTTTCATAAACATTGTGTCCGGAGGTAAATACTGCATTATAGGTATAGGTGGGCATTGAGAATTTCATCTTATAAACTATTTTGTTGTCAATTGGTTTCTCCGCTACATGATATTATTCTTAGATTCAACTAATTCATCGGATTGTTTTATAGATAAGTGACAGTAGAAATCCGAAAACATCAGTTTACCCGTCAAGCTTGTTGTTGGTCCTGTCTGGAACACAATCTACAAGTGAGCGTACTTCCGAAGCCTCAGGATTACGAAAACATCCTAGCTAGTAGTGAAAATTGTCATCATTACTGGTCATGTATAGTTAGAACTGTGACACCTGTCTCTTATATGAACGCCATTTTTTAATTTCAATTATTTCCGATCAAGTCGGAAAAACTGCAAAATAATTGGACAATCGTCAGTTATTTTACTAGACGTAATAAAGATATTTCTGACTAATTATACTTTCAATTATATCAGATCTTGTACAATTTCCATGAAATGGTCTTGTTATAGTTGTTTGCAGTTCATCATTAGTGGTACATAATTTGATCACATGAGCACGAAGGCTAACGTTTCATTATAGTTCATATTCTTTCGCATACTTACGTAATAATTAACTTGTATAACTATCCTGTGCACTGATCTTTCCGAATGTCTGTGCCGCTAATGACGCAGTTATAAGTTGAAATTTCATGTATAATATTAAGACTTTCGATGATAAACCATTTATTCTAATTAATTTACAGAAGTGTATCCACAATGTGTAGAATAAGATCAAGATTCAAGTGATGAATTATCTGTGTTTGCCGCGTTTCACAGAGAAACAGGGCGTATTTGATTTTTAAATGTTTCTACGACCACTTTCTCTGTACAACTTCCCTCATATTATTATTAATAACCTACTTTGGCATATGTCGATATGAGTTTTCCTCCTTTATTTTGCAAATGGAGTATACTTGTCTAGATGATAATAATACTAGATTGCCACTCGAGCAATCATTGGATTATGCTTTCACGTTGCAACAACAATCAAATGTACGGCAACAGTAAATGTATAACAACCATACAGTATAGACAATTAGGTTACACGAAGTTAGATCTATCGAAAACAAACGTTGAATAAGTCATTTTTCGCGTTACGATCGCACACTATCATAGAATCACGCATCAAATAGTTATACGGAGATCGTTCTATCTGACTTCATTCTAAGTTGTAAGCGTGTACAACATATCCATCAGATGCGAGTGCGATCTATCTTCAAAATATTGGAAGTATTAATTATATGAGACGTCTGTACGATACACGACATAATGGTTGTTGTCACGATCTTACAAAAAGAAGTGAAATCCGATTCAAAAACATCTGAAATGTAAAAAAAAGCCGCAAAGTACCCAAATTATCTTATCGCCAGTCTCTGTCATGATATTAGGAAAGGCTGCAAAGCACTACAATTTCCCCGCAAGTATACGTCGTAAATTCGGACCTCGCTGTTTCGTGTAGTGATATCGAAACATCATTCCAAGAGCTACGTACTTGGCGGGCACATTTTTTTTTTTCACCTGTACTATTTCACCATTCCGCTTTTCTTCTAGAAATACTTGTTAAGCAATAATAACGTTCGTAATAATCTGACTAATAATTACACCAATCATAATCTATATACAAATAATGGAACACTTTTCTTGTTATGGACATAACGGTATTTGCATAAACAGCTCATAATATCTGATCATCAGTCTTATTCTCGGTGTGTGTAATTCTCTCTTTATATCTACGTACGTTGCTTAAATACAGATTCTAAATAAGACTCGCTTATCGCTTTCATTTCATATAATCTATAAGCAATCAAATATGATATTACGCCGCAAAATTTGCCGACAAGAAAACAATAATAATATTTTTGATGTAGTGTGCGTGAAATTCGTACGCCCCGCTTTGCGAGCGTAAAATGCGATTTCACGCACATTTCAGAAATCATGGTTTGTAACTCGTGCGTAGAATTTCACGCCCTCGTGAGATCGCCCGGCACTCGGGCCGGCTACGCCGACCCTCGTGCGCGACGATCAAACTTGGTACGTGAAATTCCAGTTTACGCACTTGTTGCAAAAAATACTATTATGTATTAGCAAAATATCGTCGCGCGCGAGTGTACGGACGCGATGGAGTGCGGGCGCCCGCACTCCATCGCGTCCGTACACTCGCGCGCGACGATATTCTGACAGTATATTACCAACGGAAACTAGCTATGAAAAGCTAATTCAAGGTACATACATATCAAGTAGCTGACAACGAATCAACCGAACTCGGTTCAAATTAGTTTATAATTAATCTTCATCTAATTTCATTCTCTACATATATATCTGGATACAACATGCATACCTCTGCATTGCAAATATTATTACCAGTAAAAGTTTCTCAGCCCCAAGACAGTGTGGCATTTTTTCAACGAATTATTTTTATGAACTGGTACCGATCAAGTTTTGGAATCCAAAATCCATCGCCTTATGCCAGAACGTACAGTCGTATCTTTGTTGATCCTGCAGCTAATAGGACGTAGATATAAACTCGTGTACAATCACGGTAGAACGCAGAAATTAAATGTGCCCGCCAAGTACGTAGCTCTTGGAATGATGTTTCGATATCACTACACGAAACAGCGAGGTCCGAATTCACGACGTATACTTGCGGGGAAATTGTGGTGCTTTGCAGCCTTTCCTAATATCATGACAGAGACTGGCGATAAGATAATTTGGGTACTTTGCGGCTTTTTTTTACATTTCAGATGTTTTTGAATCGGTTTGGAACTACAGACATCTCTGATGACGACGAGAAAACACCAGCGCCGTCAATCAAGCATCAAAAACGTGAAGAAATAGAAATACCGAGACTGTTCGATCCTACCGATCCGCTGGGGTTAAAAAGATACCCGGCAAAAACATTGTAAATGTCGAAAATTACAGCCGAGTTCTAAAATGATTTCGCCGGCTAACAAAATCGAAACGTTATACTCTTTTTCAGCGATAGATTACAAACATCATTTCGTTACACAAAATAGTACAAAATAATACGTGAAATCAGGTAGCGAAGCCGAGCGTTCCCTCAGTTGATTTTCATACTTCAAATTATGTTTTTCAAATGCCAATCAAAGGAAATGAATGGAAAAACGATCAGTCGTTACCTTTGACAGAACAGCATATTGGCGACGGGAAATATTGCTGAAAGAAGTTAGCTCGTATGATGATACAAACTCGGCGGGCATAAATTGTTCTGAAAATTATCAATTGCACTTTTCTTTTTATTTATTTCTCTCAGCCACTCCGTAACGATCACACCCACAAAATTGTTTTAAGCATGATCAAAGACTGTTTGAACATTTTTGGCATTGATGATATTTATTATTGTAAACTGAAACTGCGATAAGTAGTATATATAAGAGAGTTCTGGATCCAGCCTTCTTTACCGGCTATCAAGCAGTCGGTAACGTATCGACTCCGATGGTAAGTAACCTACCGCGATGGTAACGATTTCAGATCATGGTTACCGATTTGGTTACCGACAATCTGATGGTTTTGATTTTCTGTCATGCGATGGCGCCACTACCGATTAGCATTTTGGATCATGGTAACGATTGCCGATCTTTCGATACCGATAGTCCGATGGTAACGATTACGGATCGTCGATCTTCCGTTACCGACAATCTGATGGCTGCAATTTTCCGTCGTGCGATGGCGCCATTTCGAATCATGGCAACGTGAATCATGGATTGTCGATCTTCTGCTATCCGTAGTCTGATGGTAACGATTCTGGAATCATGGATTGCTGATCTTCTGTTACCGACAAGTCGGTAGTCTGATGGTAGACAAATCGGCAGTCTGATGGTAACGAATCTGAATCATGGATTGCCGATCTTTCGTCACCGACAATCGGATGGCTGCAATTTTCTGTCGCGCGATGGCGCCATTACCGATTCGCTTTCGGATCATGGTAACCGATTACCAATCTTTTTCTTTTTTTTTTTTTTCTTCCCTTACCGATTTTTCCCCCTTACCGACAATCGAATCGAATTCTTAGCTTATATACGAATTATACTAGCTGAAATGTTAGAAGAGTGACAGGGTGTTGTAAGCAACGACGCGAATCATCTGGAAATATATGTTTTGTTTTATTAAATATTTCCTACGTCTAACCTATTCTAAAAGTAATAATAATCTTTTTATACGCTATTTCTTAAGTCTAACCTATTCCAAAGTCTTAAGTCTAACCTATTCCAAAGTCTTAAGTCTAACCTATTCTAGGATAACAATTTTCTTAAAACTATATATATATATATATATATTAAACTAAAACTTAAACTATATTTACAATGCGGCGGTGGCGATCATGCCGCGCGTATCTGAAACATACAGGTATATTGCAATAATCGAACGGTGTGTGATGAAAATGATACGGTATGTGATGAAAATGATATCAACTTACCGGGTGAGGAGTCGAGGTGTCACTCAGGGTCGGTGATGTAGCCAAAATCCTCCCACCACCTCGCCACCTCCTCAGGGACCCCGTCGGGCCAGCGCTGCCGTTCCTCATACGCCTCCCTGGCGTCCGCGAGGTCCCACTCATTGTCGGGCTCTTCACCCTCCTCGGCATATCGCCACCACAGACCCTCTCCCAACAGAGGGTCTGCCACCACCTCCTCCACCTCCTCCTCCTCCTCCTCCCCCTCCTCCTCCTCCTCCTCCTCCTCCTCCACTACCTTCACCACCTCCTCCTCCCCCACATCCTCCTCCTCCTCCTCCTCCTCATAAAAGCTCTCGTACCCGTCGTCTCTGCCATCATCGTCCCATCCATGCCACTGCTCGTCGTCGTCAACCCAATAGATATTGATGTTCATGACTGCAATGTTAAATATTAATTACAAACTATATTCATCATGAAAACTATAATATCAAAGAATAATGATACTTACTTCTTACTCTTGTTGTTCTTGAATTTTTCTTTCACTATTCCTTCACTACTTCTTTTACTATTTCGCTTGACTACTCAGACCGCCTGCAGAATGTGTAAAACTCTATGCAAACTCGCACTTTTATGTCCAACCAGAAACCCAAAATACGCGCCCAATATTGGTGGGGGCTGCCCAATGGCAAACTCCGATAATATTTTTTCCAGCATAATGGAGCGAAAAGACCCAAACCTCAGGTACAAAACCTTTGAACTATGGTTGGAAACGTTTGAATTTTCATGGTATTTGAATGGTAGAGGGTGGGGGTGGGCGTGCACATATAAAACTCCAAAGCCCTCGGCGGGTGTGAACATTCGTATCGTGGTGAGTTTGAATGCAGTGCAGTAAAATTCATTGAAAAAAAATGGACAACGTCGGGTATATGAATCTCGTTGAGATGATGGAAGATGCGTACAAGTTGCTGTGCACATTACCCCCTGAACAATCGAATAAAGATATTTTTATTCACTGGCGTGATATAGCACTTGAAAATGTTCGATTCTTGAACGGCATTTTGACACAACCAAAACTGCGTGTGAGTGAAAAACAACAACTACAACATATAATTTCACTCCTCCAATCGTGGGTGGTGAAATTTGAAGGACACCATGCGGGTATTGTTGGCGGTAATATTGGTGATGATATTCATGATCGTGTTCGATGGGATGATATGGGGAGTGCCTTCAACTGCCGTATACGCACCGGAGCCGTAACAAATCTCCAACACAAGGATTTGGCGAGATTTTTGGCTGATGCTGAGGTGATAACTATGGAACGCTTGAAAAATGTGCTACGCGAAGTGGGTGGTATTAAGGTGAATATGGGGGTTTCATGTAGATTTGAGAACGTCAAAAACGATGAGATCAGTCTGGAAGTAAAGAACTTCAATACACGCAACACCACTATCCTTCCATCGACAGATCTGGAAACCTGGTTCAATGATAATGTGACGAATCCTCTGTTAGCCATGGTGGAGGATTGTGAACAACGAGATTCCGGTTGGAGCATGATCGAGATCATTAATGCGGTGGTCTGCATCAACCGATACGTGCTTCTTCGCGGTGGACTTTCGACATTCACACAGCTACCTGAGGACATTCAACGAAAAAAGGCGGTGGTCAACGTGAAGAACAGTGATGATCGATGTTTGTTGTGGTCCGTCACCGCAGCTCTCCACCCCACAGGCGTCAACGCAACCAGAACACACAGCTATCAGCAATACATCTCAGAGCTAGATTGCACAGGTATCAAATTCCCCGCAACCCTGCGTAGCGTAGAAAAACTTGAAAAAGCCAATAATTTGAGAATCAATGTATATGGAATTGAAAACGAAACTTTCTCAAATGCGGAATCAAAACAGAGCATTATCACCCCTCTTTATCTTAGTAAAAATTCAACAAATCCGTGCGAAAAGACAATTCACCTACTTATGGTTGAGTGTAACCCTCAAATAGACTGCGGTGATAATGATCACCATGATGATAATGATGACTTGAATAATTTCAAAGCCAGATTTCATTTTGCTTGGATTGAAAATCTTTCACGGCTGGTTGACAAGCAATTATCAAAACATAACGGCAAACAATTTTTGTGCGATAGATGCTTGTGTCACTTCAGTATACATAGATTGTATGAAAGTCATAGGCAAGATTGCATTCGAATGAATAGCATCCGAATGGAATTTCCGGAGAAAATTTTTTTGGAATTTTTCAATTTTCAGAACAAGGGAACTGTGCCATTCGTCGTTTACGCAGATCTTGAGTGTATATTGAAACCGACTGAAAATGAATCTCAAGAGCATATCCCTCACAGTGTCGCCTATTATGTACATTGCTCATATGATGGATCATTATCGGAATATAGGAACAAACGCGGGCCGGATTGTGTTGAATGGTTCATCACGCAGCTTCGTGAATTATCCATTAAAGTAGAGTCGCGCATGAAGAATATAATTCCAATGGAATCTCTGAATCAGACACAACGCGACCGTCATATGCGCTCAAAAAATTGTCACATCTGCGAGAAGCGATTTTTATCGGGAGAACAAAAATGTCATGATCACTGCCGTTTCACGGGTAAATATCGCGGTGCCGCCCATAATCGGTGTAATTCGAATTTCAAAGAGAAACACACGATTCCGGTGGTGTTCCACAATTTGTCGGGCTACGATTCGCATTTCTTAATCAAATCTTTAACTTCAAATTTTTCGGGTAAAATCACACTATTGCCCATTAATAAGGAAAGGAAATATCATTTACCAAGAGGGTTGATGGCACTACGATGAGCTTGAGATTCATAGACTCGATTCGATTTATGGCTAGCAGCATCGACAAATTGGCATCATACGTGTGCGATGCGGATAAAAAAATAACCCGGAATTTTTACGACGATCAGGGAAAATTTGATTTGATGATTCGCAAAGGTGTATTCCCCTATGAATACATCGATTCGTGGGAAAAACTTGATGAACCGGAATTACCAATTAAAAAAGATTTTTATTCAAGGCTAAATGATTCCCATATTTCCGATGAAGATTATGAACATGCGAAAAATGTTTGGGCCAAGTTCGAGCTGAAAACTCTGGGTGAATATTCCGATTTATACCTGAAAACCGATGTACTTTTATTAGCCGATATATTTCAAAATTTCCGCGATAGCTGCTTCAAAACGTACAACTTGGACCCTCTGCATTATTACACGGCGCCTGGGCTTGCTTTTGATGCTATGTTAAAGCAGACAAAAATTAATCTCCAACTTCTGGACGATCCGGAAATGATATCATTCATCGAGAAAAGCATAAGGGGCGGTGTGGCACAGTGCTCAAATCGCTATGCAAGAGCAAATAATCGATTTATGGGTGAAGATTTTGATCCAGGCAGGCTGGAATCATATTGAATGTATTTCGATGTAAACAATCTCTATGGCGCAGCTATGAGTGAACATTTGCCGAGTGGGTCGTTCAAGTGGGAAAATAATGCCATTGATGTATTGTCCCATCCTGATAATTCATCAACCGGTTATATTTTAGAGGTGAATTTAGATTATCCGGTAGAGCTCCATAAACAGCATGCGGACTTACCTCTCTGCCCCGAGCATTTCACACCACCCGGCAGTAAAATCAGAAAACTAGCAACAACGCTTTTACCCAAAGATAAATATGTACTCCACTATCGTAATCTGAAACAGTGCATTAAATTTGGTTTGAAGCTGGTAAAAGTGCATAGAATTCTAAGGTTCGCACAATCACCATGACTAAAGTCATACATCGATCTTAATACAAATATGCGAAAACAGTCGAAAAATGAGTTCGAAAAAAATTTCTACAAGCTTATGAATAACGCGGTATTCGGCAAGACCATGGAGAATGTGCGTAACCATAAGAACGTGGAACTAATCACGAAATGAGAGGGTCAAGGCGGTGCGCGTGCTCTCATTGCAAGACCCACATTTCATAGCTGCACCATATTCGGCGAAGATATGGCAATTATTGAGCTAAATCGCACCACGGTATATTTCAATAAACCTATATACATTGGAGCTGCAATTCTCGATCTCTCGAAAATATTCCTATACAATTTCCACTATGATTATGTGAAAAATAATTTTTCGAGTAGTGAGGCAAAACTCATGTATACCGATACGGATAGCCTGATATACCAATTCATTGTACCAAATATATACGAAATCATCGAACGTGATGTTGTGACAATGTTTGACACATCAGACTACCCTCGGGATAATGCCTACGGCATCCCCCTGTTGAATAAAAAACGTCTCGGCCTGATGAAGGATGAGAATAATGGTAAAATTATTACTGCATTTATCGGACTGCGAGCAAAACTCTACACGTTCAGAACTTGCGGCGATACCGATAAGAAACGTGCAAAGGGTGTAAAGGGATCCACATTAAAATCCATCACGTTTGATGATTACAAACGATGCCTTATAGACTATAAAAATTTAGTTGAGAAACAGTGTATGATAAAAAGTTGTCAACATACAGTTAGCACTATAGTACAGAATAAGTTAGCTCTAAGCTGGTGTGATGATAAACGGAAATTGATACCCGGTAAAACTGATACTTTACCCTGGGGTTATCGTGATTATGTAAATTAACAAAATTTCTCGAATATTTGCAAAGAGTTTTTCTCACATTTTCTTACATTCTCTCACCTTTTCTCAGATTTGAAAAATTTTTCTCACATTTGGAAAAAGTTTTCTAAAATAGAATAAAATAATTTCCCATTTACTTTACATGTAAATGTGAGAAAAACTTTTCAAATCTGAAAAAATGTGAGAAAATGTGAGAAAATGTGAGAAAATGAGGGAAAAATTTATTTAATATGTGCGGAGGGTGAAGAAACAAATGTAAATATGTTGATAGTAAAATTTATTAAATTATATTACATATCAGATTTATTTATCCAACTATTGTGTGAACTGTCAAATCCCAACCATTTTACATAGAGTTGATCACCACGCCTTCGCAAGACCTTTTCTACAAGATAACCGTCTGGATATTGCACCCTGCTGAGCTCCTCCTCATAAAACCCACCCTCAATGGGTTGGTTCAGGTAGTCGGTGAGTTTGTATGTCGGAGGGTTGGTATTTTTCACCTCATCAACTGTAAATATTTCCGTTGTCCAATTCGGTGTATAGCCCTTTTCGAATACATGTTTATATTTACTAATTCGAACTTTATCGCCAACTTTAAATTTGCGCTTTCGTTGGCTTCTTTTGATCTGACGCGGTTTGTACACACTTCGATATATTTGTTTTTCATTGACCGTAGTTACATCTTTTGGTTTCATTCTAATCGTGCGATGTTTGGTGTTATTATACGATGCAATTAAATCCGGTAGAATGCCAATCCACTTATGAGAACCTTGGAGCGTGAATCGCTTCCACATTTTATTTTTCAGTGTACGATTGAAGCATTCGCATATCGATGCCTTCAAGTTGCCAAATGTCGAGTACATGTTGATCCCATTATGTTTCATAAGACTTTTAAATTCTTTGTTGTAAAATTCCTTGCCATGATCAACGTGTAGATGTTTCGGTATGCGACCCTAAGTTAGCACAGATTTCATCGCTGCTGTTACGTCTTTGGCATTTTTACCCTTGATCGGTACGGCCCACGCAAATTTTGAAAATATATCAATCACTGTGAGCAAAAAGTTTGAGCCCCTGTTGACGGATGAGTACGAGGACATGTCGACAAGATCGGCTTGCCAGGTCTCATCCAAACCACGTATATCGACATAACGTCGAGGATAATTACGCCGAGCGGGTCTATGAAGTTCGTTTGCTATTGCCGCCTTCATGCTCCTGCTTCCGCACCCAATTTTTAATGTATTTATTCTGTTTGATGCTCGGCAACAAGTTGGCCGGAATTCCGCGAATATAGTGCCGGCTGAGCTTTTCAACGTTATTCGCAGCTATCTCCAACCGTTTCTCCAGAGATTCACAATCCCCTTTCAGCGCCTCAATCCTTTCTTTTGCCTGTACCCAAATACGTTGATCTTCTTCGGAACTTTCGCTGTGTTCTCGATCTATGCGGGCATTAAGTTGAGATTCAAGAGCTTCGAGAGACTGTCGCATGGATTGCTCGAATGTCTCTTTTATCGAGAGCTCAAGAGCATTATATGATCGCTGTGTAATATCCTCGAGACTTTTCAGAGAAACGGCGTCGGTTGGTTCTTGTGGATATGCAATATTACACAATCGTTTATTGGCTATGTCGTACTGGTTATCGATGGTGGTTTCAAACCCAACACCGGGAGGTCCGCGCCCACCCACACTTTTGATTTTCGCGCTAGCCGACCGACGACCGAATATGTCTATGCTCATTGTTCAATGATCTAGCTCGATTCGAGGTGAATTCCCCGAAGTAGTCCGTTGTGACTGAACCCCTCGGGATCAACTCCTATGGCAGCCAATCGAGTCTCCAGAACTTCCTTTTTCGCCGTTAGAGTGTCAATCTCTTCAGTCATAAGCGTCTGAATGTGTTGATTCGCGTTGAAATTGTTGGTATGCTCCCGATCTAGACGTGCAGTAAGTTGAGATTCAAACTTGTGGAGTGCTTGCAGCGTAGAGTTCGCAAATGTTTTTTCCATAGAATGTTCGAGAACACCTAGGACTCGCCGTGTAATATCTTCAAGACTCTTCAGAGAAACGACGTCGTTAGGTTCCTGTGGATCGGCGATATTACATAATCGTTTGCCATCTAGATCATAATGCTTATCAGCGGTGCATTTGAATCCAACACCCGGAGGGCCTTGAATAACACCTTTTCGGTGACTGTTGCGCACCAGCTGTCGTCCAAATATGTCTATGCTCATTGTTCAATGATCCATGACCGAGTGATCATTCTATGATTAATCTCATGCTAATAAATGATTCCCGCCTCGCGCAGCTCCTCAATAATGGAGGATATTTCATTAGTATGGCTAGTATTACCGGCTGCTTGAGATGCCATAAGTAGTCGAAGACGATCAACAAGCTCATTAGGATCATCCCAATAAACATAATCCATGCTTTGTCCCTGTGCAATTTTATGGGTGGGTAATAAACCGTTGCCGGATCTTTGCCCAGGTTTCTTTACAGGCAGGTCGATGTATGGGGCAATGAAATCTCTATACTTTGAACTTTTTTCCCGATCATGATGAGGACTTGTTTCGGCTTTGTAATATTTCCGATATGCATTCGTTTTCTTCACTATTCTGATATAATTTAATTTATCGCTTTTATTCACAATCGTGGAATCGGGGAACTTTTTGAATAGCAATTCAAGCAATCCCGGTGTGTTCTCATAGCTCTTATCGCCCACATATATCCGATCATCGCTAAATACGATATCCGAATCACCAATCTTCATTCTACCGACCAGCTTCCGAACACCATATTTCGTGTCCAAGTTTTTGCACCCTTTGGACGAGGTAAACATGCCTAAATAGCGCGTCGTCTTGACCCCCGTTCTCGACATCGGCGTGCTTGTAGAAGCGACCGCAAACGCAACGTCCTGATTGTTATCATCACCATCATCATCATCGTCATGGGCATCAGCCGTATCATCCATAGCGGTAACAGTTGTAGCATTGTCACCAATAGCAGCGTTAGTTGTGAAGCTCCCATCGATCGCACTTTTATATGCATCATTATCATCATCATCATCATCACCATCATCGGTATTACCATAATCTTCTGTTTTCACAAAATCTTCCGTCTTCTCCGTCTTAACCGAACCCGGCTCCGTTTTCACTTCCCGCTTTATTAATAGCCGTTGCTGCTGCTTCGATGAATCTACCAACTGGTGCAGTGGTGTAACCAGGGGTTTCAAAATTTCACTAATGGCTTGCTCACTGGTGTCTTTCCCCATTTTGATCATTTTGTGTTTACGTCGAATGATATCGCTAGCCCTGGTTATTTCTCGCAACACATCGTTTTGCTTACGTATCTTGGAGCTCTCCATGCTGCTGGTTTGATCGATGTGTTGTGACTGTATGCGGTTTATCAGTGATTCAGACTTATAAAGCAGTCAAAGCCTCGCCTATATCGTCCAGCGTTAATCTCACTGTCTTTGTCGATGGTTACAAAACTATATCTACCGCCATTCCAACATGCCAAGCACAAATCTTTAAATTACTGATAGGTCATATCGGTGTTCACATGATCGGCGTAGATGTGTTTCAAATTCATTTCATCTTGACGGAAAAGAACCAATAAGTTTGCATTATCACGCACCAAATGTTTTGGAATTCGGGCATACGTTTGACAAAGATAAAAACTATCGACATCTCTGTGCTGCCCCATGCAGAAATAGGCTCTAATATTATCTTGCTTCTCACAGGCCACATCATCGAAAATCATAATCGAGTTGGGATGCGCATCTTTCGGTTCTACAACCTCCTTGTGCTCATCAAACGGAAAATAACCCAGCCCCTCCACCGGTTCCAACAACCTCTTCAGGAATTCATACTTTGGCTGATTGAGGGATTTTAAATAGACGTAGACATTCTCAAATCGTAGGCCATTAGCATGTGTGAGTAGCGTGAGAAGGGCATTAGTTTTGCCGCAATTCGAGGGCCCGCAAAAGACAGCCCTCACACTGTTTGGCAGTAGGGCCCCGTGTCGTTTCCCCTTCTTCTTTTTTCGCTCAACCAATTTATCGAAATTGGCAATGGGCAATTTAATTGTTTGATCCTGAAATTTCATGATGCCTGGTAAACGTCACGATGAGAACTAATATATTTACGTATAAAATACGCTCTTTTATAGAATTTGTGTTAGTTTACGATGAACCATGGTTGGGCGCACACGTAGACAAAAGAGCGGTTGTGGGTTGATAAATAAAATCATCAACAATCTCCCCGTCGAATTACATGTTCCCGGTTATCAGTACTGCGGACCTGGTACAAAATTGGCAAAGAGGTTAGCTCGCTGTGATCGTGGTATCAATGCTCTAGACGCCGCATGCATGCAGCACGATATTGCATACTCCAAAAATCACGATAATATTGCAGAGCGCCATAAGGCCGACAAAGTGCTTGCCGAGAGGGCGTGGAATCGGGTTTTAGCTAAAGACGCGAGTACAGCTGAAAGAGCTGTTGTCTGGGCGGTTACCAACACCATGGAAGCAAATCCAAACTGGGTATGGGTATGAGGAGGGTCAAGACACAGACATTGCCTAAGAACAGGAAAACGACATTGAAATTTATTATACAAGCGGCAAAGAAATCCATGAAGCCAGGCCCCAAAGCTATTAAATCGGCTTTGGCGGGTGCCCGTTCGGCCGTTTCTAAAGGAAAAGTGCGCGTGCCTGGTATTTTGCCTGTCCCCCGAAAAATTGGCGGTTTATTACCGTTTCTAATCCCAATATTTGCAGCCCTTAGTGCCACAGGTGCTTTAGCTGGTGGTGCTGCGGGAATAGCAAAGGTTGTCAATGAGGCTAATGCAAACAAACATCAGTTACAAGAATCCAAGCGGCACAACGCAACAATGGAGGCGATTGCTTTGGGAAAGGGCTTATACCTGAAACCATATAAGCAGGGTATGGGACTGTATTTGAAGCCGGCAAAAAACTAATAAAGCTACCACACCGAGCCCTCACAGATGTCGATTTGATCAACTATGCAAGAGCTATGGAAATTCCACATTTTCGAGGTGTTTTTATGCGGAATGATTCACCCAGTTCAGGGCCTAGAAAGCGTGAATCTGCAAGTATCAATCTCGATGATAAAAACGGTCCGGGGACGCATTGGGTTGCATACACGAAAAATGGTGACGATGCGGTGTATTTCGACAGTTTTGGTGATTTACAGCCGCCTAGAGATCTAATGAAATATCTCGGTGTTGGTAGCGTAAAATATAATCATAAGAGATATCAAGAATATAACACAATAATTTGCGGTCACTTATGCCTCAAGTTTCTCAGCGGACAACTATAAAATGTATGCGAATCGTCGATGTGATATTAGTCATGGCCGATTCGTTCACGTTGACACTCTCAGGGGAATTGTCGGTGTTGGGGACTCAATATTTTCCCCCTATCGAGCTATCACCGACAAAGACGTATGTTCTCGGGCTTATAGAGCTCTTGACATTCAACGCAATCCCTAATATAGATGAGGGGTGTAATAAGTTTTATATAAAACCGGACACGGTGATTAAAATACCCACTGGGAGCTATGAAATTGATGATATTGCAAATTATTTGAAAGAGACACTACCTGATAATATAAAATTTAGCCTAAAAGCTAATAACAATGAGTTACTCAGTGAAATTAGATGCAATCAACAGATAGACTTTCAACCAAAAGATTCCATCGGTCATTTGCTCGGTTGCACCCCCAATGTTCTTCAAAGCGGTATTACCCACAAATCCGAGTTGCCCGTTCGCATACTC
Organism: Tenthredo amoena; assembly: GCA_963966615.1. Classification (NCBI taxonomy): domain Eukaryota; kingdom Metazoa; phylum Arthropoda; class Insecta; order Hymenoptera; family Tenthredinidae; genus Tenthredo; species Tenthredo amoena. The sequence goes on along the minus strand of OZ016492.1, from coordinate 6,638,080 downwards.
AAAGTCAACGCCTTGCGGGTTGAGTGTAATATTACCACAGGTGCGTATATCAATGAGCATCGAGTACATACGATTCATCAATTTTTCCCAACCGTACCACCGGGATATAAGATCGTTGAAGTGCCGACAAATGTCATTTACCATCCGATCACCGTACAGTCAATACACGATATACAGCTGAGAATAGTCGATCAGGACGGGAAATTGATCAATTTTCGAGGTGAAACTCTAACTATACGATCGCATGTGAAATCTTTGGGATAATATGGGCATTGTGTTTGAGAGGGCAAGAAAATCTGGCGGTAGTTATAAAAGCTTGATAACATGTCCGAACATCATCAGTCATCGAGCAACTTCGATTCGAGTGACACGTCAAAACGTTCAGTTTCTCCAGAGCCTAGGACTCCGACTTCGTTGTGGTGGAAGTGGAAAATAAGAATTCGTTGCTATTTCTGCATATGTTCATCACGAAAATGATAAAATTTCAAACACCTGTGACCTTCGACGAGTCGATTGCCCACTGTGAAATACATGCACATCAACCGTATGCCGCATCTACATTCAAAAATAACGATGAGATCCGCATAGCTGTGCAGAATCAAGATGCATGCGTATTACCCAGCAAAAGTTCACTCCACATCTACGGTCGGCTCACGAAATCGGATGGTACCGCTGCCGGTGCAGGCACGGAATTGGTCAATATGGCGGTGTGTCACATGTTTGGCGATATGCGTTATGAGCTGAATGGTCATGAGATTGATCAGAATAAGAATGTCGGCATCACGAGTATTATGAAGGGATACTTGTCATTCACCCCAGGGCAACAACATCTTCTGGGAAACACCGGTTGGTTGGTGGATAATAATAATAAACTAACCAACGCTGATGGATACTTTGATGTTGTTATACCGCTGAATTTTTTACTCGGATTCGCTGAGGACTATAATCGAATCATTGTCAATGCGAAGCATGAGCTAATTTTGACGCGATGAAACAATGATTCAAATACCATACATCAAACCACTGTGGCGGAGGTCAAAATTTCGATCGAAAAAGTTGAATGGCTGTTGCCATACATCAGGCTATCAGATACCGCAAAGATTAAGATGCTCAATTATATCGCCAAAGATCCGGCTGTATCTATGAGTTTTCGTTCGTTGGAAATGTACGAGTACCCAATGTTGCCTGCAACAACGAGACATGTATGGGTTGTCAAGACATCTACACAGCTAGAGAAACCAAGACACGTCATACTAGGATTCCAAACCGCACGACGAAACGATGCGAAGAAAAATGCCAGTCAATTCGATCATTGTATGATTAGAGATGTGAAACTTTTCCTAAACTCACAATGCTATCCCTATGGAAATTTGAATCTTGCTATTGCACGCAATCAATATGCCATTCTCTACAATATGTATACAAACTTTCAAATTTCATGCTACGATGAGGAATCTGAGCCTCTTTTGTCGAAGAGTGATTTTGTGGAGAGAGCTCCACTCATTACTATAGACTGTTCCAAGCAAAATGAATCGTTAAAGAGTGGACCTGTGGATATTCGTTTGGAATTTGAAACTAGCGTTGCATTTCCAGCAAATACTTCAGCCTACTGTACGATTATACACGATCGCATTGTTGAATACAACCCCATCAGCGGTACTGTAAAAAAATTAGCCACATTTTAAGGATTCTGCATGCTTGAGGACTATAGATTAAGCTTATTCTAACTTACTAAAGGAACAATAAATAAATAAATAAATGTGATTGCAATTTCATTGTTATTTATTCAACCCTAACCCATCCCCATTACATATGTATATATACATTTGTGTGTGTGTGTGTGTGTGTGTGTGTGTGTGCGTATTCAGATTTTGCTGCAGAATTCAAATTTATTGTATGGCCCGCCGAGATAGAGTATCTGCAAACGTTTCTGATTCGCCTCGTTGTTCAACTGATCCAGCTAGGTGGAATCATTATCTAGAAGCTTTCCAACACTCGCAGGCAGGAACACAATGTATTCGTCGGCAATCGTTGCAATGATTCTACTGCCAAATTTCGTTTTCGCAAGCCTCAGTTTTGTGATGTACTTTTGTCCAACCTCCAGCTCGGACGTCTTTTTTATCTGCACGTTATCATTATCCATACGGCTGGTGCTGTTTAGGCTGCTGAAGTCCATCTGCAGGAAAAATGAATAATTCGAAATCAGTTTGATATTATAATTGAATATGATTATCGATTATCGTGTAATGGGATTCTCACCGTGTTCGAAAGAGTTTGAGGATTCGAATATTCGTGGAGGATTTGTTAATGGCGACAAGTCGGGATGCACGAATGTGGCTCCCTGCGAGCTCTTGACTTTTAAACCATCATCCCCCGCTCTCGAGACGTGTGGAGAGGGGTTTTTATGACCCTCCTCCAAATACCAGTTCTTCAACCACTGAACGTTCTCGAAGGCACAATGGTGGCCTCCAGGTACAATACCATGACAGTCTCCATGCCAATGAAATACATGCGATTCTAATCGTAGTATTCGAAGATTCGGACACCCCAGCTCGTCCAAGTCAATCACCGGTTTCGAGTCGTCACCGAGGATTTTTTCAATCCAGCGTTTCTTCTCCAACCCCCTTCACATAAATGTAACTCGCATCTTGTACAACTTTTCTCACAGTTTTCACCGCATCTTTATACGGTGTTTCTCCAGCATTCCAGGGTATTCCATGATGGAATCGTGTTAGCCACGAATTGAGATTTTTATACTCGCTTGAGAGAGTCACCCACGAACATGGTGCTTTGAAAAGGATGCGTGTAATACCCTGCTTATATTCCTCATGCGCGCGAATGCTTATTGCGGCCAGCTCTTTTATCACAAATTTATCGCGGAATCGCCCAAAACCTTGTAGATCCAATATGAGCTCCATATTGACAACCACGTGTGCGGTCTCAAGTACAGGCGGAAATTGACTGAGCTGATGATTTATTGCGTGGGATCGGTATGCACACCGCTGTGCAGGTGGCACCGTGTGAATTAATGCGAGAAAACCAAATTTTCTTATTGCAATGTTTATGTTTGGCAAATTTATCTGAACAATGTACGGATTGGCAGCTGTGCACCGACCACCCACAGGTTAAGAAAAATTCTGGCGTTTTTTGAGCGGCGAAAATCACATGACCGATTTATAGCGTAGGATTGGTATGCACGCAGCTGTGCAAACGGTGGTACCGTGCGAACGAAGGCGGAAAAACCCTATCTTCTTATTGCAATGTTCATGTTTGTCATTATCGAGCGGTGAAAAAATCACATTGGTTTATTACTCGAGCCTTTGAGACTGACCGACTTTATGGTGTGGGTGGCGGTCTTTGAGAGCTGTTCTCCGGTTTGTTAGGCTTGATTTTATTTTGGGGGTGGTATGCAGCCAATGGGATGCAACCCAACCCTCCTCGCCAGGTCAGTTTTAGAAGAAGAAGACAGTTTCCAGTTTGAAAGATCGGTGTATAGTGCAAGTTCATAGAATCGAAGTGAAAAAGTGTCAAGCGGGGGAAGACAAGGAAAAGAGGAATTTCAAAAACTAGACGCGTGAAAAAAATAAATAAAAAGGTATGTCGTTGGTGTTGAATACGCAAATTTTAATAGATTCTGAAGATAAGAATGTGTGATCAATCCAGATGAATTCCACTCATGGGAGAGTTGCACGGCGGGCGGCTCAACTGCGACGAAGGGCTGAGTTGAGGGTGCGATATCTTCAGAACGCGCAGGTGGTGTTGCGTATTTTGCGTGAGAGTCATATAGATCGGAACTTCGTAGACGAAACCGCAAACATTTACTATGAGATCATGGAAAACATTAGCCGTCAATATCAAATCAACGACATTTGGGCGATGCGTGCAGCCACCACCACTGAAAACGTCGCAGCATCAGCCGTCCAATGCGCGGATATTACATCTTCCATGTCGGAAGATGCATGTGATTCGGATGCGGAGACGGTACACATAAATAGGGAGAGAGAACGATCACCATCACCCGGTTCGGTCTCATCGGTGTATTCCCGATCGAGTCCGAGTTCGCCATCATCATCGAGATCATCATCATCGAGATCATCATCCCCCGACATACCGCCACCGCAGCCGAGAGTAATTCCACTCGAACGACAACATATTTATGAATATGACTCGGAGTGACACCTCGACTCGTCACCCGGTAAGTTAATATCATTTTCATCACACATCGTTCGATTATTGCAATATACCTATATGTTTCAGATACGCGTGGCATGATCGCCACCACCACCGCGTTGTAAATATATAGTTTCAGTTTAATATATAGTTTTAAGAAAGTTGTTATCCTAGAATAGGTTAGACTTAAGACTTTAGAATAGGTTAGACTTAAGACTTTGGAATAGGTTAGACCTCAGTAATAGCGTATAAGAAAATTATTATTACTTTTAGAATAGGTTAGACGTAGGAAATATTTAAAAAAACAAAACATATATTTTCAGATGATTCGCGTCGTTGCTTACAACACCCTGTCACTCTTCCAACATTTCAGCTAGTATAATTCGTATATAAGCTAAGAATTCGATTCGATTGTCGGTAAGGGGGAAAAATCGGTAAGGGAAGAAAAAATAAAAAAAAAAAGATTGGTAATCGGTTACCATGATCCGAAAGCGAATCGGTAGTGGCGCCATCGCGCGACAGAAAATTGCAGCCATCCGATTGTCGGTGACGAAAGATCGGCAATCCATGATTCAGATTCGTTACCATCAGACTGCCGATTTGTCTACCATCAGACTACCGACTTATCGGTAACAGAAGATCAGCAATCCATGATTCCAGAATCGAGATTCGTTACCATCAGACTGCCGATTTGTCTACCATCAGACTACCGACTTGTCGGTAACAGAAGATCAGCAATCCATGATTCCAGAATCGTTACCATCAGACTACGGATAGCAGAAGATCGACAATCCATGATTCACGTTACCATGATTCGAAATGGCGCCATCGCACGACGGAAAATTGCAGCCATCAGATTGTCGGTAACGGAAGATCGACGATCCGTAATCGTAACCATCGGACTATCGGTATCGAAAGATCGGCAATCGTTACCATGATCCAAAATGCTAATCGGTAGTGGCGCCATCGCATGACAGAAAATCAAAACCATCAGATTGTCGGTAACCAAATCGGTAACCATGATCTAAAATCGTTACCATCGCGGCAGGTTACTTACCATCGGAGTCGATACGTTACCGACTGCTTGATGGCCGGTAAAGAACTCTGGATCCAGAACTCTCTTATATATACTACTGCGATATAATAGTTTTTCATATGACAAGGGCGCGGAAAGACCTCGTCTTCGGATCGTGCGGCACTTTCACACTCGTCACGAAGTCCCTTCATGTGCCTGTGCCCTAAGTCCTGTATTTTCTTTCAGATTTAAAAATTATAAACATTTTTCACGCACTAGTGCTGGGGAAGCTCAACGAAAATCGTGTTTTTCACAAGAGGTAGTGCATAAATGAATGCATCACACAAATGAATGAAACGAGCGAGTAATACGTTAGAAATTAAAGTTGAATTAAAAATATACCTATAGTGTGTTCATAACAAGAAGTAATAAGTCCAGGCACGATGATCTTAGTAATTTAAATTCAAATTCGTGGTTTGAAGAAGAATCCAATTCTATTGTGCATCTATCGTTTACCAACGTTCGCCTATGGTACAACCATGTCACAGCCATGAAACGATACATATCCATCCTGGACGTACCCATTATCTGTACACTTGGGTAATGCTTTTCTAACGTCTCCCTTCCTGTTCGACTTACACACAGTGGATAGACATTGAAGCGAAAGTACATTCTACATTCAAAGATACAATAATTGTTGATCTTATTACCTCACATTCCAGCAATTGATAATTTTCAGAACAATCTATGCCCGCCGAGTTTGTATCATCATACGAGCTAACTTCTTTCAGCAATATTTCCCGTCGCCAATATGCTGTTCTGTCAAAGGTAACGAATGATCGTTTTTCCATTCATTTCCTTTGATTGGAATTTGAAAAACATAATTTGAAGTATGAAAATCAACTGAGGGAACGCTCGGCTTCGCTACCTGATTTCACGTATTATTTTGTACTATTTTGTGTAACGAAATGATGTTTGTAATCTATCGCTGAAAAAGAATATAACGTTTCGATTTTGTTAGCCGGCGAAATCATTTTAGAACTCGGCTGTAATTTTTGAAATTTACAATGTTTTTGCCGGGTATTTCATTACTTTTTGTATGTGTAAAGAGGCCTGCGCTGAACTGACTGTAATGTATTTTACACATTACACATACAGAGAGGAAATCTTGAAAGTATACAGTCGACTGCGCATGCGCGAGTTTTGTCGTCTGCTGAAGCAGGCTGGCCATCCCTAGTTTCAGCTGTCAAATTTTGTTTTTGGCGCCGATGTAATTGATACGAACTTTTGAGGTTAGGATCTCACTCAATGAATTGCGGTAGTGATTCGGAAAGGCTTGGAAAGCTTTTATTGTTGAGATTGAAACCTGATGTTCTGAAAGAGCCGTCGAGATTTATTCCGAACAGCTGATTGCTTGTTTCGATTCGATGTATCGGTTTATTTAGAGGATTTGTTTTTTCCAATTGCAATTGAAAACCAGAGGTCTAATTGTAAATAATGAGTGCTTGGAAGAACCAAAGCAGCTAGGTGGAAACAGTTTATTTAATCGTGTTAATTTGATACAGTAGAAATTGAATTAAAATAAAAAACAACATAACCTCCGTTGACTACTTTACGCGCGAGAGTTCGACACCTCTCGCTTCATTTCTTGCAAGTTGGCACCCATGCCTCGTAGGTTAAAATATCAGCGCGGGACGATCTCACCGACCAATAAAATTCAATTATTTGGCGCATGCGCAGTCGACTGTATACTTTCAAGATTTCCTCTCGGTATATGAAGACCAATTCTTAGTTATTCGTAATGTGATTGAATTTTATGTGCTACAATCAACAAATTCATTTTGAAACCTGCGCAAAAGTTACGAGATATTTTATTCGACCAAGAAATCTCATTTTCAGAATCATACAATAGCTTGTACTGATAATAGTTTATGCTACTCATGATCCCATTTTATTAAGACAGTGCCACATATTTAGATGTAGTACGAACATAGAATATGGAAAATGTTCTCGAACTGTTCGATTGTGAAACTCTCACATAAAATAACCAGATCTAATATCGAAACAAACCATCATGAGATTCTATAATATTTTTCAAGTTAACTTAAAAAAAATATATACATGGTAAATAAAACAACGTATACAATATCATACTTGTATCATTAAAATGAAATTTAATGATTTCATCATCCTTATAGCATATTGATACATACAAGATACACAACATTGAATTCTACGTGCAGTATGCATATAACCGGACCTGAATATCGCGGCGCCGAACTAAAAGTAAATTCTCATTATCCTATTATTACATTCAACTGGATGATCGATGGTTAGTTCAGCAATCAATAAGATAGCATTCGTAAATAAAAGGTCAACCATCCAATCAAATGCAGCAGAATGATCATAAGAATCATCTTACGAAGAAAGCTTACTCATAATCAGTACAATAATCGTTTAACACTTCTTACAACTCAAAACGTCTTAAATCATATGGAAAATTTTTTCTACTTATAGATATAATAGTTTGTAAACAGCTTTGTGTCGTTGGCAAGAAAATTTAGTTATATGATGTATCGTTATATGATCTTCTACATGTTTCCGGTAAAGTAGTCTAAGTCTACTATATAAATACAACCATTCATTTAGAAGTTTTCCTTCTGTTTGCATCGTAACATCCTGCGGCCCAAAATCATACGGTTAAGGCTCTGGTTATCATCAAAATGAACCTACAATAAGAACCGTTTAATTAAATACATAATTTTTCATCTAGTAGCCTGGTTATTTCATACTTCATATGTGTGAAACCAGTACTCGAGTATTCCCCAATAGAAGATTGTTTGATCTACAGGTGAATGTTTTCAACTCGCATTCCAATGATGATTTGCTCAAACTATGTCACTCGATCAATCGGTTGAAGCAAATATTGTCATAATAATAGATACGAGTAATATTATTTCGTGTCATTAAGTTCTACTCAACTTCCAGATGAAATCAATTTAGATTGGCAAGAACTTAACGGTCACACCTGCGCTGCTTCTCTATTTCATGTGCTTGATTGGGATAAACGAATCAAATTCGTAAATCAGATGATTTCCTCACATTCATGATCTATGAAATATTACTTCGATCGTGAATCCGTCACTCGATCTTGGTCACCTGCTGTTACACCTCAGAATCTGTTGACTGTCAATACAAACAAACTTGTAACGAAAAATGAATAACCCATAGTTAAATGTTTTTAAATAAATATCATAATAGGAGAAAGATTACGTAACTCAAAAATAATTGCATGGAAAACGCTGTTCAGTAATACTCTACAGAACAAATTTTTTTAATATTAATTCGTACCAATAAAAAAAGGAAATGAATGAACTAAAAAATAATAACTATTTTTATCACATTTAGGGATAAACTTACAAATGAGTTTGGTTCTCCTTGTATCAGATCCACCACCTGGCATCTTGCGCGACATTGAAATGACATAGATATCGGCGTGGATTATACAGCTACGTCAAGTGGATGTTTATTACTAACGAAATATTTGCGCTCGCGAGGGTCTATTTGTAATGAATTATAACTTATTCGATTCAAGATGTATCGTGAATGTTGATTAGCTTGGAATCAAATGCCGAACTAAGTCTCATGTTATTAGAGAACTGTATATATGTGACTGATAAGAATCAAGGCGTGCAATTCAATATAGTGTCCTTATGCGCTACCTGAAAGTTGTCCTGTAGCATATTTACCTTCATTTGAAATGAAAGGCTGTTCGCTAGTATATATTTACGACCATCTTGCCAACTGAACAAATCCGACAATATATAATAAAAGACTCCAAATGTACAATTTTAGATAAAAATTCAAATTGTTTTGCAATGTTTCTGCTGCTTATAAACTAAGTAGGTAAATAATGAAAATAGTTATTCAATAATCGCGAAACTGTGCCATATACCTATCTGTATAGCTGCATGGTTCAAAAGAAGAAATATACATAACATAATAATTTCCATTTGATACTTTTCGACTTGCAGCTATTTGAGATCATAGTATTTGCAGTTACACGAGCTTGACATGGGACTTGAAATTTACCTGGAAGTGTAACTTGTATGTTACTTGATTTTATCCTACAGCCACAGATGAATGTACATTGTACGAGCAGATAAGTCCGCGAGCACATGATATTCCCTGCTGCTAGCTATCAAAGCTCAATATTGCCCTATCTTCTTCTCTATACAATATATTTATATATGCACATTCGTGGACATCCGTATACGAATAGGTCTCACTGCATCGCTATATAGCGTGATGTACATGTGAGTATTGCTAAATAACCAACGAAAATCACGATAAAAAATTTCTCCCTCTAGCTGGTAAAATTGGAATGTTATTTCATTCTGAACTTGATATTCATATGCATTAATTCATTTAACACTTGCTTGTTATAAGGTTCTTTCCTTTTTGAACGTAAATATCTCAGAATCTAAAATCGATAAAGTGGACCTTTTTCGTATCGATAATATGTACGCGACATTCATAGTATGATACGTGCAATTACACCGTGAATCGTCTAAGGATGACATATAACGATTGAATACTGTGTATGCGCTAATTTTAATATTGTTGAATCATGTCGCGTTAATCATGAGCCTATGGAAAATTTAGAAATTAGTACACATATAACCTCCTCACAAAATTCATCCGAGGGTATGATAGAAATGTAGCCACTTTCAATCAATAATTATATTATTGTCATTGGCTACGAACATTGTCACAATTATTATTCTAAAATGTATATTTTCATAATGTTTGATCGTTATTAGCTCACCTCTCGAATCAAGAGTAAATACTAATAGAAAAAGGGTCAAGTGACCACTCAGATGAATCTTTTATGCATGAAGAGGTAAAATAATAATATATAATATGGGAAGACGACACAACATATAGGGTATAGTTTTGTTGTGAATATATGATTGGCAACATGTTCACTTTCTTTTAGATTTCCTTTATATTCATATTTTCGTATTGTCGGATTGTCGCCTCGCATCATAATCGAGGCTGACCGTGAGAGAACAGAATATGTACCGCCATGGCTAATAGTTGCGTTGCAGGATAAGCCTGTCATTGACATGCAATAATGTTCTTGCGATTCAAATCGGATTTATACCTTAATGAACATTGCTGGATATATTTTAGTTGCCTCCTTATTCGAATAGTTTATAATTAATGTATTTCATACATTCATTTTCATTTCATATTTCACTTAAGGTTGATATCTAATGTCCATATGTTACAAAATTATATTTGCATCAGTCTTTTCAAATGACATAATTTTTTCGAATTGCTGCTGCGTATCTTGTTTTTAAAGAACTTTAAACAATAGAACTCGTTCCACATGCCACATATCCATGTATGGAATAGTATATAATTTATGCATATGGTTCATGTTACCGTCATTTCATTCCGAAATATTAACGCTCATGTAAAAATTTCTAATCTGTATCATCGTACATAAAAAATGTGAGACGATTACTTGTTAGATTTTTCATCACAATCTTGCGAGTAGGATGCATTGCAAATTTTTCTTGTAAAGTGAAAATATCCAATGAGACGAAGGCCTACACTTTGCTTTAATAATGTCATGAATTACAAATCAGTTCGGGTCATGAATATAGTATAATATGTATGACACCATGAAGGCAATATTAAAATTTTAAGTCAAAGTTATTTGAAAATTGATACTGTTCGCCAATTGCAAGATACGTATAGGCCGCTCTCTTATTTGTCCACTATACATTTTTTCAACATGTGATTTCATATGTACTTTTCGAATGACAGGTTATCCGGTACGCAACTATTAACCGAAACGGTACACTCTGTTCTCTCACTCGAATTAATTTCAAATTTGCAATTTACACACGTCGCAGATTATGAATCTACAATCACACTGTGATTTGAAACATATGGACCAGAAATATCAGCAATTTATCGTTGTACTTCTTTTATGTAGGCACACGGATCTATCGCCGATCTTATTAGTGATAAAGTACAGGTAGCTTGGATCTATTTTGTTTGAAATTATGCATTATATACATATTGTAACGACGGTGTCAGAGATTCACCGCCGCACCCTACGGCGTTCCTCAACTAAAAATCGAATTTACGGAATAAATACTCTAGCGATAGTTTTTGTTGGGCGCCAGACGCTACAGCGTCAGTCACAGGTAACTACGATAATTCAGACTAAAAAGACTCAAAAAAAAAAAGTTACGGAACGACGGCCTCAAAGCTCACGGTTAGCTCAGATATGCAGCGGTAAGGGTAGAGTGGGTAGGTTCGCCTTCTGATGAGTAAAATAACGAGTGATACACCAGATAAATCCTTCAAGGGAATCCACGATTCCGTATATTGGTCAGAATTCGGCGTTTACAATAGTTAGCGGCAACAAATAAATTTTCTAGAACCAAAATAATATGCTCGGAAAAAGCTACTAAAAATAATATAATAGAGACGGTATATCATGTGATTTGACTTGGGATAAATTCGAATTTACAACGGAAAGAATATAATTTAACTATGCCTGATTTTCGACGCAGCGGTAGCAAAAACAATAACACGCCGGTCGGCTAGCGAGCGCCTTGGAAGCGATACAAAACAAGCTATTATACTACGTTTTAGACTGCGTATCACCGAGCGATACGATACTCTGGCAAATTTCTAACACGGCGGCACGCTAGCGATATTAATTATAATATAGGCGATAATGCTTTAACAACTGAATTAGACTAACTTTATCAGACAACAGACTGGATTCAAATGCGCAGAAATAGTTTATAATCGGGGTTCGCAATATACAGAACTATTAAGTATCTCGGATAACGATAGACTCAACGATATGCGGAGGGATTCGGATCAAAGAAATTACGTATTAACTAACCTAGCCTATGACATCTACGTTCAGCCAACCCTCGGGGAGTTGGAAATTAATTAGCGACACACCATGCACCATAATATAATACAAACTACAAAAATAGGTCAAAAGACTAGATACAGAAAATAGATAGAGCAAATAGATAGAGAAAATAGATAGAGAAAATAGATTAATCAAGCGGTAAAGTAAGTAAGCAGCCAGATATCAAACAATAAGCATCGGAAGTATTCAGAAAAGATAGATCTACTAAGGTAGGCAGAGAAAATAGCTACAGTCAGTCACGAAGTCCTTTTACTGAATTTCCTCCAGGAAAATGCACTAATCACGTGGCCCGTAGGCTACACGCTACACAAGGATACGGTAAAGCGGAAAATTCAGCGAGACCTCGTGGCTTTACAAACAGATAGAGCAAGGAAACCTTACCTTAACCAAGATGTGGATTCTCACACACTCACTTAACTTTATCTTTACTTTAACTTGGCGATAATACGGCAACCGTAAACGTGATAGCGCAAACTTAACGAATATTAGCAGCGATTTACTGTAGCGGAAGAGAGGTTGAGACACGTCTGGTTCAGAGACTAATCGAACGTAGAAGTGACGAGTTCTTGCAGGATTTCGGTGGTCTCCTCGCTGCTCCTTACGCCTAGGGGTGGGGAACCTATGAGATACATCTCATTACTTGATTGGCTCCCTTAACCGACGACTTCGTAGCAATTGCTCGTCAGCCGTTGTCTACGAAGCGTCATCTTGTTGCCGGCCATCAGGCGTAGGGCTCCGCGCTTCTCAGCGGTAGCTCAGCTGTTCCTCGAAGCTGGGGTTGCGAGATGACGTGGAGGAAGGTGTGACCTTGGCTCTTACGTAGCGGTACCGTCCTTGCGTTGCTAATCTCTTCGGAATAGGCTCTACAGCGGCAGACTCACCCGAAGTCGACCTCGCTGCAGCCTCCTGACAGGATCTAGATGCCCCTGGACCGGATCTGCACCTCTGTTGATCTGCCAGGAGCACGCGGGACGCAATTCTCGTCCACTCTCACGTGGCTCATCCTTCGGCGATAACGTTACGCCACGAGTCTTTCCTGGACCAAACGTGGCGTCGTTAATAATAACAGGAGCGGTAGATGGAAGCTGGTGCGTTGACGGGAGGTTGCGGCGTCGTAGCGTACAACCCTTTACGCCGTCGTTGCAGGCCAGATGCTCGGCGGTAAGCGACATCAGCTGACAGGGAGCCGTATGCAGGCCCTGTTCACTCTCAGCGGCATCTTCGTCCAAGGTCAACAACCTTCCCTCCAGATGATGCGGTACTACCCTCGGTACTTTCTAAGGTACCGGTCCCGGGTTGCGTACCGTGGAGGCCTCAGTGGCGATATTCGTAGTCATCTCAGCGACGGAAGTTCTCGGAGCGGATGTTCTCGAAGCGGAAGTCTTGATCTAAATCGTCCTCTCTCTCTCTCTCTCGCCGTACATTAACAAAAAACACATCAAATTAGTCTAATTCTAATATTCCCTAACTAGGTGTGTCGCTATTATCCCGAGGTTGAGACGTGCTCCACCTCTCTCTCGCGGTATAGCTAGCTAAAAGAATTCGCCAGAAGGCTACTGTGACGGCAGAAAATCTGCAACGTCACAATATATATATATATTGTAACTTTTGGGGGTTGCTTGGATCGCGGCACTGAAGGTGACGTGAGCCGGAAGTTACTTGTAAGTTCTTTATCTTGAAATAATAATCAGGACCTCCCGAAATAGCAAAGTGTTAGACCCTAATACAAACTAGGGCGGAGCGAATCTCGCCGTAGCTGCCTCCCTCAGACCTGGATGCGGTGATCCGCACCAAGGCTGTATCAGACTTGGATCGGCGTTATCTCACCAAGACAGTACCTTGACTTGGATGCAGCTAGTGCACCAAAGCAGGCATCTGATCTGGGCAGCGTTTGCCTGACCGAAGCCGTATATTAGCTATGGTTGAATTAGTAGAATAAAGGAAAGAAAGATGTTCTGAAATGGATTTTGGCAGTTCAATCAAATAATACTTTAATATATAAAAATTATGAATAAAAATAATACAAAAAGAAAATTATTACAAGAGAAAATGTTATCCTAAAGAATTAAACTACAAAAATATCCTAAGTTTTGAGTGCGTTTTGAGTTTTCGGCTAAGCCACGATATTACCGTTATAAATTTGATATGATCGACAATGTTTTTAAATAATTGAAATTGAAAGAGAAAAGTGAGTAAAATAATAATGTGATTCTAAACGTAAGTTCCTGCTTTAGGTAACTCCGTATCGCATTTGCGTTGAAATACGCCGAAAACACCTTCCCTTTCTTTCATAGAGCTTAAAATGAGAAGTGGAGGTGCGTCGGTTTGTTTTTTGGATGTCGGGTCATAACTTTTTTCCTATGCATCCTGGCGATCTGACACTTGTTTCATCGTATTCAGCACGATGAAATACGGCGAAAACACCTTTCATTCTTTTCATACAGCTTAAAATGAGAAGTGGAGATGCGTTGGTTTGTTTTGTGGATGTTGGGCGATAACTTTTTTCCTATGCATCCTAGCGATCTGACACTTGTTTTATCGTATTCAGCACGTTGAAATACGCCGGGAACACCTTCCATTCTCTTCATACGAGCTAAAATGGAAAGTCAAGATTTTTCCTATGCATCCTAGCGATCTGACACTTGTTTCATCGTATCCAGCGCGTTGAAATACGACGGAAACACCTTCCATTTTTCTCATACAGCTTAAAATGAGAAGTGGAGATGTGTTGGTTTGTTTTTTGGATGTCGGGCAATAACTTTTTTCCTATGCATCCTAGCGATCTGACACTTGTTTCATCGTATTCAGCACGTTGAAATACGCCGGAAACACCTTTCATTTTTTTCATACAGCTCAAAATGAGAAGTGGAGATGCGTTGGTTTGTTTTTTGGATGTCGGGCAATAACTTTTTTTCTATGCATTCTAGCGATCTGACACTTGTTTCATCGTATTCAGCGCGTTAAAATACGCCGAAAACACCTTTCCTTTCTTTCATAGAGCTTGAAATGAGAAGTGGAGGTGCGTCGGTTTGTTTTTTGGATGTCGGGTCATAACTTTTTTCCTATGGATCCTAGCAATCTGACACTTGTTTCATCGTATTCAGCACGTTGAAATACGCCGAAAACACCTTTCATTCTTTTCATACAGCTCAAAATGAGAAGTGGAGATGCGTTGGTTTGTTTTTTGGATGTCGGGCAATAACTTTTTTCCTATGCATCCTAGCAGTCTGACACTTGTTTTATCGTATTCAGCGCGTTGAAATACGCCGGTAACACCTTCCATTTTCTTCATACGAGCCAAAATGGAAAGTCAAGATGCCTTGGTTTGTTTTTTAGATGTCGTGCGATAACTTTGTTTTCTATGCATCCTAGCGATCTGACACTCGTTTCATCGTATTCAGCGCGTTGAAATACGCCGGGAACACCCTCCATTCTCTTCATACGAGCCAAAATGGAAAGTCAAGATGCCTTGGTTTGTTTTTTGGATGTCGGGTGATAACTTTTTTTCTATGAATCCCACCGATCTGGAACTTGTTTCTTCGTATTCAGCGCGTTGGAATAATTGGAGAAGATTGGGACGCAAGTAACCTACCCAGTGTTTTCACTGAAAGAAAAGTCCGAGTTTTCTGAGATTGTTGTTGTTTAAGCAGTCTCCATACGAAAGACCAGTTCACTATGATATTTCTGACTCATAATTGTGGAAGATCGATGAACGAAGTCGAGGGGGCCAAAATCGCGCAGTTTGGCTTCATACGAGCCAAAATGGAAAGTCAAGATGCCTTGGTTTGTTTTTTAGATGTCGTGCGATAACTTTGTTTTCTATGCATCCTAGCGATCTGACACTCGTTTCATCGTATTCAGCGCGTTGAAATACGCCGGGAACACCCTCCATTCTCTTCATACGAGCCAAAATGGAAAGTCAAGATGCCTTGGTTTGTTTTTTGGATGTCGGGTGATAACTTTTTTTCTATGAATCTCATCGATCTGAAACTTGTTTCCTCGTATTCAGCGCGTTGAAATAATTGAAGGAGCTTGGGACGCAAGTCACCTACCCTGTGTATTCACTGAAAGAAAAGTCCGAATTTTCTGAGATTGTTGTTGTTCAAGCAGTCTCTATACGAAAGACCAGTTTACTATGATATTTCTGACTCATAATTGTGCAAGATCGATGAACGAAGTCGAGGGGGCCGGAATTGCGCAGTTTGGCCTGCTCACTCGATACTGCCATATTTTTTTCCGAATTTTTCGACCGTTCTGATTGAAGAAGATTCGGGACGCAAGTCACCTACCCTGTGTTTCCACTGAGAGGAAAGTCCTAATTTTCTGAGATTGTTGTTGTTTGAGCAGTCTCATTACGAAAGACCAGTTCACTATGATATTTCCAACTCATAATTACGCAGAATTGATGAAGAAAGTCCAGAGGGCCAAAATTGCGCAGTTTAGCTTCATACAGCCCAAAATGGAAAGTCAAGAACTTTTCTTCTATGCATTCTAGCGATCTGACACTCGTTTCATCGTATTCAGCGCGTTGAATTACGCCAAAAACACCTTCCCTTTCTTTCATAGAGCTTAAAATGAAAAGTGGAGGTGCGTCGGTTTGTTTTTTGGATGTCGGGTCATAACTTTTTTCCTATGCATCCTGGCGATCTGACACTTGTTTCATCGTATTCAGCACGTTGAAATACGCCGAAAACACCTTTCATTCTTTTCATACAGCTTAAAATGAGAAGTGGAGATGCGTTGGTTTGTTTCGTGGATGTTGGGCGATAACTTTTTTACTATGCATCCTAGCGATCTGACACTTGTTTTATCGTATTCAGCGCGTTGAAATACGCCGGTAACACCTTCCATTTTCTTCATACGAGCCAAAATGGAAAGTCAAGATGCGTTGGTTTGTTTTTCGGATGTCGGGTGATAACTTTTTTTCTATGCATCCTAGCGATCTGACACTTGTTTCATCGTATTCAGCGCGTTGAAATACGCCGAAAACACCTTCCCTTTCTTTCATAGAGCTTAAAATGAGAAGTGGAGGTGCGTCGGTTTGTTTTTTGGATGTCGGGTCATAACTTTTCTCCTATGCATCCTAGCGATCTGACACTTGTTTCATCGTATTCAGCACGTTGAAATACGCCGAAAACACCTTTCATTCTTTTCATACAGCTTAAAATGAGAAGTGGAGATGCGTTGGTTTGTTTTTTGGATGTCGGGCGATAACTTTTTTCCTATGCATCCTAGCGATCTGACACTTGTTTTATCGTATTCAGCGCGTTGAAATACGCCGGGAACACCTTCCATTCTCTTCGTACAAGTCAAAATGGAAAGTCAAGATGCCTTGGTTTGTTTTTCGGATGTCGGGCGATAACTTTTTTCCTATGCATCCTAGCGATCTGACACTTGTTTTATCGTATTCAGCGCGTTGAAATAAGCCGGTAACACCTTCCATTTTCTTCATACGAGCCAAAATGGAAAGTCAAGATGCGTTGGTTTGTTTTTCGGATGTCGGGTGATAACTTTTTTTCTATGCATCCTAGCGATCTGACACTTGTTTCATCGTATTCAGCACGTTGAAATACGCCGGGAACACCTTCCATTCTCTTCATACGAGCCAAAATGGAAAGTCAAGATTTTTCCTATGCATCCTAGCGATCTGACACTTGTTTCAGCGTATTCAGCGCGTCGAAATACGCCGGTAACACCTTCCATTTTCTTCATACGAGCCAAAATGGAAAGTCAAGATGCCTTGGTTTGTTTTTTAGATGTCGTGCGATAACTTTTTTCCTATGCATCCTAGCGATCTGACACTTGTTTCATCGTATTCAGCGCGTTGAAATACGCCGGGAACACCTTCCATTCTCTTCGTACGAGCCAAAAGGGAAAGTCAAGATGCCTTGGTTTGTTTTTCGGATGTCGGGCGATAACTTTTTTCCTATGCATCCTAGCGATCTGACACTCGTTTCATCGTATTCAGCGCGTTGAAATACGCCGGGAACACCCTCCATTCTCTTCATACGAGCGTATATGGAAAGTCAAGATGCCTTGGTTCGTTTTTTGGATGTCGGGTGATAACTTTTTTTCTATGTATCCTACCGATCTGAAACTTGTTTCTTCGTATTCAGCGCGTTGAAATAATTGGAGAAGATTGGGACGCAAGTAACCTACCCTGTGTTTTCACTGAAAGAAAAGTCCGAATTTTCTGAGATTGTTGTTGTTCAAGCAGTCTCCATACGAAAGACCAGTTCACTATGATATTTCTGACTCATAATTGTGCAAGATCGATGAACGAAGTCGAGGGGGCCAAAATTGCGCAGTTTGGCTTCATACAGCCCAAAATGAAAAGTCAAGATGCCTCGGTTTGTTTTTTAGATGTCGGGGAATAACTTTTTTCCTATGCATCCTAGCGATCTGATACTTGTTTCATCGTATTCAGCGCGTTCAAATACGCCGAAAACACCTCCCCTTTCTTTCATAGAGCTTAAAATGAGAAGTGGAGGTGCGTCGGTTTGTTTTTTGGATGTCGGGTCATAACTTTTTTCCTATGCATCCTAGCGATCTGACACTTGCTTCATCGTATTCAGCACGTTGAAATACGCCGAAAACACCTTTCATTCTTTTCATACAGCTTAAAATGAGAAGTGGAGGTGCGTCGGTTTGTTTTTTGGATGTCGGGTCATAACTTTTTTCCTATGCATCCTAGCGATCTGACACTTGTTTTATCGTATTCAGCGCGTTGAAATACGCCGAAAACACCTTCCCTTTCTTTCATAGAGCTTAAAATGAGAAGTGGAGGTGCGTCGGTTTGTTTTTTGGATGTCGGGCGATAACTTTTTTCCTATGCATCCTAGCGATCTGACACTTGTTTTATCGTATTCAGCGCGTTGAAATACGCCGGTAACACCTTCCATTTTCTTCGTACGAGCCAAAATGGAAAGTCAAGATGCGTTGGTTTGTTTTTCGGATGTCGGGTGATAACTTTTTTTCTATGCATCCTAGCGATCTGACACTTGTTTCATCGTATTCAGCACGTTGAAATACGCCGGGAACACCTTCCATTTTCTTCGTACGAGCCAAAATGGAAAGTCAAGATGCGTTGGTTTGTTTTTCGGATGTCGGGTGATAACTTTTTTTCTATGCATCCTAGCGATCTGACACTTGTTTCATCGTATTCAGCGCGTTGAAATACGCCGAAAACACCTTCCCTTTCTTTCATAGAGCTTAAAATGAGAAGTGGAGGTGCGTCGGTTTGTTTTTTGGATGTCGGGCGATAACTTTTTTCCTATGCATCCTAGCGATCTGACACTTGTTTTATCGTATTCAGCGCGTTGAAATACGCCGGTAACACCTTCCATTTTCTTCGTACGAGCCAAAATGGAAAGTCAAGATGCGTTGGTTTGTTTTTCGGATGTCGGGTGATAACTTTTTTTCTATGCATCCTAGCGATCTGACACTTGTTTCATCGTATTCAGCACGTTGAAATACGCCGGGAACACCTTCCATTCTCTTCATACGAGCCAAAATGGAGAGTCAAGATTTTTCCTATGCATCCTAGCGATCTGACACTTGTTTCATCGTATTCAGCACGTTGAAATACGCCGAAAACACCTTCCCTTTCTTTCATAGAGCTTAAAATGAGAAGTGGAGGTGCGTCGGTTTGTTTTTTGGATGTCAGGTCATAACTTTTTTCCTATGCATCCTAGCAATCTGACACTTGTTTCATCGTATTCAGCACGTTGAAATACGCCGAAAACACCTTTCATTCTTTTCATACAGCTCAAAATGAGAAGTGGAGATGCGTTGGTTTGTTTTTTGGATGTCGGGTGATAACTTTTTTTCTATGAATCTCATCGATCTGAAACTTGTTTCCTCGTATTCAGCGCGTTGAAATAATTAAAGGAGCTTGGGACGCAAGTCACCTACCCTGTGTATTCACTGAAAGAAAAGTCCGAATTTTCTGAGATTGTTGTTGTTCAAGCAGTCTCTATACGAAAGACCAGTTTACTATGATATTTCTGACTCATAATTGTGCAAGATCGGTGAACGAAGTCGAGGGGGCCGAAATTGCGCAGTTTGGCCTGCTCACTCGATACTGCCATATTTTTTTCCGAATTTTTCGACCGTTCTGATTGAAGTAGATTCGGGACGCAAGTCACCTACCCTGTGTTTCCACTGAGAGGAGAGTCCTAATTTTCTGAGATTGTTGTTGTTTGAGCAGTCTCATTACGAAAGACCAGTTCACTATGATATTTCCAACTCATAATTACGCAGAATTGATGAAGAAAGTCCAGAGGGCCAAAATTGCGCAGTTTGGCTTCATACAGCCCAAAATGGGAAGTCAAGAACTTTTTTTCTATGCATTCTAGCGATCTGACACTCGTTTCATCGTATTCAGCGCGTTAAAATACGCCGGTAACACCCTCCATTCTCTTCATACGAGCCGAAATGGAAAGTCAAGATGCCTTGGTTTGTTTTTTGGATGTCGGGTGATAACTTTTTTTCTATGAATCCTACCGATCTGAAACTTGTTTCTTCGTATTTAACGCGTTGAAATAAATGGAAAAGATTGGGACGCAAGTAACCTACCTTGTGTTTTCACTGAAAGAAAAGTCCGAATTTTCTGAGATTGTTGTTGTTTAAGCAGTCTCCATACGAAAGACCAGTTCACTATGATATTTCTGACTCATAATTGTGCAAGATCGATGAACGAAGTCAAGGGGGCCAAAATTGCGCAGTTCGGCTTCATACAGCCCAAAATAAAAAGTCAAGATGCCTCGGTTTGTTTTTTAGATGTCGGGGAATAACTTTTTTCCTATGCATCCTAGCGATCTGACACTTGTTTCATCGTATTCAGCACGTTGAAATACGCCGAAAACACCTTTCATTCTTTTCATACAGCTTAAAATGAGAAGTGGAGGTGCGTCGGTTTGTTTTGTGGATGTTGGGCGATAACTTTTTTCCTATGCATCCTAGCGATCTGACACTTGTTTTATCGTATTCAGCGCGTTGAAATACGCCGGCAACACCTTCCATTTTCTTCATACGAGCCAAAATGGAAAGTCAAGATGCGTTGGTTTGTTTTTCGGATGTCGGGCGATAACTTTTTTCCTATGCATCCTAGCGATCTGACACTCGTTTCATCGTATTCAGCGCGTTGAAATACGCCGGGAACACCCTCCATTCTCTTCATACGAGACAAAATGGAAAGTCAAGATGCCTTGGTTTGTTTTTTGGATGTCGGGTGATAACTTTTTTTCTATGAATCTCATCGATCTGAAACTTGTTTCCTCGTATTCAGCGCGTTGAAATAATTAAAGGAGCTTGGGACGCAAGTCACCTACCCTGTGTATTCACTGAAAGAAAAGTCCGAATTTTCTGAGATTGTTGTTGTTCAAGCAGTCTCTATACGAAAGACCAGTTTACTATGATATTTCTGACTCATAATTGTGCAAGATCGGTGAACGAAGTCGAGGGGGCCGAAATTGCGCAGTTTGGCCTGCTCACTCGATACTGCCATATTTTTTTCCGAATTTTTCGACCGTTCTGATTGAAGTAGATTCGGGACGCAAGTCACCTACCCTGTGTTTCCACTGAGAGGAAAGTCCTAATTTTCTGAGATTGTTGTTGTTTGAGCAGTCTCATTACGAAAGACCAGTTCACTATGATATTTCCAACTCATAATTACGCAGAATTGATGAAGAAAGTCCAGAGGGCCAAAATTGCGCAGTTTGGCTTCATACAGCCCAAAATGGGAAGTCAAGAACTTTTTTTCTATGCATCCTAGCGATCTGACACTTGTTTCATCGTATTCAGCGCGTTGAAATACGCCGGGAACACCCTCCATTCTCTTCATACGAGACAAAATGGAAAGTCAAGATGCCTTGGTTTGTTTTTTGGATGTCGGGTGATAACTTTTTTTCTATGAATCCCATCGATCTGAAACTTGTTTCCTCGTATTCAGCGCGTTGGACTAATTGAAGGAGCTTGGGACGCAAGTCACCTACCCTGTGTATTCACTGAAAGAAAAGTCCGAATTTTCTGAGATTGTTGTTGTTTAAGCAGTCTCTATACAAAAGACCAGTTTACTATGATATTTCTGACTCATAATTGTGCAAGATCGATGGACGAAGTCGAGGGGGCCGAAATCGCGCAGTTTGGCCTGCTCACTCAATACTGCCATATTTTTTTCCGAATTCTTCGACCGTTCACATTGGAGAAGATTCGGGACGCGAGTCACCTACCCTGTGTTTCCACTGAAAGAAAAGTCCTGATTTTCTGAGATTGTTGTTGTTCGAGCAGTGTCATTACGAAAGACCAGTTCACTATGATATTTCCAACTCATAATTACGCAGAATTGATGAAGAAAGTCCAGGGGGCCAAAATTGCGCAGTTTGGCTTCATACAGCCCAAAATGGAAAGTCAAGATGCCTTGGTTTGTTTTTTAGATGTCGTGCGATAACTTTTCTCCTATGCATCCTAGCGATCTGACACTCGTTTCATCGTATTCAGCGCGTTTGAATACGCCGGGAACACCCTCCATTCTCTTCATACGAGTCAAAATGGAAAGTCAAGATGCCTTGGTTTGTTTTTTGGATGTCGGGTGATAACTTTTTTTCTATGCATTCTAGCGATCTGACACTTGTTGCCGAAAACACCTTCCCTTTCTTTCATAGAGCTTAAAATGAGAAGTGGAGGTGCGTCGGTTTGTTTTTTGGATGTCGGGTCATAACTTTTTTCCTATGCATCCTAGCAATCTGACACTTGTTTCATCGTATTCAGCATGTTGAAATACGCCGAAAACACCTTTCATTCTTTTCATACAGCTCAAAATGAGAAGTGGAGATGCGTTGGTTTGTTTTTTGGATGTCGGGCAATAACTTCTTTTCTATGCATCCTAGCAGTCTGACTTTTGTTTTATCGTATTCAGCGCGTTAAAATACGCCGGTAACACCTTCCATTTTCTTCATACGAGCCAAAATGGAAAGTCAAGATGCCTTGGTTTGTTTTTTAGATGTCGTGCGATAACTTTGTTTTCTATGCATCCTAGCGATCTGACACTCGTTTCATCGTATTCAGCGCTTTGAAATACGCCGGGAACACCCTCCATTCTCTTCATACGAGCCAAAATGGAAAGTCAAGATGCCTTGGTTTGTTTTTCGGATGTCGGGCGATAACTTTTTTCCTATGCATCCTAGCGATCTGACACTCGTTTCATCGTATTCAGCGCGTTTGAATACGCCGGGAACACCCTCCATTTTCTTCATACGAGCCAAAATGGAAAGTCAAGATGCGTTGGTTTTTTTTTCGGATGTCGGGTGATAACTTTTTTTCTATGCATCCTAGCGATCTGACACTTGTTTCATCGTATTCAGCACGTTGAAATACGCCGGGAACACCTTCCATTTTCTTCGTACGAGCCAAAATGGAAAGTCAAGATGCGTTGGTTTGTTTTTCGGATGTCGGGTGATAACTTTTTTTCTATGCATCCTAGCGATCTGACACTTGTTTCATCGTATTCAGCGCGTTGAAATACGCCGAAAACACCTTCCCTTTCTTTCATAGAGCTTAAAATGAGAAGTGGAGGTGCGTCGGTTTGTTTTTTGGATGTCGGGCGATAACTTTTTTCCTATGCATCCTAGCGATCTGACACTTGTTTTATCGTATTCAGCGCGTTGAAATACGCCGGTAACACCTTCCATTTTCTTCGTACGAGCCAAAATGGAAAGTCAAGATGCGTTGGTTTGTTTTTCGGATGTCGGGTGATAACTTTTTTTCTATGCATCCTAGCGATCTGACACTTGTTTCATCGTATTCAGCACGTTGAAATACGCCGGGAACACCTTCCATTCTCTTCATACGAGCCAAAATGGAGAGTCAAGATTTTTCCTATGCATCCTAGCGATCTGACACTTGTTTCATCGTATTCAGCACGTTGAAATACGCCGAAAACACCTTCCCTTTCTTTCATAGAGCTTAAAATGAGAAGTGGAGGTGCGTCGGTTTGTTTTTTGGATGTCAGGTCATAACTTTTTTCCTATGCATCCTAGCAATCTGACACTTGTTTCATCGTATTCAGCACGTTGAAATACGCCGAAAACACCTTTCATTCTTTTCATACAGCTCAAAATGAGAAGTGGAGATGCGTTGGTTTGTTTTTTGGATGTCGGGTGATAACTTTTTTTCTATGAATCTCATCGATCTGAAACTTGTTTCCTCGTATTCAGCGCGTTGAAATAATTAAAGGAGCTTGGGACGCAAGTCACCTACCCTGTGTATTCACTGAAAGAAAAGTCCGAATTTTCTGAGATTGTTGTTGTTCAAGCAGTCTCTATACGAAAGACCAGTTTACTATGATATTTCTGACTCATAATTGTGCAAGATCGGTGAACGAAGTCGAGGGGGCCGAAATTGCGCAGTTTGGCCTGCTCACTCGATACTGCCATATTTTTTTCCGAATTTTTCGACCGTTCTGATTGAAGTAGATTCGGGACGCAAGTCACCTACCCTGTGTTTCCACTGAGAGGAGAGTCCTAATTTTCTGAGATTGTTGTTGTTTGAGCAGTCTCATTACGAAAGACCAGTTCACTATGATATTTCCAACTCATAATTACGCAGAATTGATGAAGAAAGTCCAGAGGGCCAAAATTGCGCAGTTTGGCTTCATACAGCCCAAAATGGGAAGTCAAGAACTTTTTTTCTATGCATTCTAGCGATCTGACACTCGTTTCATCGTATTCAGCGCGTTAAAATACGCCGGTAACACCCTCCATTCTCTTCATACGAGCCGAAATGGAAAGTCAAGATGCCTTGGTTTGTTTTTTGGATGTCGGGTGATAACTTTTTTTCTATGAATCCTACCGATCTGAAACTTGTTTCTTCGTATTTAACGCGTTGAAATAAATGGAAAAGATTGGGACGCAAGTAACCTACCTTGTGTTTTCACTGAAAGAAAAGTCCGAATTTTCTGAGATTGTTGTTGTTTAAGCAGTCTCCATACGAAAGACCAGTTCACTATGATATTTCTGACTCATAATTGTGCAAGATCGATGAACGAAGTCAAGGGGGCCAAAATTGCGCAGTTCGGCTTCATACAGCCCAAAATAAAAAGTCAAGATGCCTCGGTTTGTTTTTTAGATGTCGGGGAATAACTTTTTTCCTATGCATCCTAGCGATCTGACACTTGTTTCATCGTATTCAGCACGTTGAAATACGCCGAAAACACCTTTCATTCTTTTCATACAGCTTAAAATGAGAAGTGGAGGTGCGTCGGTTTGTTTTGTGGATGTTGGGCGATAACTTTTTTCCTATGCATCCTAGCGATCTGACACTTGTTTTATCGTATTCAGCGCGTTGAAATACGCCGGCAACACCTTCCATTTTCTTCATACGAGCCAAAATGGAAAGTCAAGATGCGTTGGTTTGTTTTTCGGATGTCGGGCGATAACTTTTTTCCTATGCATCCTAGCGATCTGACACTCGTTTCATCGTATTCAGCGCGTTGAAATACGCCGGGAACACCCTCCATTCTCTTCATACGAGACAAAATGGAAAGTCAAGATGCCTTGGTTTGTTTTTTGGATGTCGGGTGATAACTTTTTTTCTATGAATCTCATCGATCTGAAACTTGTTTCCTCGTATTCAGCGCGTTGAAATAATTAAAGGAGCTTGGGACGCAAGTCACCTACCCTGTGTATTCACTGAAAGAAAAGTCCGAATTTTCTGAGATTGTTGTTGTTCAAGCAGTCTCTATACGAAAGACCAGTTTACTATGATATTTCTGACTCATAATTGTGCAAGATCGGTGAACGAAGTCGAGGGGGCCGAAATTGCGCAGTTTGGCCTGCTCACTCGATACTGCCATATTTTTTTCCGAATTTTTCGACCGTTCTGATTGAAGTAGATTCGGGACGCAAGTCACCTACCCTGTGTTTCCACTGAGAGGAAAGTCCTAATTTTCTGAGATTGTTGTTGTTTGAGCAGTCTCATTACGAAAGACCAGTTCACTATGATATTTCCAACTCATAATTACGCAGAATTGATGAAGAAAGTCCAGAGGGCCAAAATTGCGCAGTTTGGCTTCATACAGCCCAAAATGGGAAGTCAAGAACTTTTTTTCTATGCATCCTAGCGATCTGACACTTGTTTCATCGTATTCAGCGCGTTTGAATACGCCGGGAACACCCTCCATTCTCTTCATACGAGTCAAAATGGAAAGTCAAGATGCCTTGGTTTGTTTTTTGGATGTCGGGTGATAACTTTTTTTCTATGCATTCTAGCGATCTGACACTTGTTGCCGAAAACACCTTCCCTTTCTTTCATAGAGCTTAAAATGAGAAGTGGAGGTGCGTCGGTTTGTTTTTTGGATGTCGGGTCATAACTTTTTTCCTATGCATCCTAGCAATCTGACACTTGTTTCATCGTATTCAGCATGTTGAAATACGCCGAAAACACCTTTCATTCTTTTCATACAGCTCAAAATGAGAAGTGGAGATGCGTTGGTTTGTTTTTTGGATGTCGGGCAATAACTTCTTTTCTATGCATCCTAGCAGTCTGACTTTTGTTTTATCGTATTCAGCGCGTTAAAATACGCCGGTAACACCTTCCATTTTCTTCATACGAGCCAAAATGGAAAGTCAAGATGCCTTGGTTTGTTTTTTAGATGTCGTGCGATAACTTTGTTTTCTATGCATCCTAGCGATCTGACACTCGTTTCATCGTATTCAGCGCTTTGAAATACGCCGGGAACACCCTCCATTCTCTTCATACGAGCCAAAATGGAAAGTCAAGATGCCTTGGTTTGTTTTTCGGATGTCGGGCGATAACTTTTTTCCTATGCATCCTAGCGATCTGACACTCGTTTCATCGTATTCAGCGCGTTTGAATACGCCGGGAACACCCTCCATTTTCTTCATACGAGCCAAAATGGAAAGTCAAGATGCGTTGGTTTTTTTTTCGGATGTCGGGTGATAACTTTTTTTCTATGCATCCTAGCGATCTGACACTTGTTTCATCGTATTCAGCACGTTGAAATACGCCGGGAACACCTTCCATTCTCTTCATACGAGCCAAAATGAAAAGTCAAGATTTTTCCTATGCATCCTAGCGATCTGACACTTGTTTTATCGTATTCAGCGCGTTGAAATACGCCGGTAACACCTTCCATTTTCTTCGTACGAGCCAAAATGGAAAGTCAAGATGCGTTGGTTTGTTTTTCGGATGTCGGGTGATAACTTTTTTTCTATGCATCCTAGCGATCTGACACTTGTTTCATCGTATTCAGCACGTTGAAATACGCCGGGAACACCTTCCATTTTCTTCGTACGAGCCAAAATGGAAAGTCAAGATGCGTTGGTTTGTTTTTCGGATGTCGGGTGATAACTTTTTTTCTATGCATCCTAGCGATCTGACACTTGTTTCATCGTATTCAGCGCGTTGAAATACGCCGAAAACACCTTCCCTTTCTTTCATAGAGCTTAAAATGAGAAGTGGAGGTGCGTCGGTTTGTTTTTTGGATGTCGGGCGATAACTTTTTTCCTATGCATCCTAGCGATCTGAAACTTGTTTTATCGTATTCAGCGCGTTGAAATACGCCGGTAACACCTTCCATTTTCTTCGTACGAGCCAAAATGGAAAGTCAAGATGCGTTGGTTTGTTTTTCGGATGTCGGGTGATAACTTTTTTTCTATGCATCCTAGCGATCTGACACTTGTTTCATCGTATTCAGCACGTTGAAATACGCCGGGAACACCTTCCATTCTCTTCATACGAGCCAAAATGGAGAGTCAAGATTTTTCCTATGCATCCTAGCGATCTGACACTTGTTTCATCGTATTCAGCACGTTGAAATACGCCGAAAACACCTTCCCTTTCTTTCATAGAGCTTAAAATGAGAAGTGGAGGTGCGTCGGTTTGTTTTTTGGATGTCAGGTCATAACTTTTTTCCTATGCATCCTAGCAATCTGACACTTGTTTCATCGTATTCAGCACGTTGAAATACGCCGAAAACACCTTTCATTCTTTTCATACAGCTCAAAATGAGAAGTGGAGATGCGTTGGTTTGTTTTTTGGATGTCGGGTGATAACTTTTTTTCTATGAATCTCATCGATCTGAAACTTGTTTCCTCGTATTCAGCGCGTTGAAATAATTAAAGGAGCTTGGGACGCAAGTCACCTACCCTGTGTATTCACTGAAAGAAAAGTCCGAATTTTCTGAGATTGTTGTTGTTCAAGCAGTCTCTATACGAAAGACCAGTTTACTATGATATTTCTGACTCATAATTGTGCAAGATCGGTGAACGAAGTCGAGGGGGCCGAAATTGCGCAGTTTGGCCTGCTCACTCGATACTGCCATATTTTTTTCCGAATTTTTCGACCGTTCTGATTGAAGTAGATTCGGGACGCAAGTCACCTACCCTGTGTTTCCACTGAGAGGAGAGTCCTAATTTTCTGAGATTGTTGTTGTTTGAGCAGTCTCATTACGAAAGACCAGTTCACTATGATATTTCCAACTCATAATTACGCAGAATTGATGAAGAAAGTCCAGAGGGCCAAAATTGCGCAGTTTGGCTTCATACAGCCCAAAATGGGAAGTCAAGAACTTTTTTTCTATGCATTCTAGCGATCTGACACTCGTTTCATCGTATTCAGCGCGTTAAAATACGCCGGTAACACCCTCCATTCTCTTCATACGAGCCGAAATGGAAAGTCAAGATGCCTTGGTTTGTTTTTTGGATGTCGGGTGATAACTTTTTTTCTATGAATCCTACCGATCTGAAACTTGTTTCTTCGTATTTAACGCGTTGAAATAAATGGAAAAGATTGGGACGCAAGTAACCTACCTTGTGTTTTCACTGAAAGAAAAGTCCGAATTTTCTGAGATTGTTGTTGTTTAAGCAGTCTCCATACGAAAGACCAGTTCACTATGATATTTCTGACTCATAATTGTGCAAGATCGATGAACGAAGTCAAGGGGGCCAAAATTGCGCAGTTCGGCTTCATACAGCCCAAAATAAAAAGTCAAGATGCCTCGGTTTGTTTTTTAGATGTCGGGGAATAACTTTTTTCCTATGCATCCTAGCGATCTGACACTTGTTTCATCGTATTCAGCACGTTGAAATACGCCGAAAACACCTTTCATTCTTTTCATACAGCTTAAAATGAGAAGTGGAGGTGCGTCGGTTTGTTTTGTGGATGTTGGGCGATAACTTTTTTCCTATGCATCCTAGCGATCTGACACTTGTTTTATCGTATTCAGCGCGTTGAAATACGCCGGCAACACCTTCCATTTTCTTCATACGAGCCAAAATGGAAAGTCAAGATGCGTTGGTTTGTTTTTCGGATGTCGGGCGATAACTTTTTTCCTATGCATCCTAGCGATCTGACACTCGTTTCATCGTATTCAGCGCGTTGAAATACGCCGGGAACACCCTCCATTCTCTTCATACGAGACAAAATGGAAAGTCAAGATGCCTTGGTTTGTTTTTTGGATGTCGGGTGATAACTTTTTTTCTATGAATCTCATCGATCTGAAACTTGTTTCCTCGTATTCAGCGCGTTGAAATAATTAAAGGAGCTTGGGACGCAAGTCACCTACCCTGTGTATTCACTGAAAGAAAAGTCCGAATTTTCTGAGATTGTTGTTGTTCAAGCAGTCTCTATACGAAAGACCAGTTTACTATGATATTTCTGACTCATAATTGTGCAAGATCGGTGAACGAAGTCGAGGGGGCCGAAATTGCGCAGTTTGGCCTGCTCACTCGATACTGCCATATTTTTTTCCGAATTTTTCGACCGTTCTGATTGAAGTAGATTCGGGACGCAAGTCACCTACCCTGTGTTTCCACTGAGAGGAAAGTCCTAATTTTCTGAGATTGTTGTTGTTTGAGCAGTCTCATTACGAAAGACCAGTTCACTATGATATTTCCAACTCATAATTACGCAGAATTGATGAAGAAAGTCCAGAGGGCCAAAATTGCGCAGTTTGGCTTCATACAGCCCAAAATGGGAAGTCAAGAACTTTTTTTCTATGCATCCTAGCGATCTGACACTTGTTTCATCGTATTCAGCGCGTTGAAATACGCCGGGAACACCCTCCATTCTCTTCATACGAGACAAAATGGAAAGTCAAGATGCCTTGGTTTGTTTTTTGGATGTCGGGTGATAACTTTTTTTCTATGAATCCCATCGATCTGAAACTTGTTTCCTCGTATTCAGCGCGTTGGAATAATTGAAGGAGCTTGGGACGCAAGTCACCTACCCTGTGTATTCACTGAAAGAAAAGTCCGAATTTTCTGAGATTGTTGTTGTTTAAGCAGTCTCTATACAAAAGACCAGTTTACTATGATATTTCTGACTCATAATTGTGCAAGATCGATGGACGAAGTCGAGGGGGCCGAAATCGCGCAGTTTGGCCTGCTCACTCAATACTGCCATATTTTTTTCCGAATTCTTCGACCGTTCACATTGGAGAAGATTCGGGACGCGAGTCACCTACCCTGTGTTTCCACTGAAAGAAAAGTCCTGATTTTCTGAGATTGTTGTTGTTCGAGCAGTGTCATTACGAAAGACCAGTTCACTATGATATTTCCAACTCATAATTACGCAGAATTGATGAAGAAAGTCCAGGGGGCCAAAATTGCGCAGTTTGGCTTCATACAGCCCAAAATGGAAAGTCAAGATGCCTTGGTTTGTTTTTTAGATGTCGTGCGATAACTTTTCTCCTATGCATCCTAGCGATCTGACACTCGTTTCATCGTATTCAGCGCGTTTGAATACGCCGGGAACACCCTCCATTCTCTTCATACGAGTCAAAATGGAAAGTCAAGATGCCTTGGTTTGTTTTTTGGATGTCGGGTGATAACTTTTTTTCTATGAATCTCATCGATCTGAAACTTGTTTCCTCGTATTCAGCGCGTTGAAATAATTAAAGGAGCTTGGGACGCAAGTCACCTACCCTGTGTATTCACTGAAAGAAAAGTCCGAATTTTCTGAGATTGTTGTTGTTCAAGCAGTCTCTATACGAAAGACCAGTTTACTATGATATTTCTGACTCATAATTGTGCAAGATCGGTGAACGAAGTCGAGGGGGCCGAAATTGCGCAGTTTGGCCTGCTCACTCGATACTGCCATATTTTTTTCCGAATTTTTCGACCGTTCTGATTGAAGTAGATTCGGGACGCAAGTCACCTACCCTGTGTTTCCACTGAGAGGAAAGTCCTAATTCTCTGAGATTGTTGTTGTTTGAGCAGTCTCATTACGAAAGACCAGTTCACTATGATATTTCCAACTCATAATTACGCAGAATTGATGAAGAAAGTCCAGAGGGCCAAAATTGCGCAGTTTGGCTTCATACAGCCCAAAATGGGAAGTCAAGAACTTTTTTTCTATGCATTCTAGCGATCTGACACTCGTTTCATCGTATTCAGCGCGTTGAATTACGCCGAAAACACCTTCCCTTTCTTTCATAGAGCTTAAAATGAGAAGTGGAGGTGCGTCGGTTTGTTTTTTGGATGTCAGGTCATAACTTTTTTCCTATGCATCCTAGCAATCTGACACTTGTTTCATCGTATTCAGCACGTTGAAATACGCCGAAAACACCTTTCATTCTTTTCATACAGCTCAAAATGAGAAGTGGAGATGCGTTGGTTTGTTTTTTGGATGTCGGGTGATAACTTTTTTTCTATGAATCCCATCGATCTGAAACTTGTTTCCTCGTATTCAGCGCGTTGGAATAATTGAAGGAGCTTGGGACGCAAGTCACCTACCCTGTGTATTCACTGAAAGAAAAGTCCGAATTTTCTGAGATTGTTGTTGTTTAAGCAGTCTCTATACAAAAGACCAGTTTACTATGATATTTCTGACTCATAATTGTGCGAGATCGATGGACGAAGTCGAGGGGGCCGAAATCGCGCAGTTTGGCCTGCTCACTCAATACTGCCATATTTTTTTCCGAATTCTTCGACCGTTCACATTGGAGAAGATTCGGGACGCGAGTCACCTACCCTGTGTTCCCACTGAAAGAAAAGTCCTGATTTTCTGAGATTGTTGTTGTTCGAGCAGTCTCATTACGAAAGACCAGTTCACTATGATATTTCCAACTCATAATTACGCAGAATTGATGAAGAAAGTCCAGGGGGCCAAAATTGCGCAGTTTGGCTTCATACAGCCCAAAATGGAAAGTCAAGATGCCTTGGTTTGTTTTCCCCTATGCATCCTAGCGATCTGACACTTGTTTCATCGTATCCAGCGCGTTGAAATACGCCGGAAACACCTTCCATTTTTTTCATACAGCTCAAAATGAGAAGTGGAGATGCGTTGGTTTGTTTTTTGGATGTCGGGCAATAACTTTTTTCCTATGCATCCTAGCGATCTGACACTTGTTTCATCGTATTCAGCACGTTGAAATACGCCGGAAACACCTTTCATTTTTTTCATACAGCTTAAAATGAGAAGTGGAGATGCATTGGTTTGTTTTTTGGATGTCGGGCAATAACTTTTTTTCTATGCATTCTAGCGATCTGACACTTGTTGCCGAAAACACCTTCCCTTTCTTTCATAGAGCTTAAAATGAGAAGTGGAGGTGCGTCGGTTTGTTTTTTGGATGTCGGGTCATAACTTTTTTCCTATGCATCCTAGCAATCTGACACTTGTTTCATCGTATTCAGCATGTTGAAATACGCCGAAAACACCTTTCATTCTTTTCATACAGCTCAAAATGAGAAGTGGAGATGCGTTGGTTTGTTTTTTGGATGTCGGGCAATAACTTCTTTTCTATGCATCCTAGCAGTCTGACTTTTGTTTTATCGTATTCAGCGCGTTAAAATACGCCGGTAACACCTTCCATTTTCTTCATACGAGCCAAAATGGAAAGTCAAGATGCCTTGGTTTGTTTTTTAGATGTCGTGCGATAACTTTGTTTTCTATGCATCCTAGCGATCTGACACTCGTTTCATCGTATTCAGCGCTTTGAAATACGCCGGGAACACCCTCCATTCTCTTCATACGAGCCAAAATGGAAAGTCAAGATGCCTTGGTTTGTTTTTCGGATGTCGGGCGATAACTTTTTTCCTATGCATCCTAGCGATCTGACACTCGTTTCATCGTATTCAGCGCGTTTGAATACGCCGGGAACACCCTCCATTTTCTTCATACGAGCCAAAATGGAAAGTCAAGATGCGTTGGTTTTTTTTTCGGATGTCGGGTGATAACTTTTTTTCTATGCATCCTAGCGATCTGACACTTGTTTCATCGTATTCAGCACGTTGAAATACGCCGGGAACACCTTCCATTCTCTTCATACGAGCCAAAATGAAAAGTCAAGATTTTTCCTATGCATCCTAGCGATCTGACACTTGTTTCATCGTATTCAGCGCGTTGAAATACGCCGGTAACACCTTCCATTTTCTTCATACGAGCCAAAATGGAAAGTCAAGATGCCTTGGTTTGTTTTTTAGATGTCGTGCGATAACTTTTCTCCTATGCATCCCAGCGATCTGACACTCGTTTCATCGTATTCAGCGCGTTGGAATACGCCGGAAACACCTTACATTTTCTTCATACAGCTTGAAATGAGAGGTGGAGATGCGTTGGTTTGTTTTTTGGATGTCGGGCAATAACTTTTTTCCTATGCATCCTAGCGATCTGACACTTGTTTCATCGTATTCAGCACGTTGAAATACGCCGAAAACACCTTTCCTTTTGTTTTGTCAGCTTAAAATGAGAAGTGAAGGTGCGTTGGTTTGTTTTTCGGATGTCGGGCGATAACTTTTTTCCTATGCATCCTAGCGATCTGAAACTTGTTTCTTCGTATTCAGCGCGTTGAAATAATTGGAGAAGATTGGGACGCAAGTAACCTACCCTGTGTATTCACTGAAAGAAAAGTCCGAATTTTCTGAGATTGTTGTTGTTTAAGCAGTCTCTATACAAAAGACCAGTTTACTATGATATTTCTGACTCATAATTGTGCAAGATCGATGGACGAAGTCCAGGGGGCCAAAATTGCGCAGTTTGGCTTCATACAGCCCAAAATGGAAAGTCAAGATGCCTTGGTTTGTTTTCCCCTATGCATCCTAGCGATCTGACACTTGTTTCATCGTATCCAGCGCGTTGAAATACGCCGGAAACACCTTCCATTTTTTTCATACAGCTCAAAATGAGAAGTGGAGATGCGTTGGTTTGTTTTTTGGATGTCGGGCAATAACTTTTTTCCTATGCATCCTAGCGATCTGACACTTGTTTCATCGTATTCAGCACGATGAAATACGCCGGGAACACCTTCCATTCTCTTCATACGAGCCAAAATGGAAAGTCAAGATGCCTTGGTTTGTTTTGTGGATGGCGGGCGATAACTTTTTCCCTATGCATCCTAGCGATCTGACACTCGTTTCATCGTATTCAGCGCGTTGTAATACGCCGGAAAAACACCTTCCCTTTTTTTCATACCGCTCAAAAGGAGAACTGGAGGTGCGTTGGTTTGTTTTTCGGATGTCGGGCCATAACTTTTCTTCGATGCATCGTAGCGATCTGACACTTGTTTCATCGTATTCAGCACGTTGAAATACGCCGGAAACACCTTACATTTTCTTCACACAGCTTGAAATGAGAAGTGGAGATGCGTTGGTTTGTTTTTTGGATGTCGGGCAATAACTTTTTTCCTATGCATCCTAGCGATCTGACACTCGTTTCATCGTATTCAGCGCGTTGAAATAGGCCGGGAACACCCTCCATTCTCTTCATACGAGCCAAAATGGAAAGTCAAGATGCCTTGGTTTGTTTCTTGGATGTCGGGCGATAACTTTTTTCCTATGCATCCTAGCGATCTGAAACTTGTTTCATCGTATTCAGCACGTTGAAATACGCCGAAAACACCTTCCCTTTTGTTTTGCCAGCTTAAAATGAGAAGTGGAGCTGCGTTGGTTTGTTTTTCGGATGTCGGGCGATAACTTTTTTCCTATGCATCCTAGCGATCTGACACTTGTTTTATCGTATTCAGCACGTTGAAATACGCCGGAAACATCTTTCATTTTTTTCATACAGCTTAAAATGAGAAGTGGAGATGCGTTGGTTTGTTTTTTGGATGTCGGGTCATAACTTTTTTCCTATGCATCCTAGCGATCTGACACTTGTTTCATCGTATTCAGCACGTTGAAATACGCTGAAAACACCTTTCATTCTTTTCATACAGCTTAAAATGAGAAGTGGAGATGCGTTGGTTTGTTTTGTGGATGTTGGGCGATAACTTTTTTCCTATGCATCCTAGCGATCTGACACTTGTTTTATCGTATTTAGCGCGTTGAAATACGCCGGTAACACCTTCCATTTTCTTCATACGAGCCAAAATGGAAAGTCAAGATGCGTTGGTTTGTTTTTTGGATGTCGGGCAATAACTCTTTTTCTATGCATTCTAGCGATCTGACACTTGTTTCATCGTATTCAGCGCGTTGAAATACGCCGAAAACACCTTCCCTTTCTTCATACGAGCCAAAATGGAAAGTCAAGATGCGTTGGTTTGTTTTTCGGATGTCGGGTGATAACTTTTTTTCTATGCATCCTAGCGATCTGACACTTGTTTCATCGTATTCAGCACGTTGAAATACGCC
The DNA here is from genome assembly GCA_963966615.1 of Tenthredo amoena. Lineage (NCBI taxonomy): Eukaryota > Metazoa > Arthropoda > Insecta > Hymenoptera > Tenthredinidae > Tenthredo > Tenthredo amoena. The sequence continues at coordinate 6,602,334 of OZ016492.1, read as the reverse complement.
GGGAACACCTTCCATTCTCTTCGTACGAGCCAAAATGGAAAGTCAAGATGCCTTGGTTTGTTTTTCGGATGTCGGGCGATAACTTTTTTCCTATGCATCCTAGCGATCTGACACTTGTTTCATCGTATTCAGCGCGTTGAAATACGCCGGGAACACCTTCCATTCTCTTCGTACGAGCCAAAATGGAAAGTCAAGATGCCTTGGTTTGTTTTTTGGATGTCGGGCGATAACTTTTTTCCTATGCATCCTAGCGATCTGAAACTTGTTTCATCGTATTCAGCACGTTGAGATACGCCGAAAACACCTTCCCTTTTGTTTTGCCAGCTTAGAATGAGAAGTGGAGGTGCGTTGGTTTGTTTTTCGGATGTCGGGCGATAACTTTTTTCCTATGCATCCTAGAAGTCTGACACTTGTTTTATCGTATTCAGCGCCTTGAAATACGCCGGTAACACCTTCCATTTTCTTCATACGAGCCAAAATGGAAAGTCAAGATGCCTTGGTTTGTTTTTCCCTATGCATCCTAGCGATCTGACACTTGTTTCATCGTATCCAGCGCGTTGAAATACGCCGGAAACACCTTCCATTTTTTTCATACAGCTTAAAATGAGAAGTGGAGATGCGTTGGTTTGTTTTTTGGATGTCGGGCAATAACTTTTTTCCTATGCATCCTAGCGATCTGACACTTGTTTCATCGTATTCAGCACGTTGAAATACGCCGGAAACACCTTTCATTTTTTTCATACAGCTTAAAATGAGAAGTGTAGATGCGTTGGTTTGTTTTTTGGATGTCGGGCAATCACTTTTTTTCTATGCATTCTAGCGATCTGACACTTGTTTCATCGTATTCAGCGCGTTGAAATACGCCGAAAACACCTTCCCTTTCTTTCATAGAGCTTAAAATGAGAAGTGGAGGTGCGTCGGTTTGTTTTTTGGATGTCGGGTCATGACTTTTTTCCTATGCATCCTAGCAATCTGACACTTGTTTCATCGTATTCAGCACGTTGAAATACGCCGAAAACACCTTTCATTCTTTTCATACAGCTCAAAATGAGAAGTGGAGATGCGTTGGTTTGTTTTTTGGATGTCGGGCTATAACTTTTTTCCTATGCATCCTAGCAGTCTGACACTTGTTTTATCGTATTCAGCGCGTTAAAATACGCCGGTAACACCTTCCATTTTTTTCATACGAGCCAAAATGGAAAGTCAAGATGCCTTGGTTTGTTTTTTGGATGTCGGGTGATAACTTTTTTTCTATGAATCCTACCGATCTGAAACTTGTTTCTTCCTATTCAGCGCGTTGTTACGTCCGGGCCTCATCACCCGAACGTGCCCCCTTTCCTCTCCTACAACCCTTCTGTTCCCACGTTTACCTCCAACTAATATTCCTACTTTACCTGAAACCTAGCTATTCCCTCATCTTCACCTGATTCCTGTACATCTGAAACTCTGGGAATCACGCCGCTTCGCTCGTCACATGCTGACCCAGCATGTGATAACTTAGCTGCGCTGATCTCCCACCAACCTCACCACAAAATCTTAATTCCCTTTTTACATCTTCCAAAAGACTTCAATTCTAACCTTCCGTCTGAACACTTCTATTCCGATCTTTCCTCGGTGCACTTCACCGCATTTTTAATTACAATCTTTCTGCCGTAAACTTCGTTCACGACCTTCCAACCTAACTTCCATTCAGACATACATCCAAAACGCTTAACATTCGACCTAGTATCACATACATACACTCGATACCTTCGACATATTTTCAAGTGATAAGTTAATATCAATAAATTGAATCCATTTATTATTGATAAACCACGAACATTTCATTCACCACTCCCTCATCGGTCCCTCAGGCGATTATTAGAGTTAGGACTCAACAGCGTTGAAATAATTGGAGAAGATTGGGACGCAAGTAACCTACCCAGTGTTTTCACTGAAAGAAAAGTCCGAATTTTCTGAGATTGTTGTTGTTTAAGCAGTTTCCATACGAAAGACCAGTTCACTATGATATTTCTGACTCATAATTGTGCAAGATCGATGAACGAAGTCGAGGGGGCCAAAAGTGCGCAGTTTGGCTTCATAGAGCCCAAAATGAAAAGTCAAGATGCCTCGGTTTGTTTTTTAGATGTTGGGGAATAACTTTTTTCCTATGCATCCTAGCGATCTGACACTTGTTTCATCGTATTCAGCGCGTTGAAATACGCCGAAAACACCTTCCCTTTCTTTCATAGAGCTTAAAATGAGAAGTGGAGGTGCGTCGGTTTGTTTTTTGGATGTCGGGTCATAAATTTTCTCCTATGCATCCTAGCGATCTGACACTTGTTTCATCGTATCCAGCGCGTTGAAATACGCCGGAAACACCTTCCATTTTTTGCATACAGCTTGAAATGAGAAGTGGAGATGCGTTGGTTTGTTTTTTGGATGTCGGGCAATAACTTTTTTCCTATGCATCCTAGCGATCTGACACTTGTTTCATCGTATTCAGCACGTTGAAATACGCCGGGAACACCTTCCATTCTCTTCATACGAGCCAAAATGGAAAGTCAAGATGCCTTGGTTTGTTTTTTGGATGTCGGGCGATAACTTTTTTCCTATGCATCCTAGCGATCTGAAACTTGTTTCATCGTATTCAGCACGTTGAGATACGCCGAAAACACCTTCCCTTTTGTTTTGCCAGCTTAGAATGAGAAGTGGAGGTGCGTTGGTTTGTTTTTCGGATGTCGGGCGATAACTTTTTTCCTATGCATCCTAGAAGTCTGACACTTGTTTTATCGTATTCAGCGCCTTGAAATACGCCGGTAACACCTTCCATTTTCTTCATACGAGCCAAAATGGAAAGTCAAGATGCCTTGGTTTGTTTTTCCCTATGCATCCTAGCGATCTGACACTTGTTTCATCGTATCCAGCGCGTTGAAATACGCCGGAAACACCTTCCATTTTTTTCATACAGCTTAAAATGAGAAGTGGAGATGCGTTGGTTTGTTTTTTGGATGTCGGGCAATAACTTTTTTCCTATGCATCCTAGCGATCTGACACTTGTTTCATCGTATTCAGCACGTTGAAATACGCCGGAAACACCTTTCATTTTTTTCATACAGCTTAAAATGAGAAGTGTAGATGCGTTGGTTTGTTTTTTGGATGTCGGGCAATCACTTTTTTTCTATGCATTCTAGCGATCTGACACTTGTTTCATCGTATTCAGCGCGTTGAAATACGCCGAAAACACCTTCCCTCTCTTTCATAGAGCTTAAAATGAGAAGTGGAGGTGCGTCGGTTTGTTTTTTGGATGTCGGGTCATGACTTTTTTCCTATGCATCCTAGCAATCTGACACTTGTTTCATCGTATTCAGCACGTTGAAATACGCCGAAAACACCTTTCATTCTTTTCATACAGCTCAAAATGAGAAGTGGAGATGCGTTGGTTTGTTTTTTGGATGTCGGGCTATAACTTTTTTCCTATGCATCCTAGCAGTCTGACACTTGTTTTATCGTATTCAGCGCGTTAAAATACGCCGGTAACACCTTCCATTTTTTTCATACGAGCCAAAATGGAAAGTCAAGATGCCTTGGTTTGTTTTTTGGATGTCGGGTGATAACTTTTTTTCTATGAATCCTACCGATCTGAAACTTGTTTCTTCCTATTCAGCGCGTTGTTACGTCCGGGCCTCATCACCCGAACGTGCCCCCTTTCCTCTCCTACAACCCTTCTGTTCCCACGTTTACCTCCAACTAATATTCCTACTTTACCTGAAACCTAGCTATTCCCTCATCTTCACCTGATTCCTGTACATCTGAAACTCTGGGAATCACGCCGCTTCGCTCGTCACATGCTGACCCAGCATGTGATAACTTAGCTGCGCTGATCTCCCACCAACCTCACCACAAAATCTTAATTCCCTTTTTACATCTTCCAAAAGACTTCAATTCTAACCTTCCGTCTGAACACTTCTATTCCGATCTTTCCTCGGTGCACTTCACCGCATTTTTAATTACAATCTTTCTGCCGTAAACTTCGTTCACGACCTTCCAACCTAACTTCCATTCAGACATACATCCAAAACGCTTAACATTCGACCTAGTATCACATACATACACTCGATACCTTCGACATATTTTCAAGTGATAAGTTAATATCAATAAATTGAATCCATTTATTATTGATAAACCACGAACATTTCATTCACCACTCCCTCATCGGTCCCTCAGGCGATTATTAGAGTTAGGACTCAACAGCGTTGAAATAATTGGAGAAGATTGGGACGCAAGTAACCTACCCAGTGTTTTCACTGAAAGAAAAGTCCGAATTTTCTGAGATTGTTGTTGTTTAAGCAGTTTCCATACGAAAGACCAGTTCACTATGATATTTCTGACTCATAATTGTGCAAGATCGATGAACGAAGTCGAGGGGGCCAAAAGTGCGCAGTTTGGCTTCATAGAGCCCAAAATGAAAAGTCAAGATGCCTCGGTTTGTTTTTTAGATGTTGGGGAATAACTTTTTTCCTATGCATCCTAGCGATCTGACACTTGTTTCATCGTGTTCAGCGCGTTGAAATACGCCGAAAACACCTTCCCTTTCTTTCATAGAGCTTAAAATGAGAAGTGGAGGTGCGTCGGTTTGTTTTTTGGATGTCGGGTCATAAATTTTCTCCTATGCATCCTAGCGATCTGACACTTGTTTCATCGTATCCAGCGCGTTGAAATACGCCGGAAACACCTTCCATTTTTTGCATACAGCTTGAAATGAGAAGTGGAGATGCGTTGGTTTGTTTTTTGGATGTCGGGCAATAACTTTTTTCCTATGCATCCTAGCGATCTGACACTTGTTTCATCGTATTCAGCACGTTGAAATACGCCGGGAACACCTTCCATTCTCTTCATACGAGCCAAAATGGAAAGTCAAGATGCCTTGGTTTGTTTTTTGGATGTCGGGTGATAACTTTTTTTCTATGAATCCTACCGATCTGGAACTTGTTTCTTCGTATTCAGCGCGTTGAAATAATCGGAGAAGATTGGGACGCAAGTAACCTACCCTGTGTTTTCACTGAAAGAAAAGTCTGAATTTTCTGAGATTGTTGTTGTTTAAGCAGTCTCCATACGAAAGACCAGTTCACTATGATATTTCTGACTCATAATTGTGCAAGATCGATGAACGAAGTCGAGGGGGCCAAAATTGCGCAGTTTGGCTTCATACAGCCCAAAATGAAAAGTCAAGATGCCTCGGTTTGTTTTTTAGATGTCAGGGAATAACTTTTTTCCTATGCATCCTAGCGATCTGACACTTGTTTTATCGTATTCAGCGCGTTGAAATACGCCGGTAACACCTTCCATTTTCTTCATACGAGCCAAAATGGAAAGTCAAGATGCGTTGGTTTGTTTTTTGGATGTCGGGCAATAACTTTTTTTCTATGCATCCTAGCGATCTGACACTTGTTTCATCGTATTCAGCGCGTTGAAATACGCCGAAAACACCTTCCCTTTCTTTCATAGAGCTTAAAATGAGAAGTGGAGATGCGTTGGTTTGTTTTTTGGATGTCGGGCAATAACTTTTTTCCTATGCATCCTAGCGATCTGACACTTGTTTCATCGTATTCAGCACGTTGAAATACGCCGGAAACACCTTTCATTTTTTTCATACAGCTTAAAATGAGAAGTGTAGATGCGTTGGTTTGTTTTTTGGATGTCGGGCAATCACTTTTTTTCTATGCATTCTAGCGATCTGACACTTGTTTCATCGTATTCAGCGCGTTGAAATACGCCGAAAACACCTTCCCTCTCTTTCATAGAGCTTAAAATGAGAAGTGGAGGTGCGTCGGTTTGTTTTTTGGATGTCGGGTCATGACTTTTTTCCTATGCATCCTAGCAATCTGACACTTGTTTCATCGTATTCAGCACGTTGAAATACGCCGAAAACACCTTTCATTCTTTTCATACAGCTCAAAATGAGAAGTGGAGATGCGTTGGTTTGTTTTTTGGATGTCGGGCTATAACTTTTTTCCTATGCATCCTAGCAGTCTGACACTTGTTTTATCGTATTCAGCGCGTTAAAATACGCCGGTAACACCTTCCATTTTTTTCATACGAGCCAAAATGGAAAGTCAAGATGCCTTGGTTTGTTTTTTGGATGTCGGGTGATAACTTTTTTTCTATGAATCCTACCGATCTGAAACTTGTTTCTTCCTATTCAGCGCGTTGTTACGTCCGGGCCTCATCACCCGAACGTGCCCCCTTTCCTCTCCTACAACCCTTCTGTTCCCACGTTTACCTCCAACTAATATTCCTACTTTACCTGAAACCTAGCTATTCCCTCATCTTCACCTGATTCCTGTACATCTGAAACTCTGGGAATCACGCCGCTTCGCTCGTCACATGCTGACCCAGCATGTGATAACTTAGCTGCGCTGATCTCCCACCAACCTCACCACAAAATCTTAATTCCCTTTTTACATCTTCCAAAAGACTTCAATTCTAACCTTCCGTCTGAACACTTCTATTCCGATCTTTCCTCGGTGCACTTCACCGCATTTTTAATTACAATCTTTCTGCCGTAAACTTCGTTCACGACCTTCCAACCTAACTTCCATTCAGACATACATCCAAAACGCTTAACATTCGACCTAGTATCACATACATACACTCGATACCTTCGACATATTTTCAAGTGATAAGTTAATATCAATAAATTGAATCCATTTATTATTGATAAACCACGAACATTTCATTCACCACTCCCTCATCGGTCCCTCAGGCGATTATTAGAGTTAGGACTCAACAGCGTTGAAATAATTGGAGAAGATTGGGACGCAAGTAACCTACCCAGTGTTTTCACTGAAAGAAAAGTCCGAATTTTCTGAGATTGTTGTTGTTTAAGCAGTTTCCATACGAAAGACCAGTTCACTATGATATTTCTGACTCATAATTGTGCAAGATCGATGAACGAAGTCGAGGGGGCCAAAAGTGCGCAGTTTGGCTTCATAGAGCCCAAAATGAAAAGTCAAGATGCCTCGGTTTGTTTTTTAGATGTTGGGGAATAACTTTTTTCCTATGCATCCTAGCGATCTGACACTTGTTTCATCGTGTTCAGCGCGTTGAAATACGCCGAAAACACCTTCCCTTTCTTTCATAGAGCTTAAAATGAGAAGTGGAGGTGCGTCGGTTTGTTTTTTGGATGTCGGGTCATAAATTTTCTCCTATGCATCCTAGCGATCTGACACTTGTTTCATCGTATCCAGCGCGTTGAAATACGCCGGAAACACCTTCCATTTTTTGCATACAGCTTGAAATGAGAAGTGGAGATGCGTTGGTTTGTTTTTTGGATGTCGGGCAATAACTTTTTTCCTATGCATCCTAGCGATCTGACACTTGTTTCATCGTATTCAGCACGTTGAAATACGCCGGGAACACCTTCCATTCTCTTCATACGAGCCAAAATGGAAAGTCAAGATGCCTTGGTTTGTTTTTTGGATGTCGGGTGATAACTTTTTTTCTATGAATCCTACCGATCTGGAACTTGTTTCTTCGTATTCAGCGCGTTGAAATAATCGGAGAAGATTGGGACGCAAGTAACCTACCCTGTGTTTTCACTGAAAGAAAAGTCTGAATTTTCTGAGATTGTTGTTGTTTAAGCAGTCTCCATACGAAAGACCAGTTCACTATGATATTTCTGACTCATAATTGTGCAAGATCGATGAACGAAGTCGAGGGGGCCAAAATTGCGCAGTTTGGCTTCATACAGCCCAAAATGAAAAGTCAAGATGCCTCGGTTTGTTTTTTAGATGTCAGGGAATAACTTTTTTCCTATGCATCCTAGCGATCTGACACTTGTTTTATCGTATTCAGCGCGTTGAAATACGCCGGTAACACCTTCCATTTTCTTCATACGAGCCAAAATGGAAAGTCAAGATGCGTTGGTTTGTTTTTTGGATGTCGGGCAATAACTTTTTTTCTATGCATCCTAGCGATCTGACACTTGTTTCATCGTATTCAGCGCGTTGAAATACGCCGAAAACACCTTCCCTTTCTTTCATAGAGCTTAAAATGAGAAGTGGAGGTGCGTCGGTTTGTTTTTTGGATGTCGGGTCATAACTTTTTTCCTATGCATCCTAGCGATCTGACACTTGTTTCATCGTATTCAGCACGTTGAAATACGCCGAAAACACCTTTCATTCTTTTCATACAGCTTAAAATGAGAAGTGGAGATGCGTTGGTTTGTTTTTTGGATGTCGGGCGATAACTTTTTTCCTATGCATCCTAGCGATCTGACACTCATTTTATCGTATTCAGCGCGTTGAAATACGCCGGTAACACCTTCCATTTTCTTCATACGAGCCAAAATGGAAAGTCAAGATGCGTTGGATTGTTTTTCGGATGTCGGGTGATAACTTTTTTTCTATGCATCCTAGCGATCTGACACTTGTTTCATCGTATTCAGCACGTTGAAATACGCCGGGAACACCTTCCATTCTCTTCATACGAGCCAAAATGGAAAGTCAAGATTTTTCCTATGCATCCTAGCGATCTGACACTTGTTTCATCGTATTCAGCACGTTAAAATACGCCGAAAACATCTTCCCTCTTTCTCATACAGCTTGAAATGAGAAGTGGAGGTGCCTTGGTTTGTTTTTTGGATGTCGGGTGATAACTTTTTTTCTATGAATCTCATCGATCTGAAACTTGTTTCCTCGTATTCAGCGCGTTGAAATAATTAGAGGAGCTTGGGACGCAAGTCACCTACCCTGCGTATTCACTGAAAGAAAAGTCCGAATTTTCTGAGATTGTTGTTGTTCAAGCAGTCTCCATACGAAAGACCAGTTTACTATGATATTTCTGACTCATAATTGTGCAAGATCGATGAACGAAGTCGAGGGGGCCGGAATTGCGCAGTTTGGCCTGCTCACTCGATACTGCCATATTTTTTTCCGAATTTTTCGACCGTTCTGATTGAAGAAGATTCGGGACGCAAGTCACCTACCCTGTGTTTCCACTGAAAAAAAAGTCCTAATTTTCTGAGATTGTTGTTGTTTGAGCAGTCTCATTACGAAAGACCAGTTCACTATGATATTTCCAACTCATAATTACGCAGAATTGATGAAGAAAGTCCAGGGGGCCAAAATTGCGCAGTTTGGCTTCATACAGCCCAAAATGGAAAGTCAAGATGCCTTGGTTTGTTTTTCCCTATGCATCCTAGCGATCTGACACTTGTTTCATCGTATCCAGCGCGTTAAAATACGCCGGAAACACCTTTCATTTTTTTCATACAGCTTAAAATGAGAAGTGGAGATGCGTTGGTTTGTTTTTTGGATGTCGGGCAATAACTTTTTTCCTATGCATCCTAGCGATCTGACACTTGTTTCATCGTATTCAGCACGTTGAAATACGCCGGGAACACCTTCCATTCTCTTCATACGAGCCAAAATGGAAAGTCAAGATGCCTTGGTTTGTTTTGTGGATGGCGGGCGATAACTTTTTCCCTATGCATCCTAGCGATCTGACACTCGTTTCATCGTATTCAGCGCGTTGTAATACGCCGGAAAAACACCTTCCCTTTTTTTCATACCGCTCAAAAGGAGAACTGAAGGTGCGTTGGTTTGTTTTTCGGATGTCGGGCGATAACTTTTCTTCGATGCATCCTAGCGATCTGACACTTGTTTCATCGTATTCAGCACGTTGAAATACGCCGAAAACACCTTTCATTCTTTTCATACAGCTTAAAATGAGAAGTGGAGATGCGTTGGTTTGTTTTTTGGATGTCGGGCGATAACTTTCTTCCTATGCATCCTAGCGATCTGACACTTGTTTCATCGTATTCAGCACGTTGAAATACGCCGGAAAAACCTTTCATTTTTTTCACACAGCTTAAAATGAGAAGTGGAGATGCGTTGGTTTGTTTTTTGGATGTCGGGCAATAACTTTTTTTCTATGCATTCTAGCGATCTGACACTTGTTTCATCGTATTCAGCGCGTTGAAATACGCCGAAAACACCTTCCCTTTCTTCATACGAGCCAAAATGGAAAGTCAAGATGCCTTGGTTTGTTTTTTAGATGTCGTGCGATAACTTTTTTCCTATGCATCCTAGCGATGTGACACTTGTTTCATCGTATTCAGCGCGTTGAAATACGCCGGGAACACCTTCCATTCTCTTCGTACAAGCCAAAATGGAAAGTCAAGATGCCTTGGTTTGTTTTTCGGATGTCGGGCGATAACTTTTTTCCTATGCATCCTAGCGATCTGACACTCGTTTCATCGTATTCAGCGCGTTGAAATACGCCGGGAACACCTTCCATTCTCTTCGTACAAGCCAAAATGGAAAGTCAAGATGCCTTGGTTTGTTTTTCGGATGTCGGGCGATAACTTTTTTCCTATGAATCCCATCGATCTGAAACTTGTTTCCTCGTATTCAGCGCGTTGAAATAATTGAAGGAGCTTGGGACGCAAGTCACCTACCCTGTGCATTCACTGAAAGAGAAGTCCGAATTTTCTGAGATTGTTGTTGTTTAAGCAGTCTCCATACGAAAGACCAGTTCACTATGATATTTCTGACTCATAATTGTGCAAGATCGATGAACGAAGTCGAGGGGGCCGAAATCGCGCAGTTTGGCCTGCTCAATCAATACTGCCATATTTTTTTCCGAATTCTTCGACCGTTCACATTGCAGAAGATTCGGGACGCAAGTCACCTACCCTGTGTTTCCACTGAAAGAAAAGTCCTGATTTTCTGAGATTGTTGTTGTTTGAGCAGTCTTATTACGAAAGACCAGTTCACTATGATATTTCCAACTCCTAATTACGCAGAATTGATGAAGAAAGTCCAGGGGGCCAAAATTGCGCAGTTTGGCTTCATACAGCCCAAAATGGAAAGTCAAGATGCCTTGGTTTGTTTTTCCCTATGCATCCTAGCGATCTGACACTTGTTTCATCGTATCCAGCGCGTTGAAATACGCCGGAAACACCTTCCATTTTTTCCATACAGCTTAAAATGAGAAGTGGAGATGCGTTGGTTTGTTTTTTGGATGTCGGGCAATAACTTTTTTCCTATGCATCCTAGCGATCTGACACTTGTTTCATCGTATTCAGCACGTTGAAATACGCCGGAAACACCTTTCATTTTTTTCATACAGCTTAAAATGAGAAGTGTAGATGCGTTGGTTTGTTTTTTGGGTGTCGGGCAATCACTTTTTTTCTATGCATTCTAGCGATCTGACACTTGTTTCATCGTATTCAGCGCGTTGAAATACGCCGAAAACACCTTCCCTTCCTTTCATAGAGCTTAAAATGAGAAGTGGAGGTGCGTCGGTTTGTTTTTTGGATGTCGGGTCATAACTTTTTTCCTATGCATCCTAGCAATCTGACACTTGTTTCATCGTATTCAGCACGTTGAAATACGCCAAAAACACCTTTCATTCTTTTCATACAGCTCAAAATGAGAAGTGGAGATGCGTTGGTTTGTTTTTGGGATGTCGGGCAATAACTTTTTTCCTATGCATCCTAGCAGTCTGACACTTGTTTTATCGTATTCAGCGCGTTAAAATACGCCGGTAACACCTTCCATTCTCTTCATACGAGCCAAAATGGAAAGTCAAGATGCCTTGGTTTGTTTTTTAGATGTCGTGCGATAACTTTGTTTTCTATGCATCCTAGCGATCTGACACTCGTTTCATCGTATTCAGCGCGTTGAAATACGCCGGAAACACCCTCCATTCTCTTCATACGAGCCAAAATGGAAAGTCAAGATGCCTTGGTTTGTTTTTCGGATGTCGGGTGATAACTTTTTTTCTATGAATCCTACCGATCTGAAACTTGTTTCTTCGTATTCAGCGCGTTGAAATAATTGGAGAAGATTGGGACGCAAGTAACCTACCCAGTGTTTTCACTGAAAGAAAAGTCCGAATTTTCTGAGATTGTTGTTGTTTAAGCAGTCTCCATACGAAAGACCAGTTCACTATGATATTTCTGACTCATAATTGTGCAAGATCGATGAACGAAGTCGAGGGGGCCTAAATTGCGCAGTTTGGCTTCATACAGCCCAAAATGGAAAGTCAAGATGCCTTGGTTTGTTTTTCGGATGTCGGGCGATAACTTTTTTCCTATGCATCCTAGCGATCTGACACTCGTTTCATCGTATTCAGCGCGTTGAAATACGCCGGGAACACCTTCCATTCTCTTCGTACAAGCCAAAATGGAAAGTCAAGATGCCTTGGTTTGTTTTTCGGATGTCGGGCGATAACTTTTTTCCTATGAATCCCATCGATCTGAAACTTGTTTCCTCGTATTCAGCGCGTTGAAATAATTGAAGGAGCTTGGGACGCAAGTCACCTACCCTGTGTATTCACTGAAAGAAAAGTCCGAATTTTCTGAGATTGTTGTTGTTTAAGCAGTCTCAGTAGATAGGCTATGAGAGTTCTGGATCACTACGTGTTAGTGCACACGGACACGCACGCACACATGCACACCTCCCCATGTCCGTGTGAGGGGGAGGGGTGGGGAGGAGCGATGGGGGGTATCCTTGAGAAAGTTCTAGAAGGTTTTCATGACGTCACAGCTACGTCATGTGACGTCACAGCTACGTCACAGCAGCGACGTGCCAAGTTGGGTCGGGGCCCCAACGTTAAATCGAAAAATTCAACCGTCGGAAAAATTTCAAAAGCAGCGACGTGCCAAGCCCGGTCCGGGCCCTGCCGTGCGTGGACCTCCGCAGTATCGCATAGGGGAGGTTCCGCCCGGGAGATCGCGGTCGTGCTCTCGGACGTGTGACGGTAAGGGTGGGGGGCTGTTCCCTAGCGTACGACCCTGGATTCTGGAAGCTTCGTCGTCGACTTTTTCGGCATTTGCGCCGCTAGATTTAGGCGGGGGGGTGGGCCCGTTCGAGAAGCTTCCGTACGTACGCAAGGTCGCGCGTACTCGCATCGACGGGTTGCGACTTGTTTTTTTCGCCGAGACGCTTCTTATCGCTTGTAACCTGACACCTCTGATGAGTTCGCCGCACGTATTGCGCGACTGTATAGCTATAGCTATATATATATATATATATATATGTAGTGTCGAGTGTATTATATGGACAAAAATTAGTTTACGTTAGGTTTAAATATTAGGATGGTATGAAGGGCGAAAGCCGATATGTTTAAGTCGTAAATCTAAGGTTTAGGATAGCTAGGGTCGGAGGCTAGGCGCCGGTATGACCGTTAGCAATAAGTGTATGTCTGAGTGGAGAAAATGGAAAGTGCGAGTGAGGCTGCATGTGTGACGATGAACAGATGGAGGAGTTGGGTGGAGGGTGTAAGCCTCTCTTCGAAAAAGGCAAAAGAACAGAATTGACCTGACCAGCGACTCAGTAAGACGTATGTACGGAGTTGAGTGAATTGCACGAGGGCGAAGTAAAATAAAGTCTACTTATTGTTTTTAACTTCTTAAATGGACCTTGCATTTATTGATCATCCTTAAACATCCTCGCTCACCCTTAAACCACACATTTCGGTAGTTTATACTACATTTTTGGGGGCTCAACCGGGATAAGGGTAGTTAGCGAACGGTGACAGTGACTGGCAAGTGAAAAGACACGAGTGATAAGTGACAGTGTAGAAAGTAAAGTGTAAGTTTAAGTTCAATAAGTTGTAAATTATGGCCGACCAGGTTGAACAAGTGGTACAAGGACTCAACGCAGTAGAGCTCAATGACGAACGGGTTGCAGGGATGAAGGTCATCAATCTCAAAGAAGAACTCAGACGACGACAACTCCGTGTGACCGGTAGGAAGCCGGAGTTACAGGCACGACTAAGGGCAGCATTGCTGCTAGAACGGGAACGCATTGCTCCGGGCGAAGAAGACGACGAAGGCGACGACGTTGACGACGAAGAAGATGATGCTGAGGGTAACGACGAAGAGGTCCGCGCAGACGGCAACGGCCAATTAAACCCAGACGCAGATACCGACGACGACGAAGACGATGAAGAAGTTTCAGAAGAAGAAGACGAAGCTCCAGCCCGAGCAAGACGACGCAGAAGACGAGAATCACCTCAACGCGCGCTGTTAACGTTCAAAGACGTTGAGGAATCTCTCGAAAAGTTCAGTGGCGACGATTATATGAGTGTGAAACAGTGGCTAGAAGACTTTGAAGAAATGGCTGAATTGTGCAAATGGACTGATGTCCACAAGATTGCCTACGGCAAGCGACTGTTGAAAGGATCGGCGAAACTGTTCGTCAAACACGAAAAATGTACAAAAACATGGGGTAAGTTTAAAAAAGCTTTAAGAGAAGAGTTTGACGAGGCCGTCAGTGGCCACAAGGTGCATATGGAGCTGTCGCAGCGCAGAAAGAAAGCAGAAGAGACGTCCCAGGAGTATATCTATGAGATGCTCGAAATTGCTGCCCAAGCGGATGTCGACACGCAGTCCGTGATTCAATACATCATACAGGGTGTACCAGACGAGGCAACGAATAAATCGGTGTTGTACGGAGCAAAGACTATTCGACAGTTGAAGGAAAAGTTCAAGCAGTACGAAGCCATGAAGAGGGAGATGAAGTCGAGGTCAAAGCCAGCAGAGCAGCGGAAGGACGATAGGGCGAAGCGGCCCGACGGAAAAGGTGTCAAGAAGAAGACGACAGACGAAGCTACGCCAGTGAAACGGTGTTTCAATTGTGGTGATAAAAAACATGTGGGTGCGGAGTGTCCGGCGAAGGAAAAGGGCACAAAGTGCTTTCAGTGCAACGAGTACGGGCATATCGCGGCAAAGTGTCCGACTAAACCGAAGGAGGCGTACATTGTGTCGCGTCCCAATAAACAAAAGTACATGAAGGAAGTGGCTCTAGAGGACCATAAGTTCGTAGCATTAGTCGACACAGGCAGTGACCTTACTTTCATACGATCAGACGAGTACGAGAAGATAGGGTCACCAGCCTTGCATGATAGTAATCTTAAGTTCGAAGGTTTCGGCTCCACAGGCAATACGACTATGGGTGAGTTTACTAAGAATATGACAGTCGATGGCGACGAGTTTCCCGTCGTGTTCCATGTAGTTTCAAGTACGATTCTAAAGCACAGTCTATTGTTAGGTACCGACTTTCTTGACCAAGTAGAACTACGCGTAAGACGAGGTATCGTGGCATTTTTAAGACTCGACAGGACAGACGACGATAAAGTAGATTCGCCACATATTTTCAGAATTAACGTAGTTGATCAAGCGGACGAAGTTGACCTGTCCCATGGTAAAGAACCTTATTATCGCGAGGAGATCCGTAAGGTTATAAAGAAGTACAAGCCGGAAAAGACGCGAGACGTAGGGATCAAGACTAAAATAATATTGAAAAACGATGTCCCGATAGCGAGTAGGCCACGAAGGCTCTCACCGTCGGAGAAGAAGGAAGTAGAAGACTTGGTAAAGCTATGGATGCAGGAAGGCATCATCAGACCGTCTAATTCAGAATACGCGAGTCCGATAGTGTTAGTAAAGAAAAAAAACGGCTCGACGAGACTCTGCGTCGATTATCGCGAAATAAATAAGTTAATTGAGAGACCACGCTTCCCATTACCGCTGATCGAAGACCAGTTAGACTCTCTGCAGGGCGCGGAAATATTCACGACGATAGACATGAAAAACGGGTTCTTCCACGTACCGGTAGACGAGGAAAGTCAGAAGTATACGGCCTTTGTGACGCCAAACGGGCAATACGAATTTTTAAGAACGCCGTTCGGATTAAGTATTTCGCCAATTATCTTTCAGAAGTTTGTGGCGACGGTTTTTAAGGGATTAATTGATAAGAAATATCTAGTTGTTTACATGGACGACTTGATAATTCTAGCGGAAAACGTAGAAGAAGCTATGGAGCGTTTAAGGCTCGTGTTGGAAGTTTCGAGTCAATTCGGATCAATAATTAATTGGAGTAAGTGTAGATTTCTGCAAACGGAAATCGAATATCTAGGGCATATTGTTTCAAAAGATACCATTAAGCCGTCCGAGAATAAGACGAAAGCCGTAGCAAATTTTCCCAGGCCGACAACCGTTAAAAAGGTCCAAAGCTTTTTAGGGCTGACGGGTTATTTTAGAAAATTTATTGAAGGGTACGCAAAAATAGCTAGGCCGTTAACGGAATTGCTGAAAAAAGACGCGAAGTTCAGTTTCGGGGATCAAGAGATCGAAGCTTTTGAAGCACTGAAGACAGCGCTAAGTAGCGGGCCCGTGCTAAGGTTGTATCGCGTGGGGGCGGAGACAGAACTGCACACGGATGCATCATGTTTAGGGTACGGGGCAATTTTAATGCAACTGGGTAGTGACGACGGGAAATTCCATCCGGTCCACTATGCCAGTGGTAAGTCGACACCGGCCGAGGAAAAGTACACCAGCTACGAGCTGGAGGTACTCGCGATTATGAAGGCCTTGAAGAAGTTTAGGGTTTACCTTCTGGGAATTCCATTCAAAGTTATCACTGACTGTCAGGCTTTCGCAATGACGATGAAGAAGAAGGATTTATGTGTGCGAGTAGCCAGATGGGCTTTATTGTTGGAGGAATTTGATTACGAAGTATCCCATAGGCCAAGCAAAAGTATGCAGCATGTGGATGCCTTGAGTCGTAATCCGTTGCCAAGTGCGTTATTGGTAACCGAAAGTGACGACGGCTTGATTGCGCGATTGGTAAAAGCGCAAAATGAGGATCAAGACTTGCGGAAAATATTAGACGCCGCAACACGCAACCAAGCCGACGGGTATTTAATAAGAAACGATCTATTATATAAGGAAGTAGATAATGATGTTTTAGTTGTAGTGCCGAAGAGTATGCAAACCCAGGTAGTGCGCCAGGCACATGAGCGTGGGCACTTCGGGGTGAATAAGACTGAAGCTATTGTCCGCAAAGACTTTTGGTTTAAAGCGATGCGGCAAAAAGTAGAGAAAGTGTTAGCGAATTGTGTGAACTGTATACTAGCGGAAAGAAAACAAGGTAGGCAAGAAGGGTTCCTGAACCCTATCGCCAAAGGGGATGTCCCGTTAGATACGTACCATATAGACCACGTGGGTCCGATGACAACGACAAAGAAGAAGTACCAGCATGTATTCGTAGTGGTCGACGCGTTTACAAAGTTTGTGTGGCTGTACCCTACAAAGTCGACGGATACAGCTGAGGTGCTAGACCGCCTGCGTAAGCAGTCCGCCGTTTTTGGAAACCCACGAAGAATCGTTTCTGACCGGGGGACGGCATTTACGTCGAACGCCTTCAAGGAGTATTGCAAGACTGAGGGAATAGACCACGCGTTAATTACGACAGGGGTGCCAAGGGGGAACGGTCAGGTGGAAAGGGTGAACCGGACGTTGATCCCTCTTCTTACCAAGCTGGCTGCCCCGGTACCTGAGAATTGGTACAAGTACGTAGAGGCGACGCAGAAATACCTAAACGCCACAGTGAGCCGCAGCACAGGTAGAGCGCCGTTTCACCTGTTGTTTGGGGTCAACATGCGGATTAAGAAGGACCAGCAGGTAAAAGAGCTCATCGAGGACGAGTGGGCCACGAGATTCGAAGAAAGTCGTGACGAACTGCGAGAAAAGGCCCAGGAAAAAATCAGAAAGGCGCAAGAAGAAAATCGCGCCAGCTACAATAAAAAACGCAAGGTGGCGCAAAAATACAGAGAGAACGATCTGGTTGCAATTAAACGAACCCAGTTCGGACCAGGGCTGAAACTACGAGGCAAATTTTTGGGGCCCTACAGAGTGACACGTGTTATGCGAAACGACCGGTACGCTGTAGAAAAGGTGGGCGAACACGAAGGCCCACAACTGACATCAACGTCGGCGGATCACATGAAAAGGTGGGTCGTGAAAGATGACCGTGATTCCGACAACTGCAGTGAAGATGAGGACGACATCTGAGGCCAGATGTCAACGCAGGATGGCCGAATGTAGTGTCGAGTGTATTATATGGACAAAAATTAGTTTACGTTAGGTTTAAATATTAGGATGGTATGAAGGGCGAAAGCCGATATGTTTAAGTCGTAAATCTAAGGTTTAGGATAGCTAGGGTCGGAGGCTAGGCGCCGGTATGACCGTTAGCAATAAGTGTATGTCTGAGTGGAGAAAACGGAAAGTGCGAGTGAGGCTGCATGTGTGACGATGAACAGATGGAGGAGTTGGGTGGAGGGTGTAAGCCTCTCTTCGAAAAAGGCAAAAGAACAGAATTGACCTGACCAGCGACTCAGTAAGACGTATGTACGGAGTTGAGTGAATTGCACGAGGGCGAAGTAAAATAAAGTCTACTTATTGTTTTTAACTTCTTAAATGGACCTTGCATTTATTGATCATCCTTAAACATCCTCGCTCACCCTTAAACCACACATTTCGGTAGTTTATACTACATATATATATATATGTCGGAGTGACAGCCGTACGCGGCTCAGGGGCGTCCATGATCACTCTTGCAGGGAGCTTGTTTAATTAAATGTAGTCCTAATCACTAATAACTACAACACAAACTAACATAAAATCTTAACCCACTAACACTGTCTCTATAACAAATTCAATAACAATAGGCTGAAGCGTACAGAGAGACGCGACAACGAATCCACCCTGCCTCTAGATTTCTCAATATAACTCTCAAATTTCCGTACCAACCACTGGCTCGGTTCAAATGCAACTGACTCTCAAAATCAGCATCTTCTAGGGCTGCAGTGGCTACGTTCGACAAAGACTTTGGTTCCCAAAGCCTTCATCTCGCACCTCCCTCTACGCCACTCATTAGGCTAAGAGTCTATAACTAATATCAATACTAACAAATATACCTAGACGTAAACTTAAACTAATTTATTATCAACCGTCGGTCGATATCTAGACTAAACTAAATTATATTAGCTGCCCAAACGCAGCGTCCAGCATATCGCGCCGACACGGCCTTCCTGACTGTCACACGTCCTCGTGTGCAATCATTTAGTCCTCAGACATCATATCTGCAAAGAAAAGCCCAACGCTCATTCTTCGCTCGACCATTCTGACACACAACGACTAAATCTGAATGCCATGTTAAGAAAACCTTCATCTTCATTCTTTGCTTGTCCAATTGGACTTACAATAATCAAAACCAAATGCCATGTTCCCACTTTTGCCATACCTCAGCGCTTGACACGTGCGCTTAATATTACAACAATGATCTCAATATCATAACAGTGACCTCAATATCACAAAAGTAATCTCAATCAAATTATACAGAACTGTCTAATAAACCAAATAATCAGTGAGCTCCGAGTAATAACAATTGGCAACACAACCAAACACAATCGCCAGCCATCTGACCATGTGCACCACAATAGTCAACCATGTGACTACAACAATTGGTATCCAACAACCACCAATTCATATTAGTTAGCTCAGAGGTCTCCTCAGACATGTCTACTACCACACAGGGTCAGTCAGCTCAGAGGTCTGTTCGGACATGTCTACTACCTCACAAAAAGGCTTTTGGTTTTAACCTGCGGTCCTTCAACAAGTCCTCGCAGAGGTTCCAAACACAACACAAGCTTTTGGTTTTAACCTGCGGTCCTTCAACAAGTCCTCGCAGAGGTTCCAAACGCAACACAATCTTTTGGTTTTAACCTGCGGTCCTTTAACAAGTCCTCGCAGAGGTTCCAAATACAACACAATGACCATCTACTGGCCAAACATACCCCATCGTCTACCGTTACATCGCACTGTCTCCGTCCACATAAGTGGGGTAGGATCTTTGTGACTTGCGACTAATAAGCAGACGCATGGATCATGTATACTCACTGGTATACCAAACTTATCACTCACTGTTATCACCGCCGACATCGGCACATTCTGACAGTTCATCTCCACTACAATCATCACAAGGATCAAGCTCTATGGGAACATTGCTATCAGGCATTAATCTTAGACGTTCGTGTGCATATTTATAGGTTCTATTACTATTCAAAGCCTTCAAACAATATCTGTCATTAGGCAGAACCTCAACCACCTTATATGGTCCACGAAACTTCGCATCTAACTTTGTCTGATTACGTTCGTGATTTTCCATAAGCACATGATCTCCTACTGAGAATCTTGAAACTTTTGATTTACCACTATCAAATTTTTCTTTATCGTTTATAGCATTTTGATTAATAGAGGCAATCGCCTGCTCTCTGACACAAGAAAGATCTACTTCTTCTTCTTCTTGATCACTAGTAACCGACAAAGAAAGAGGTCTTGCGACTTTTCCAATTAATAATTCTAAAGGACTATGTTTGGTCGTACGCCCGATCGTACAGTTCAATGCTAGTTGTATGTCATCGAGTGACTCTTGCCACGATTTGTCTTTGCTTAGTTCTACGGCCGTTAGCATATTTTTAAGCGTACTCATTACACGCTCTACCTGACCATTAGCTCGACTTGTTCCAGTAGCAATCAAATGGAGATCAATACTATGACTGTTGCAAAATTCTCGAAAGTCGTTACTCGCGAAACATCTACCTTGGTCCGCGATCACTCTAGAAGGGGCACCAAATAGATTAACACACTGTTTCAAAGTCGTGATAGCCCCAGACACGTCTATGCGTAGTGTATGTCGTAGAAGTACAAACTTCGTAAATGAATCGATAAAAACGAAAACATATTCTTTGACACCGCTTTTTCCACTGAGTTTCCCAGTAGCGTCGATATGAATGGTATGCCACGGGATACTGACTTTCGGAATCGGGTGGAGTTCTGCTTGTATTTTGCCTGAATGAGATTTTGACAATTTACAAGTTATACAGTTTTCGACAAACTTCCTAACATACTTGGACATATTAGGGAACCAATAATGTTGGTAGACTTTCTCCAAAGTCTTTTCCCATCCAAGATGCATGACTGATTCGTGGACATTATTAATAACTGACCACCGAAAACTGACTGGTACTATGGGTAGATAACGACTACGATTCTTACGTTGAATCTTTCTGTATAGGACTCCTGATCTGATTTGATAAGTATTGGCAATGTCCGCGTCAATTTGATCGTTTTGCAATTTTGAAATAATATCACGTAAGCCATCATCTCGTTGTTGTTCCGCTTGCAACCAATTCTCAGAAATTTCGGCCAGATTTACTCGTTTCTGCTCAATTTTCTTATTAACAGTTTCAGTTGGAACTGGGTTTCGCGAAAGAAAATCAGCATGACACATACGCTTGCCTTCCCGATAAATAATATCAAAATCGAATGCTTGAAGAAAAGCCCACCATCTATGTACTCTCGGTGTAAGATCTGTTTTAGTACGTGATGCCTTAAGCGCGTTACAATCGGTAATTACTGTGAAATTTCTTCCTTGCAAAAAGTGACGGAAATGTTTTACAGCGTTGACCACTGCCAGAGTTTCCAACTCATATGAATGATATCGCGACTCCGCGCTAGTTGTTCTTTTACTATAATATGCGACAACGTGAGTTTTGTTATCAATCTTTTGCATAAGTACAGCCCCATATCCCTCCGCACTAGCGTCGGTGTGTAATTCGATAGGGTAAGTCGGGTTAAATATCATGAGGACCGGTTCACTTGTTAGCCTGGCGATTATTTCCTGACGAATATTTTCATATCGTGTATTCCACTCTATTTTTCCTTTTCCAGTTGTTAGTTTATATAATGGTGAAGTTATCTGTGAAAATTTCGGAATGAATTGACGAAAATATGAGGCTAGACCGATAAACTGTCTAAGTTGCGTGACTGTTCCTGGCGGAGAAGATTCAGTTAAGGCTTTTACTTTGTGTGGGTTGGGTCGTATTTCGCCCGCCGTGACTTCGTACCCTAAGTAGTCCACACGTGTTTTCAAAAACGAACATTTTTTCAGATTAAGAGAAAAACCCGCTTCGCTGAGTTTATCTAGAACTATTCTAAGTCTCTCCAACGACTGTTCTACAGAAGTGGCTGGGATCATAACGTCATCTATGTAGCATACTGCAAAAGTATTTACCACCTCTGAGAGTGCTTTATTTATTGCTCTTTGAAAGACTGAAGGCGCATTTCGTAAACCGAATGGCATAGACAAATACTCGAATTGACCATCCGGGGTCACAAAAGCTGTACGTTCAATTGAATCCTCGTGAATAGGTATCTGATGAAATCCAGATGCCATATCCAAGGTTGTAAAATATTTGGCTCCACTCAGCCGTTGTATTTGATCATTTATGAGAGGTAGCGGATATCTATCAGGCACAGTATTGCTATTAAGTTCGCGATAATCGACACATAGTCGATCAGAACCATCTTTCTTTTTAACTAAAAGTATCGGGCTAGAGAAAGGTGAACAGCTTGGTCTAATTATACCAGCTGATAAGAGTTCATCAATTTTATTGCGGACAACCTGTCTTTCGTCCGGGCTAAGACGATACGGTCGTCGCTGAACAGTACGGTTAGGATCGATCAATTTGATGTGTAATTCACCGGTGGTGACTCGACCAGTAGGCGTTCCCACAACAAACGAAGAAACGAATTCATTTAGCAGACCAATTAGATTTGATCTATCCAATCCAACTATATCAGTATCAATTTCGTCAAAATTCTCGATCCTTTTGCCAACATTGCATATGTTAACAGACATGGTTCTCTTTAAACAAAAATTGTCACGAGATAATTCAGCCGTAAAACCTTGCATGATCAAATCGCGACCTATCAAAATATCATTACCAAGATAGTCATCTGGTACCACATGAAAAAGAATCTCAATTGTGTATTCGCCAATGGTCACCTGGGACAAAACTTGCAAATTACTAGCTACGCGAGACCTCCCAATACCAAGTAGAGTCACCAGTGACTGAATACGTTTTCCAGAAAACTTATTAGCCATGGACTCTTTTATCAGAGAGCATTCGGCACCAGAATCAAAACAAAATAGATACTTCTCACCGGATTGTGTTAGTTCGGCAGTGACAGGCTCAATTGTGCAGACATTAACTTGACGTTCTGCAGACATCTTTGACGGTTCGCCCGCTGCATCTCTCTTCGCTTCGTTCCGGCATTCAGGGGCAATATGACCGCTCACGCCGCACTTGAAACAGGTCACAGGTTTCTTCTTGCCTGAGGTGTTACTATGATTACTTCTACTCGGGCCAGCTCCTGATGTTTTCCCTTTATCTTCCTTCTTACGATGCCAACAATCAGGAGATTTATGTCCCATTTTACCGCAGACAAAACAAGTCATCCTCGGTCTCTTACTATTATTGGCAGCTCTTTCGTCCTTACTGTTGGTAGAAGCAGCAGATCTTTTGCGATACGCACTAGCCATTAATTCTTGTTGCAACGCACTTCGTGAATTTATATCAGTCGTGAACGCAAGTCGCTGTAATTGCGGTTCACGTTGAACACAATGCGCTAGCACCGTAGCTACAGCAATCTGTTCGATATTCATGAATTGCCAACGAGTCATCAATGTGGTCACTAGTCTGCCGGCATAAGCAGACAAACACTCATCCTCCTTAGGTTTTCCGCTATTGACACGAATTATCACCGCGGCCGGAGTTTCTACAGAATCATATCGGGCCAAAAAAAGTTCTTTAAATTGAGCCCAATCCATACCGGCATAGCTTATTTGTGAGAACCAGGATGAGGCAGTCCCTTTTAACGCTTTGCTTAATGCTATAATCAGTGAACTGCCTTGGATCGGCTGTTCACCAAGGCACAGGTCAACCGTTCCGCACCAGGCTCGTGCGTCCATTTCTCCTGCAGTGTCAGGATTAAATTCAGGAAAAACGATCCTTGTCGCCTGTGCGGGAGCCATCTCCTTCAATGTCCGTATGAGCTCGAACATACCTCGACTTTGCATGTCAAACATCATTCTCAAACTACTGTTTTCCATATCTTTATGCATTGAACCTTGTTGGACCGAAGCCTCAGGGTCCTGATCAAGTTCCTGCAAGTATCCCACTTCTGATGTCGAAGTGACAGCCGTACGCGGCTCAGGGGCGTCCATGATCACTCTTGCAGGGAGCTTGTTTAATTAAATGTAGTCCTAATCACTAATAACTACAACACAAACTAACATAAAATCTTAACCCACTAACACTGTGTCTATAACAAATTCAATAACAATAGGCTGAAGCGTACAGAGAGACGCGACAACGAATCCACCCTGCCTCTAGATTTCTCAATATAACTCTCAAATTTCCGTACCAACCACTGGCTCGGTTCAAATGCAACTGACTCTCAAAATCAGCATCTTCTAGGGCTGCAGTGGCTACGTTCGACAAAGACTTTGGTTCCCAAAGCCTTCATCTCGCACCTCCCTCTACGCCACTCATTAGGCTAAGAGTCTATAACTAATATCAATACTAACAAATATACCTAGACGTAAACTTAAACTAATTTATTATCAACCGTCGGTCGATATCTAGACTAAACTAAATTATATTAGCTGCCCAAACGCAGCGTCCAGCATATCGCGCCGACATATATATATATATATATATATATATATATATATATATATATAGTCATATTTTGGACAAACAGCTGGAATTGTCAACACCATGTCAGACTCGAGAAGTTTCGAAGCAAGTTTTTTTCTTCGCGATGTTCGGTACCCTCTGTGAAAAATTTGGAATCCGTTCGATGCTCACCCTACCGATATCTCTGGAGAGAAATAGTTCTTGGAACGAACTACAGTTCACACCTGTACTCGCTGTACTCGACGTTCCTATAGTAAGACCTACCTACCTATCCTTACGAGAGTAACGAGCGATCGGATGATTCGAGAAGAGCTTGACACGGGTGATATTACAGCGATTGAAACGGCTAGCGTATTCGGTCGACGTCTCTCTCTCTCTCTCGCATCATCCCGCTCCGGCGTTTCATCTCTTTCTCTCCCGCATCATCCCGCTACGGCGCGGCGTTCCGAAGAGGCCGCGTCTTATCGCCTGTAACGTGAACCCTCTTGACGCGAGGAGTTCGCTGCACGAAGTACGAAGAATGAATCGAGATGCGACTGTAGCTGTGGTTCGTCTCAGCTGAGCCGCCGTCGGACATCGGGATGGGAACACGTCACCTGTAACGAGAATTTTCTCGAGACCTGCGAGAGACTCTTCGAATGGAACGATGCCAGATACGGTTAGAGGGTTAGGAGGTATCCGGGAAAGGTTGCGGTTCGCGAGGGAACGAATCGATGAAACGAGTAAAATTTGGTTTTCGCTCTTTATTCACAAATTAAACCAGCACGATGTATAATCTTATACATGTATGCGATAGGTACAATTCTTTTAACAAGTTCTCACAAGCAGACAAATTCGCATTGATTGAAGTTGCCACCCAAGCGACGCAAATATAAACGTTCCTCGGTGATCGTTTTCGTCATATCTTCAAACAGATGCTCGTCTTCTTGCAGTAGTCTCGATACTCTGCCCGGAAGAAATACGATGAAGTCCTCATCGAGTGCCACGATGAATTTGATTCCATATTTAGTCGTTACTCGCCTTATCTCCGAAATCTTGTAATTTTTCTCGATCTCCAATTCTTGAAACTTTTTTGTTGGGAGGAACGCTTCTAGACGACTAACTTTGTTTATTTTTGTAGTATCCATTGCTTCTGGTTTTGATACTCGTTTCACACTTCTGATCAGGTCGAAAGTTCGCAAGGGACTAACTGTTGTTGCAGAGATTTGTCTTCGTATTTATAGGGTCTGCACGCGTTTGAAAATTACTCCAAATTACAGCGCAACAAATTACGATGCAACAAATTACGACGCAACAAATTACGACGCAATTGCATGTTTCGTCCAGTTGAAATTTGAGACGCTTGTTTTCGTTATGCACATCTACATATATACAATCCTATGTTGCGGATGCGTTCGAAAAATTTCTCTAAATTACGACGCAACCGCTTGTTTCGTCCAGTTGAAATTTGAGACGTTTGTTTTTCGATATGCACATCTACATATATATATTAGAATATATGTCTTTGATTCTAGACATTTCGATGATGCATGTATATAAATAGGCTAATACGACTATGATGCCCTCATTAATTAATCATCTCTCCGAGTGAAAAGTTTGATCGAAATGGAATCGTCAAAGTGCTTGAGATTGATAAGCGTTATGGAAAACGCTTATAAGCTACTGGATCGCGCGCCACAGCACGAAATTGTGAAATGGACCAAATATGGGACCCGCAATATCAGACTTTTGAACAAAATTCTACGAACCTCGGCTTCGACTATAGGTGAAAAAGTACGAATTCAGACGACGATCTCGCAACTGAAATCATTGAGCGAAAAATTCAAAGAGCGACAACGACGTGGTGCGGGAATCAGTACGCGAAGAGTGAATGATAGAGTGCGATGGAACGATCTGGAATCGGTGTTTCGAGGAAGGATAAGAACGGGCACAGTGGTTAATCTTAGACATAAAGACTTGCGTTCTTTTCTCCACGATTGTAAGAAAGTGACCGCCATCCGGTTGAAACATGCACTTCGAAGGGATGGAAATCTCAAAGTGAACGGGGTATTGGCGTGCAAGTTTCGCATAGTGAAAGACGGTGAAATTCTGGAAGAAACCAAATATTTCAACACTAGAAACGGGATTGTACTCCCATCGACGGACATAAAACGGTGGTTTGATGAGAACATTACGGATAAAATGCTAGTCAAGGTGGAGGATTTCCAGGAAAGAGATTCCGGGTGGACATTGGTGGAAATCGATAATTTAGTGGTGAACATCAATCGTTTTGAACCTCTCCGTATGGGTTTGTCAACGTATACTCCACTACCAGCGGACATCCGGATGAAGAAGGCAGTGGTCAACATTCGGAACGAAGACGAGTACTGCTTCCTCTGGGTCGTCATTGCAGCTCTCTATCCAGCAGCGAACAACGCGGATCGGATCAGCTCCTACCCGGACTTTAGATCGGTGTTGAAATATGACGGTATCGAGTTTCCAATAGTTTTGAAAGATATCCCCAAATTCGAAGTGATGAACAATTTGTCGATCAACGTTTACGGTATAGATTCAAATTTTAGGAAAAGCGATATAGTACCGTATTATTTGAGTAAGCATATATCCGATAAACCGACGATTCATCTCCTCATGATCGAAAGCGATGTGAACGCGAGCGTCGGTGAAGACGATACTCGGACCGTTCACCACTTTGCTTGGATCAGAAATCTATCCCGTTTACTCAGTTCACAGGTATCGCATAATCATAATGGTAGAATCCTCCTATGTGATAGATGCTTGTGCCATTTTTACAGTCAAAATTCATTCGACAAGCATAGACAGGACTGCATGAGTATCACTAAAACAAAGATGATACTGCCAGAAGAGAAAGACAGAATTCTTAAATTCAAAAATTATAGATTCAAAGAGACCGTGCCGTTTGTGGTTTATGCCGATCTCGAATGTATTTTGGAACCTACCGCAGGCGGATCGCAGAAGCACGTTCCGCACAGTGCCGCGTACTATTTACACTGCGCCTTCGACGATTCCCTCTCAAAATTCAAATTGAATCGCGGTAAAGACTGCATCGAGTGGTTCGTTGAGGAAATGAGACAAGTGGCGATATTAGTAGATTTCTATTTGAAACGCGTTGTACCGATGAAACCGTTGAATATCGAACAAGAGCACGATTTTTATAGAGCTCGCGTATGTCATATTTGTGAGAAGCCATTCACCTCGGATGATGTGAAACATCGCGATCACTGCCACTTCACAACGAATGGAACCAACGAATTCTTCGACCGTTCACATTGCAGAAGATTCGGGACGCAAGTCACCTACCCTGTGTTTCCACTGAAAGAAAAGTCCTGATTTTCTGAGATTGTTGTTGTTTGAGCAGTCTCATTACGAAAGACCAGTTCACTATGATATTTCCAACTCATGATTACGCAGAATTGATTAAGAAAGTCCAGGGGGCCAAAATTGCGCAGTTTGGCTTCATACAGCCCAAAATGGAAAGTCAAGATGCCTTGGTTTGTTTTTCCCTATGCATCCTAGCGATCTGACACTTGTTTCATCGTATCCAGCGCGTTGAAATACGCCGGAAACACCTTCCATTTTTTTCATACAGCTTAAAATGAGAAGTGGAGATGCGTTGGTTTGTTTTTTGGATGTCGGGCAATAACTTTTTTCCTATGCATCCAAGCGATCTGACACTTGTTTCATCGTATTCAGCACGTTGAAATACGCCGGGAACACCTTCCATTCTCTTCATACCAGCCAAAATGGAAAGTCAAGATGCCTTGGTTTGTTTTGTGGATGGCGGGCGATAACTTTTTCCCTATGCATCCTAGCGATCTGACACTCGTTTCATCGTATTCAGCGCGTTGTAATACGCCGGAAAAACACCTTCCCTTTTTTTCATACCGCTCAAAAGGAGAACTGAAGGTGCGTTGGTTTGTTTTTCGGATGTCGGGCGATAACTTTTCTTCGATGCATCCTAGCGATCTGACACTTGTTTCATCGTATTCAGCACGTTGAAATACGCCGAAAACACCTTTCATTCTTTTCATACAGCTTAAAATGAGAAGTGGAGATGCGTTGGTTTGTTTTTTGGATGTCGGGCGATAACTTTCTTCCTATGCATCCTAGCGATCTGACACTTGTTTCATCGTATTCAGCACGTTGAAATACGCCAGAAAAACCTTTCATTTTTTTCATACAGCTTAAAATGAGAAGTGGAGATGCGTTGGTTTGTTTTTTGGATGTCGGGCAATAACCTTTTTTTCTATGCATTCTAGCGATCTGACACTTGTTTCATCGTATTCAGCGCGTTGAAATACGCCGAAAACACCTTCCCTTTCTTCATACGAGCCAAAATGGAAAGTCAAGATGCCTTGGTTTGTTTTTTAGATGTCGTGCGATAACTTTTTTCCTATGCATCCTAGCGATGTGACACTTGTTTCATCGTATTCAGCGCGTTGAAATACGCCGGGAACACCTTCCATTCTCTTCGTACAAGCCAAAATGGAAAGTCAAGATGCCTTGGTTTGTTTTTCGGATGTCGGGCGATAACTTTTTTCCTATGCATCCTAGCGATCTGACACTCGTTTCATCGTATTCAGCGCGTTGAAATACGCCGGGAACACCTTCCATTCTCTTCGTACAAGCCAAAATGGAAAGTCAAGATGCCTTGGTTTGTTTTTCGGATGTCGGGCGATAACTTTTTTCCTATGAATCCCATCGATCTGAAACTTGTTTCCTCGTATTCAGCGCGTTGAAATAATTGAAGGAGCTTGGGACGCAAGTCACCTACCCTGTGCATTCACTGAAAGAAAAGTCCGAATTTTCTGAGATTGTTGTTGTTTAAGCAGTCTCTATACGAAAGACCAGTTTACTATGATATTTCTGACTCATAATTGTGCAAGATCGATGAACGAAGTCGAGGGGGCCGAAATCGCGCAGTTTGGCCTGCTCAATCAATACTGCCATATTTTTTTCCGAATTCTTCGACCGTTCACATTGCAGAAGATTCGGGACGCAAGTCACCTACCCTGTGTTTCCACTGAAAGAAAAGTCCTGATTTTCTGAGATTGTTGTTGTTTGAGCAGTCTCATTACGAAAGACCAGTTCACTATGATATTTCCAACTCCTAATTACGCAGAATTGATGAAGAAAGTCCAGGGGGCCAAAATTGCGCAGTTTGGCTTCATACAGCCCAAAATGGAAAGTCAAGATGCCTTGGTTTGTTTTTCCCTATGCATCCTAGCGATCTGACACTTGTTTCATCGTATCCAGCGCGTTGAAATACGCCGGAAACACCTTCCATTTTTTCCATACAGCTTAAAATGAGAAGTGGAGATGCGTTGGTTTGTTTTTTGGATGTCGGGCAATAACTTTTTTCCTATGCATCCTAGCGATCTGACACTTGTTTCATCGTATTCAGCACGTTGAAATACGCCGGAAACACCTTTCATTTTTTTCATACAGCTTAAAATGAGAAGTGGAGATGCGTTGGTTTGTTTTTTGGATGTCGGGCAATAACTTTTTTCCTATGCATCCTAGCGATCTGACACTTGTTTCATCGTATTCAGCACGTTGAAATACGCCGAAAACACCTTTCATTCTTTTCATACAGCTTAAAATGAGAAGTGGAGATGCGTTGGTTTGTTTTTTGGATGTCGGGCGATAACTTTTTTCCTATGCATCCTAGCGATCTGACACTTGTTTTATCGTATTCAGCGCGTTGAAATACGCCGGTAACACCTTCCATTTTCTTCATACGAGCCAAAATGGAAAGTCAAGATGCGTTGGTTTGTTTTTCGGATATCGGGCGATAACTTTTTTTTCATGCATCCTAGCGACCTTAAACTTGTTTTATTGTATTCAGCACGCTGAAATACGCCGGAAACAGCCTCAATTTCTTCTATATTGGTCAAAATGAAAATTCGAGATGCGTTGGTTCGTTTTTTGGATATCGGGCGATAACTTTTTTTTCATGCATCCTAGCGACCTTAAACTTGTTTGATCGTATTCAGCACGCTGAAATACGCCGGAACCACCCTCCATTTTAGTCATATTGGTCAAGGTGAAAATTCGAGATGCGTTTGTTCGTTTTTTGTATATCGGCTGATAACTTTTTTTCCATGCATCTTAGCGATCCTCAACTTGTTTTGTTGTATTCAGCGCGTTGAAATACGCCGGAAACAGCCTCCATTTTTTCTATATTGGTCAAAATGAAAATTCGAGATGCGTTGGTTCGTTTTTTGGATATCGGGCGATAACTTTCCTTTCATGCATCCTAGCTATCTAAGACTTGTTTTATCGTATTCAGCACGCTGAAATACGCCGGGAACACCCTCCATTTTTTTTATATTGGTCAAGGTGAAAATTCGAGATGCGTTTGTTCGTTTTTTCGTATATCGGGAAATAACTTTTTTTCCACGCATCCTAGCCATCTTAAACTTGTTTTGTTGTATTCAGCGCGTCGAAATACGCCGCAAACACCCTTCATTTTTTCCATATTAGTCAAGGTGAAAATTCGAGATGCGTTGGTTCGGTTTTTGGATACCGGGCGATAACTTTCCTTTCATGCATCCTAGCTATCTAAGACTTGTTTTATCGTATTCAGCACGCTGAGATACGCCGGAAACACCCTCCATTTTTTTTATATAAGTCAAAATGAAAATTCGAGATGCGTTGGTTCGTTTTTTGGATATCGGGCGATAACTTTTTTTCCACGCATCCTAGCGATCTTAAACTTGTTTTGTTGTATTCAGCGCGTCGAAATACGCCGAAAACACCATCCATTTTTGTCATATTGGTCGAGGTGAAAATTCGAGATGCGTTTGTTCGTTTTTTGTATATCGGGCGATAACTTTTCTTCCATGCATCCTAGCTATCTGAGACTTGTTTTATCGTATTCAGCACGCTGAAATACGCCGGAAACACCCTCCATTTTTTTCATATTGGTCAAGGTGAAAATTTGAGATGCGTTGGTTCGTTTTTTGGATATCAGGCGATAACTTTTTTTCCATGCATCTTAGCGATCTTAAACTTGTTTTGTTGTATTCAGCGCGTTGAAATACGCCGGAAACACCCTCGATTTTTTCTATATTGGTCAAAATGAAAATTCGAGATGCGTTTGTTCGTTTTTTGTATATCGGGCGATAACTTTTCTTCCATGCATCCTAGCGATCTGAGACTTGTTTTGCTGTATTCAGCGCGTCGAAATACGCCGGAAACACCCTCCATTTTTTCTATATTGGTCAAAATGAAAATTCGAGATGCGTTGGTTCGTTTTTTGGATATCGGGCGATAACTCTCCTTTCATGCATCCTAGCTATCTGAGACTTGTTTTATCGTATTCAGCACTCTGAAATACGCCGGGAACACCCTCCATTTTGTTTATATTGGTCAATATGAAAATTCGAGATGCGTTGGTTCGTTTTTTGGATATCGGGCGATAACTTTTTTTTCATGCATCCTAGCGACCTTAAACTTGTTTTATTGTATTCAGCACGCTGAAATACGCCGGAAACAGCCTCAATTTCTTCTATATTGGTCAAAATGAAAATTCGAGATGCGTTGGTTCGTTTTTTGGATATCGGGCGATAACTTTTTTTTCATGCATCCTAGCGACCTTAAACTTGTTTGATCGTATTCAGCACGCTGAAATACGCCGGAACCACCCTCCATTTTAGTCATATTGGTCAAGGTGAAAATTCGAGATGCGTTTGTTCGTTTTTTGTATATCGGCTGATAACTTTTTTTCCATGCATCTTAGCGATCCTCAACTTGTTTTGTTGTATTCAGCGCGTTGAAATACGCCGGAAACAGCCTCCATTTTTTCTATATTGGTCAAAATGAAAATTCGAGATGCGTTGGTTCGTTTTTTGGATATCGGGCGATAACTTTCCTTTCATGCATCCTAGCTATCTAAGACTTGTTTCATCGTATTCAGCACGCTGAAATACGCCGGGAACACCCTCCATTTTTTTTATATTGGTCAAGGTGAAAATTCGAGATGCGTTTGTTCGTTTTTTCGTATATCGGGAAATAACTTTTTTTCCACGCATCCTAGCCATCTTAAACTTGTTTTGTTGTATTCAGCGCGTCGAAATACGCCGCAAACACCCTTCATTTTTTCCATATTAGTCAAGGTGAAAATTCGAGATGCGTTGGTTCGGTTTTTGGATACCGGGCGATAACTTTCCTTTCATGCATCCTAGCTATCTAAGACTTGTTTTATCGTATTCAGCACGCTGAGATACGCCGGAAACACCCTCCATTTTTTTTATATAAGTCAAAATGAAAATTCGAGATGCGTTGGTTCGTTTTTTGGATATCGGGCGATAACTTTTTTTCCACGCATCCTAGCGATCTTAAACTTGTTTTGTTGTATTCAGCGCGTCGAAATACGCCGAAAACACCATCCATTTTTGTCATATTGGTCGAGGTGAAAATTCGAGATGCGTTTGTTCGTTTTTTGTATATCGGGCGATAACTTTTCTTCCATGCATCCTAGCTATCTGAGACTTGTTTTATCGTATTCAGCACGCTGAAATACGCCGGAAACACCCTCCATTTTTTTCATATTGGTCAAGGTGAAAATTTGAGATGCGTTGGTTCGTTTTTTGGATATCGGGCGATAACTCTCCTTTCATGCATCCTAGCTATCTGAGACTTGTTTTATCGTATTCAGCACTCTGAAATACGCCGGGAACACCCTCCATTTTGTTTATATTGGTCAATATGAAAATTCGAGATGCGTTGGTTCGTTTTTTGGATATCGGGCGATAACTTTTTTTTCATGCATCCTAGCGACCTTAAACTTGTTTTATTGTATTCAGCACGCTGAAATACGCCGGAAACAGCCTCAATTTCTTCTATATTGGTCAAAATGAAAATTCGAGATGCGTTGGTTCGTTTTTTGGATATCGGGCGATAACTTTTTTTTCATGCATCCTAGCGACCTTAAACTTGTTTGATCGTATTCAGCACGCTGAAATACGCCGGAACCACCCTCCATTTTAGTCATATTGGTCAAGGTGAAAATTCGAGATGCGTTTGTTCGTTTTTTGTATATCGGCTGATAACTTTTTTTCCATGCATCTTAGCGATCCTCAACTTGTTTTGTTGTATTCAGCGCGTTGAAATACGCCGGAAACAGCCTCCATTTTTTCTATATTGGTCAAAATGAAAATTCGAGATGCGTTGGTTCGTTTTTTGGATATCGGGCGATAACTTTCCTTTCATGCATCCTAGCTATCTAAGACTTGTTTCATCGTATTCAGCACGCTGAAATACGCCGGGAACACCCTCCATTTTTTTTATATTGGTCAAGGTGAAAATTCGAGATGCGTTTGTTCGTTTTTTCGTATATCGGGAAATAACTTTTTTTCCACGCATCCTAGCCATCTTAAACTTGTTTTGTTGTATTCAGCGCGTCGAAATACGCCGCAAACACCCTTCATTTTTTCCATATTAGTCAAGGTGAAAATTCGAGATGCGTTGGTTCGGTTTTTGGATACCGGGCGATAACTTTCCTTTCATGCATCCTAGCTATCTAAGACTTGTTTTATCGTATTCAGCACGCTGAGATACGCCGGAAACACCCTCCATTTTTTTTATATAAGTCAAAATGAAAATTCGAGATGCGTTGGTTCGTTTTTTGGATATCGGGCGATAACTTTTTTTCCACGCATCCTAGCGATCTTAAACTTGTTTTGTTGTATTCAGCGCGTCGAAATACGCCGAAAACACCATCCATTTTTGTCATATTGGTCGAGGTGAAAATTCGAGATGCGTTTGTTCGTTTTTTGTATATCGGGCGATAACTTTTCTTCCATGCATCCTAGCTATCTGAGACTTGTTTTATCGTATTCAGCACGCTGAAATACGCCGGAAACACCCTCCATTTTTTTCATATTGGTCAAGGTGAAAATTTGAGATGCGTTGGTTCGTTTTTTGGATATCAGGCGATAACTTTTTTTCCACGCATCCTAGCCATCTTAAACTTGTTTTGTTGTATTCAGCGCGTCGAAATACGAATTTTCACCTTGACTAATATGAAAAAAATGAAGGGTGTTTGCGGCGTATTTCGACGCGCTGAATACAACAAAACAAGTTTAAGATGGCTAGGATGCGTGGAAAAAAAGTTATCGCCCGATATCCAAAAAACGAACCAACGCATCTCGAATTTTCATTTTGACTTATATAAAAAAAATGGAGGGTGTTTCCGGCGTATCTCAGCGTGCTGAATACGATAAAACAAGTCTTAGATAGCTAGGATGCATGAAAGGAAAGTTATCGCCCGGTATCCAAAAACCGAACAAACGCATCTCGAATTTTCACCTTGACTAATATGAAAAAAATGAAGGGTGCTTGCGGCGTATTTCGACGCGCTGAATACAACAAAACAAGTTTAAGATTCGAATGGAACTACACTTCAAATATTGCCGCCCTGCACCTGGGCGGGCATATTAATTAAGTACCGCAGCACGCGGCTGACCGGTAACCGGCAGCGCGCTACCCTCAAGAGCGTGAAGAAAGGATAGCTTTTCTTCACTTCCTTTCCCGTACCGCAAGGATACACTCGTATAGTGTACAGTTTTTTTTGGAGAGAGAGAGAGTTTTTATTGAGAGTTATCGTGAGTGACATTCGACCCTGCTATTTCCCCGGACTTGGAATTGGTGACCACGAAGATTTGGACTACCCGTGGAAATACGACGACCCTAGCTGCGACCCGGACCAGGTTGTTCTCAACGAGCCGATCATCGCACGTCTCCCTAGAGAGAGGCCGCATCCGTCCAGGTAGGACCCATCGGGTCTCCAATTCACCCCAATAATTCGCCCCACCACCCTGACTACCCTGCCGCGTACCGGGAAGGTCCCTAGTAATTCCACACCCCTAGTCACGACCGTTCTTACCGATTTGAAACGTACCGAAGCCCCCACGTGTCGTTTGCGCTGCGCAGAGGCGAGCCTGGAACGTAAGAGCCGGCGCACTGTGTTCCCGCGTAAACGAGCCGTCTCGCTTCCCTCTCACTACTCCCCTAGTACCGCGCGTTGCCACTGCTACTCCCGTCGCTGCGAGCGAACCCCGACACCTCCGGACTTGACAGCTGATTCTGTCAAGTCAGCTGAAACCCCCCCCCCCCCCTTCATCTCTAGTCCAACGAATATTGTTGAATTTAGTTGTAGTTTTTTGGATAACGTAGAGCCTAGTAAATTATAGTAGAGTCAATTATATTTTATTTGTTGTTGAGACGCCAGGTAGTGGGCGGAGAACAACACTACCTTTTCTTTTCTTTTTTTCTTTTTTTAATAAATATTAATAATCATTCCAATTCGGCCTATATCGTGTCTTATTCTGTGCCCCCACGAATATCCCTCTCCCTAAGCTAGTTTAGGGTTCCGAGAGTGAGAGAGAGAGGACTTCTTCGCGGAGTCTGGCGCCCAACACATTTCTACCGAATACTACCGCCGTTGGGCCAGGTTTGTCCGGCTTACTTTCCTGGAGACCCGACTCCAGGAAACCGTCGTTACAATGCATATTTTACGCATACGTGTGCGTGAAATCGCATTTTACGCCTGCAAAACAAGGCGTAAAATGGAATTTTACGCACACTGCATCGAAATAGTATTTTTCGTAACAAGTGCGTAAAATGGAATTTTACGCACCGAGTTTGATCGTCGCGCACGAGGGTCGGCGAAGCCGGCCCGAGTGTCGCGCGATCATACGAGGGTTTACAATTCTACGCACAAGTTGCGCACACTATTTTTTGATGCAGTGTGGGTAGAATTCGTGAATAATGTGGGCAGAAAACTCCAGACCAATGTCGGTAATATTATCAATTTGTTACGATTTAAGAATGGGAAAGTCCATATCTGAATGCAGGAAGATGGTGTGTTGAAGGGAGGGTCCAGGGGCGCAGCCCCTGGTGGGGGTGCAGGGGGCAAAGCCCCCGCCAGGGGGGGGGCGGGAGGGGGGCGCAGCCCCCCCCCCCCATATAACAAAATTCTTCTGAAGAATTGAATAAAATACAAAAAGGATGGAATATTTTGTAATTTAAAAAAATATGAAGTATGATATTGAGTGTAAAATATGAATTTGAATAAAATGACACCTAAAAAAAATACTATTCAGAATTAAACAAAATAAATTATATTTTTATCAGTAATACAAACAAAATTCATAATTGTGTACTTTCTCATACACTGTTTATCCTTGTTTCTTGTGTTTATTCGAATAAATCTTCCAAATATTATTAGTATTTTATCCCCTGTGACCAATAAGAAGAATTATGATTTTTGTTTGTATTACTGATGAAAATAAAATTTATTTTGTTTAATTTTTAATAGTATTTTTTTTAGGTGTCATTTCATTTCAATTCATATTTTACACTCAATATCATACTTCATATTTTTTTGAATTATAAAATATTCCATCCTTTTTGTATTTTATTCAATTCTTCAGAAGAATTTTGTTAAATGGGGTGGGGGGCTGCACCCCCTCCCCCCCCCCCCCCGCCCCCCCCTGGCGGGGGCTTCGCCCCCTGCGCCCCCACCAGGGGCTGCGCCCCTGGACCCTCCCTTCAACACACCATCTTCCTGCATTCAGATATGGACTTTCCCATTCTTAAATCGTAACAAATTGATAATATTACCGACATTGGTCTGGAGTTTTCTGCCCACATTATTCACGAATTCTACCCACACTGCATCAAAAAATAGTGTTCGCAACTTGTGCGTAGAATTGTACACCCTCGTATGATCGCGCGACACTCGGGCCGGCTTCGCCGACCCTCGTGCGCGACGATCAAACTCGGTGCGTAAAATTCCATTTTACGCACTTGTTACGAAAAATACTAATTTCACATCAAGATATTAATCTCAGATTCATGCTAAATAATTTACATTCTGAATTTTACTGAGTTGTACAATTTTTCCATTTGTGATAATTCGTAATGGCTATAAATAAACTTCAATACCAACTACTATTAGTCAGGAATTTTCACAGAACAAAATTCAGCCTTTCCCATTCACTTTTTGCTTATTAGGAATTGTTCCAACAAAAATTCATTAAAACGCGTTTATCTCGGAACTGTATTTTTGGGTATTCAAAAAATCTCTTGCGCATTGGTTTTGGTCTGATCACTTTCCCCTTTTGAACACATATTCTAGGGCACATGATCTTCAAATTTGTGGAAGGAATTTGGCGTAGTGTCGATAGAATTCATTTTCTGATACATAATGTATGAAAAATTATAATAAAAAAAATACCTCTCCATTGGTAATAGCTGGAATAGGCAAAAAAAGTCTGTTTGAAAATTCCTTCCACAAATTTTTAGATTATGGTAGTATATGTGTGGGGAACAAATTTCAGCCCTCTGCAATAACACTGTATGCACAGGGAGCGTTTCGAAGAAGGACACTTTAGAATTAGAAAAATAGCCATAACTTCCAAAGTATTTGACCTATATACCCTGAGTTTTGGTCAGTTTCTAGTTCAAGAGTTTCATAAATGTTGTCGACATTTGAGAAATATCCATGCACGAAACAAAAAAATTCCAATTTCAGTACTGTCCCCCCTTAACTCATTACACTGGTATCCCCGCCACCTCGGCTCCGCTCGGCTTTCCTAGCCTACTCGTCCCCTCAGGGACCTGAGCGGCATATTGTAAGGATTATATTCTACACGTTTATATCCAGAGTTTGTGTATCGGGTAATGGAATGAGGAACAGTCATGCACTAATTGAATATCAAGTTATATATATATTTATTCGATCTCAGAGTGATCGTCGTTATATCATATCAGTGCGAGTGATTACAAATGATTACTAAAAATGAATCCTCTTGCTGAACATTTCATAGGGGCTCACCGCACCATCACGTCAAGTATAATTATATAGGTGCGTTGCACGTGTCAGTTTAACAAAAGTATAGATAGAACAATATTATGTTGAGAATATAATATAAAGCTCTATGCAACAAGCGCTTTGGTTACATGAAGTACAGGAAATAATGTTATATTGAAATATAGAGTAATATCTACGCAACAAGCATTTAGTTACTTGAAGTACAGGAAAACAATGTTATATTGAAATATAGAGTAATGTCTACGCAACAAGCATTTAGTTACTTGAAGTATAGGAGAATAATGTTATGTTGAAATTATATAAATAAAAAAAAGGCTCAATTCCACCGAAACTACGAACAAAGATAACTGATTCGATACTTATCAGCGTGTGATCGATCTATACTCGATGATGGTCCCGGTGGAAGAGAGCTAGGAGCAGGTGTTAATTTTCTGCCTCCTACTCCTTTTGACTTTTGGGGATTGACCGTCGCGTCAGGTGGCGCTGGCGCTCACAATATAAGGGAGTGCGCACTGTAAATTAGATTCACTTGATCACAGAAAGTAGTGAAATCGAGACGTAAGTCTCCACAAGTATAGGGTGTCTTTCAATTGGTCATACAAACCTGTACATATATGGCGATTCGTCTTTGGAATAGAAAACAATTTTTGGTAGCGAAATATTTCCGAGAGCAATAGTTCTCCAGCGATAGCAATAAATAGATAAGACAATCAGCAGCCAGTTCAGCGTACAAATAAAGATAGGTACCAATAGCGTTTTCGACTGGGGCTGTTGATTGGCTTATCTATGTATTGCTATTGCTGCAGAACTATTGCTCTCGAAAATATTTCGCGACGATGAATCGTTTCCTATTCCAAAGACGGATCGATCTATATGTATAGGTTTGTACGACCAATTAAAAGACACCCTGATATAGTCATACGTATGTAATACATACATTTAACTATGCTGTCGTCATCGTCATCATTATCATATAATCGTTCTCATGATCATTTTATTTACTGATTTTCTGTGTTTCCCAAACGGTCAAAAAATTGCACATATTCCAGGCTAGCTGTTTTTTTCAAAATAATGCAGGACCAGGATCTGGAACCATTTTCGCTGGTTGTCAGGTCAGTGTGCGACGGACTAACCGTGGAACATTGTTCCCCGGCTGCACTCCAGGATGTACGTCTGAGTTCTATCAGTGAGCTCGAAAGACCAAACGCATACGTCGCCGATGAAGTCATTAACACCCTCATTTCGGCAATAGCGACTAGGGATGATTTACATTTTATATCATCGGTCGTTTGGGAGAATGACGATTTTGAAGGCGCGCTGCGAAATGCTTTGGTCGAAATCGGAAGAGACGACGGAACCATTTTGGTTCCCATAGGCAGCCGTGAAA
Source organism: Tenthredo amoena (assembly GCA_963966615.1). NCBI lineage: Eukaryota > Metazoa > Arthropoda > Insecta > Hymenoptera > Tenthredinidae > Tenthredo > Tenthredo amoena. Next base: position 6,562,705 of record OZ016492.1, on the reverse strand, counting down.
GGTACGTAGGTAAAGATAGGTAAAGATAGATAGAGATAGATAGATAGATAGATAGATAGATAAATAGATGTTTATTTATTATTCATAACAATATGTTGGACAAAGCCTAACTTGCGTTTACAATGTAATATGCAAGGTTGGGGTGATTTTTTTTTTCGACTTTTTTTTTTTCTTTTAGTCCTCACGTAAAATTTGGTTGAAAATGTCGAAAAAAAAATTCCCTGGAAGTTACAGCTCTTAATATTAATTTTAAGTACTTTCCCAAAGCGTGCGAAGATTTTACATTTAAAATACACGTAAATCGAGATTTTTTTTTTCAAATTTCTATAGCTCAGCCGCATCAAAAGCAATGCATTCAAAAATTAAAAAAAATCATGAGCGACCTCTAAAAATAAATATTTAAATCTGAAACTTTGAGAAACTTATTTTTCTTTCGTGTACAAGAATTTACCGTGACGAGAAAAAAAAATAAAAAATAAAAAAAAATCGGATTTTGACTGTTTTTGGAATTTTCAAAATTCGTGAGCGACCTCTAAAAATTTTTTAATCGAGCTGATTTTTGGAGAGAGCTCTTAAAACATAATAAACTAACATATTTTCATAGGAGACTCGAAAAACAAAAAAAGTCGGTTTTTTTGCGCCACCCTAATATATATATATATATATCACTGTGATGATCAGTGATATATCAGTGATATATATATATATATATCACTGATCCGCGTCATTCAGCTAGTTTTATGATTGAATAATAACCTATAAACAACAAACAGCTGCAGCTGACAGCTCGCCGTCAAGTGTCAGAAATAGTGATATATATACATATATATGACAATCACCCTCAGTTTGCATATAACAGGGCGTACGTTCGGCTATCTTCGGAACTAGGCATGTTGCTCATCCACGAAAACGCACGGTATATGATTTTGTTTTCGTTCTCTGTTGCAGGTCACATTGGATACTGGCAGTATTTCAGCCGCAATTTCAGTACGTAACAATGTAGAAAGTTGGTATTCCCCTGAAGCTAGGAGCACAGACTTTTCGTGCCGGCTCACTTACGGAGATCGTGAACCGCGTACAGTCACCCACACGCAGCGCCGACCAATCACAGCTATGTGTGAGCGATCGCGACGCCTGTAGGTGAGGCGAAACACGAGACACGAAAAGTTCGTGCTCCTAGCTTGATTGTGGAAGCCGATCCGACTGATCCCAAAGCAATCGCCGTCACGCCTATACGAGCGTACCTAGACATACAGAGAGATTATGGGGAAAGTGCCCGCCTGACTCTATGCAGCCGAGAAGCATTGCGAAAGTGGTGACATGGTCTGTATAGATGAAGCCGCGGGTTCAAAGAGTCAGGCGGGCACTTTCCACATAATCTTTCTGTATACATAATATGTATACGAGGTGTAACAGGATAGACGACGACTATTTTACAGGGTCAACTCACTCTCGACCAAAAATCGGGATTGAAATTTTCTCACCAATTTTGTTCCAAGTTCATCGGTAGCTCGATAAATCACCTAATTCTTCCACTGTCTTTCTTTACAGCAGATTGCATATATTCGATTCAATGCTCGACTACAGCCCCACATGCACCCTCTACGGAAACGTTCTCCGTAGATTCATGGCGGTGACACAGCACCCCACGAATCTTTACGTGAGTATTACCATAAGATCGTATTTCCGATTGATTCGAGTGCACCGGCACCCGCGATTGTTGTCCGTTGATTTTTATACTCAACCTCTTTTCATCCTCTACGTTCAGTAATGTTCATTAATGGGTTCGCGGTGGCTAACTATTTTTTTCCGACTTTTTCGGATACAATCAGATAAAATAATGTTATATCATTTTTATAAGGGGTCATTATAATTATTATTATAATTTCGGCCATCGGCACATGAAATACGACTAGAATGTAGTCTCGTCTCCGAATAAGTCAGAAAAAAAAGTTAGTCACCGCGAACCCATTAATGAACATTACTGTTCTCTCACCCGGCAGATCAGAGACTGCGCTCAGCAGGATCCGGGGTCGAATGATTGTGGCATATTCACAATTGCTCACGCCATTTACGCCACGAGAACGGTATGTAGTAGGCCATACACTCAGAATTGCACAAATCGATTGTCATGGTTAAGGAGGTCGTCCATACCATGCATATCATGCTCGCCACCGCACGGAGAAGGAATTGGGTAGACGACAGCGCCAATCTCGATAGCGGTGGCTTATGTACTGTTAGGCGACGCCACTTGCTCTCCTTGGGAACGCTCAGCTCCCAAACTGTAACGTTGCGATACGCGTGTCAAGGTATACCTCGCATCAAGGTATCGCAACGTTACCACTGTTTGGGAGCTGAGCCAATTCCCAAGGAGAGCGCGTGGCGTTGCCTGTGGTACATAAGCCACCGCTATCGAGATTGGCGCTGTCGTCTACCCAATTCCTTCTCCGTGCGTATAGCTTCCGAATTTATTGGCTTCTTCCGTACTTTTTTCTCGGTTCCTCTGCTTCGTCTTCTCGGTCGTCGCAGCATGGAATGCACAGCCAGGAGGACGTTCATACATTCACAAAATTTCGTGGTCGTCGCTTTTTTGGGTCGGTGCTCAGACGACTGATGCTGAACCGTGACGTCTCGAGAATGAGGAGGGAGGTATGTATACTATATACAATAACTATGTATAATGATTAGTTTATTGATACGACGATCAACCCGATTTTTCTTCCTGTTTTCTTATATCTGGAATTATCATCGTGAAATTTTAGAACACCGCGTCGGGGGCTCAGACGAGGCCAGCGCCCGTTAGCAGGATTCAAGGTATGTGATCGAAGACGAAAATGGCAATGGGTGAAGATCGATTGCCATTTCGCCTTTGCTTATCGATTCACCTTTGCGGAGTGTGAAGTTATTCGTAATTCAATTTTTTCCAGTGATGATCACTGATCCAGATGGCCGAGACGCAACCATCCCCGTTGTCAGGTTCGAACCCGAGCGGTCGGGTGAGTCATTCGGCGCACGGGAAGATTTGATCCATACAAATCAAAGGGGTTTTGTATCGGACAGTAGGGGGAAAGTGGCATGAAAGAGCCAAGTTTGGAAAGAGCCGCTTGCATGCAGAAACTATAGAATTAAATGGAGATGGCTCTTTCATACCACTTTTCCCCTACCGTTTTTTGGTGACCCGGAATTTAGAAATACATCCGCGGGTTGACCGTTCTGCTTGGCTCGTAACAGCACAATCACATTCTTGCTGATCTTTTTCGCAGATTTCGAAAGATCATCTTTCCGAATACCGATCTCGCGCGTCTCAACGCCGATATCCGTAAGCGGGCTGAATACCGGCAATACAGGTAGGTATGAGAGGGGTGTTCCATCCCAACTGATAACCATAGGCTGATCGTGGTGCTCATCACGTAATTGCTTGTATATTTTTTTGCAGGAATTCCTCCGGGGTCCGCGAGGATTTTGCCGGACTCTTTGTCGCAGACCACGAGGAATTTACGAGGTATATATATACATATCATAACTGCGTAGTATTGCGGATCTAGATAACGATTATACGAAACGATAGATACGATTATTAGCATACGCATACGGACGAAAGTTTCATCGTCGCGCGGCGTCGCCGATCGATTTTTGTTCCCTCAAGTGGAGGGGATTCTTTTGTCACTTCTTGGATAAATTATGCATCGATTGTATTCTCGTTCATTTCAGAACCATCTCGCCAGCGCCGGCCGTCAATCGGCCTCGAGGATTTATTGGCACTGAGCGGGGCCGCGCTCGAAGCCTACGGTGAGCATTATTCTTTTCCGTAACATTCATATCTGCCGTTTAATTTGCTAAAATGCATGTTCCGCAGCGACATCGAGCGAACCAAATAAATGCCGAGTCTGCTTCACGAGGTGCCATTTGGACCGGAATTTTAGACTCGCGGATAAGCGGAGGACAGGCTGGTTCGGCCGCCGGTCGGAACGAAACCGCCACTTGAGCCAGGTACACCTGAAAGTGACGCGTTACGTGTGTCCTGGGTGCAACCGTGTCTTCGTCCACAGGTGGAACGGGCAAGCCCACACAAGAACGACGTGTCCAGGACGAGGACGTGGTGCAGGACGGAGACATGGTACAGCTGAATGAACAGAATTGATAATATCTTTTATAATTGATCATATATTTTTGAATGTGTGAAAACAGATCTCGTCGACTAACGGTATTAGGTCGTATCCGTCGAGATCTGATTTCCCAGGCGAATGCTCTAGAAATTTCCGAAATCGAGCATCTATCGGTATTTGAGATACGTAACGTAATCTGCAAATTCATTCATTTCAGATGACTAGGCGGACGAACCAGCCTCTCCTGCTTTCTGTTCTGTTCCCGTTTTCTTTTTCTTTTTCTTTTTTTTCTCCTTTTGTTTCTAGCGAATTGCATTTCTTTTGTTTTTTCTCTTTTGTTAGTTATTGAATTCTTTTTTGTTTCAACGAAGAGGGTTTGGAGTCGGAAAATACCGGGGAAGTGACGAGCCCTGGAGACCTGATCTTCGTTTTTCTTCTTTTTTTTATTCCTTTTTTTCTTTTCCTCTTTTCTTCTTCTTTTTCTCTTTCTTTCTCCTCCGGGATTTGCGGAGGAAGAAGAAAAAAAAAAAACGGCACTTGTCAGAGCCACTCATTGTTAGTTATCGCAAAGGAACGATCTTTCGACGATGTTCGTTACATTTGAACGCACTTTTCAGAGCCACACTTAGAGCATATAGTATATGGAGGGAGCCCTCTGGCTGAAAAGCGTGACGACAAAGACAGGAATAGTAACATGATAACCTTTCTCTCTCAGCCAGGAGCGTAGTGTGGTAAATTTAGTGCCCGTGTAGGTGAATTCAGAATTTGTACTGTACTTTTTTTCGAAGGCTGTTCGCCTTTATACACTGTAATACTATAACATATTATAATATATGATGAATATTAAAGTATCATTAAATTATACTACGTTGAAGAATTCATTACAATTTGAGTTGTAATTTGAGTTGGTTTGACGTGGAATGACTTTACCGCTTGGCACAGCTCTGACGTAGTCACGTGATCAGTTTGAACCGACCAATCATATTTTGCGAGAGAGAGAAAGGTTATCATGCTACTATGTCTATCCTTCCTGCGCTTACCGCTTATGGGATAGGATAGGACGGGCTCCCTCCATATACTATATGCTCTAAGGAGCCATATTGTTGTTAGTTATGGCGGAGGAACGATTGTTCGACTATCGTTCTACATGAGGAACTGGCTTTCCCTGATACCTGAATGCGACGTATGAATCAGATACAATCAATCCAGTGAAATAACTGGTGCCTGGATGCAGCCACTTATGAATCTGCTGCCAGAATCGGTTATCCAAAATCGACAACACTTCCCAGTCAACACAAGTTTCTACCGAGAATATTCCTTGAAAGTAGACGATGCCCATCCCACGGCAAAACCTGCACAGACGCGCACCGCGTGCGTGAAGCTCGTTCGGGAGGGACTGCAATGCCACTGGCCGCCTATCCCCTCCCGCGCCTGTGTTAGTTTCACCGTGGGATGGGCATCGTCTACGTTCAAGGAATATTTTCGGTATGAGAGCTCTTGTAGGAGCTCTTGCTTAAGACGAAACAGCGAGTCCGATGAAACAGTTCTATGAGAAGTCTTTTAGAACTTATTACTTCGAAGTCAAATTCTACCGAGAACATTCGGTGAAAGTAGACAGTTCCCTCCCCGCGGCAAAACCGACACAGGCGCGCACCGCGTGCGTGAGGCACGGCGGGCGGGGCTGGGCGGCCAGTGGTGCTTTTACCGAATCTTCCGCGCTTTGATACTCAACCTAAAAAGCAATCATCACACTGAACACGGAAAAGAATGAACGCGAGTAAAATGAATTCGCCTGATGTGAACATTTATTTTCAAAATTTATCAACGAATTTAAAATCAAATATCAATTACTTGGATTCACGTATTGATTATCAGTGTTTAGAATCGATATTTGAGACAAAGTGGAACAGGTAAGTGTAGGGTAAATCATTGAAGACAGCATGGTCAAAAATTGGTTTATTTATCGATTTATTTATTTGTTCATTTATTTTCAGAACTCAATTTTATTCAAAACATCTGTTCGGAATACTAGTTGTGACGTTGCATATATTTTGCAACAGCCACAGTCGGTCATCGGAGACAGTGAAGACGTGAAGACGGACATCTCCAGAAAGTAGCAGGTCACAGGTCTTAGATTATTTTGATTATTGCTTATGTTATCTCTCATCTATTCTTTTCTATTCTATGATACTCTGTAAACTGTCGATGCTCGGGAAGACTACGCCAGGACGTCGAGGGATTCATCCGATGTCTCAACCGAGGTCTTTCCCGAACTATTAGTTCCTGTCTCTCTCTCTCAAGCTCTCAAGTCGTGGATGCCGCAGGAAAGGTCGAATAAGGACGACTCGCTGAGTCATTCCTTCCGTTCCCGCAGACTCATCAGCCAGGTGCTGGACCACTTCCCGTCAACTATTTCTGGACGTCTCGTCAAGGGTTGAACAGAGCAGGGTGAAAACACAAAAGTAACCCAATCACGCTTCCCGTTGCCGAAGAGTTATCGACCTGGAGTCGAGCTAGACCATATCATCGACTTTCTCGTCAACGTCCCGCTATCGTGGTTACTCATGAAAGGTCCCGATAGTAGAACTGCAATCGTGTGATGCAGGTCTGCCTGTAAGCCTTCCACACCGTTCATGGGGAAATCTGGATGCAGATCCGGTTATTTGGAGCATCAGAACTAGAGATGTAAATGGTAAACGTGACCGGTAAATTACCGTATTTTTACCGCCACAAACTGGTAACGTGACGGCGAATAAATTACCACATTAAAGGTAGATCTATATATACAGCGTATGCCTTTATGGCATTAGAGACGCGATTTGTTCACAATGTTTTATTTGATGAATTTAAATAAATGATTATTATATCTTTACAATAGGTTAAAAATAACTTTCACTGAATTTTAGAGTAATTGGTAAAATGAATGATTCGAATGGCAAATTAATGAATGAATGGATGTGTGAATATTCTAAGTTGTGAATATGAATATAATCGAAAACGGTTAAATCCGTAAAATGAGTATTTGAATAAACCGGGTGAAGTTAAATCATTAGAATGAGTAAGTGCAGAGAATAAGAGCGCAAAGCTTGAATCAAGAAGGAGTAGTCAAAGTGGTAACGGTAGAGTAGAAGTAGTGATGCAGTGTTAAAAAAGAGCTGAGCTGAGCTGAACTGATTTGAAGCTGAAGTTGAAACTGAAGTGATCTGAAGCTGAACAAACCCGCTGTCCTGATGAGTTGTGTGACGAACGTGAGTATAATTGATTCGCGATGCAACGAACGTCACATGTGTTGTCCGACCATACTTAACCGCGTAGCGTCTAAGTATAACCGCCCGTTATCTACGATAACAAATAAAAATAATTTTGACCTATCTCTCAATAGATCGATTTTTGGATCCTACGCCGTCTAGTCCTATACAGGTCTCGCATTAATTATTTAAACAGAAGGGCCTAATTATCTTGTCAGGAATGTATTAGGTCGGGTGAAATGATAGGGAAAATTAACTGATAAAAATAGATTATATTCTTGAACGATTATTTTGAATAAAACGAATGGTTGAACATAAAAGAATATCGTGTGTGGTTAATACAATGAAAATGATGTGTGTGTCGACGCGGGTTCGTGAAGACAGCTTACTTTAAAAGAAACCTTTATATAGGTACCAAACGGAAATATATGCCCTTCTCGATTCTCGCGTTGACACCTAGGTAGTGATAAAACAATATAACGAATGAATCTAATATCGCTCGGAATTTAATATTTGATTTGATGAATCTTTGCAATTTAGTAAATCTTTGTATCTCTTTATAACTCTTTATAACTCTTGCGTTGCAATTCCTTATGGCTGTACGGATATTATATTGCTTAAAACTATATAGCCATGCTCGACAAGTTGGAGACGTCGCGAACTTGCGTGAAGCTGAGGGTTTCCCCGAAGTGATTTTAACACTAGCTCTAGGCAAGATCTGTGGGCTTTCTTAAATTAGCTATTATAGCAAACATAGATAAAAGATATAGGTAACAAGTTGATATAATCTATAAATATGTATATAAGTATAACTAGTATACTTGTGAGAATACTGGAACACAATTTTGATAATAGAAATGGAAATCAGCATGAATGATAATACATGGATAACGATCGTCGTCACTTAGCTTTAGTAGAACCGACCATGGAGGGACTGGGCTTGCGTCGCACCCTTTGATTTTGCGGGTCCTCACCTTTAGGTTCTTCTGACACCAAACTTTGCACTGTCGACCTGATTTTGAATAGTCTCGGACCAATAATAAAGTATCTATGCACTGACTCGAATTTTGTAATGTTTCTAATGAAGTTGATAATGTCCTGAATTTGAAAGAGTGTCTATCACTATAGGTTTTGATTATAGTAAGGGTTTGATCTATGAATTTAAAACTGTATCTATAACTACAAGTACGAAGACTTGGCAAAACCGAACTGTTTAAATGTGTCTCTGCCACAGAATTTAAGTTGAACACTATTTAATTATAATTGACGAGTACTGAGTCCTTTGGGTTACCACTTTGTTAAGTCGAACTTAGAAAGATTTGAACACCAACTCGTGGCTCTAGATAGTACACGGTTCTCTGCATCCACGCACCTCGCGATTTACCAGAAGAAAGACACTTTTTCAAGTTCAGATGCAGGCACGCGGCCGCTGTTGCAACAAAGTATGATCCCTACCTAGCTCGTATTTAGCCAATTAGATTTCTGCATTATTCCTGGTTGGTTCGTCAAGACTTTGGTGACTCAAGTCCCAAGAAGTACACGCGTCAGCAGTCCGTCCTCACATAGTCGGTTTACCGTAGTAATTAAATTATACATATGCTAGATTCTTAAAATTAGCTAGATACAATCACTCCATGCATAACACACATTCCCATTCTTTAATTTAGAATTTCCTAGTTCTTATGGTTTTCCTTGCCTATACTAGGATAATTAGGATTCTATTAGCAAGAGTTATAACGATGTGACTATAGGTGCTAGATCAGCAGAGATGTGGCAGTTCTTGAAACTGCACGCCATAAGCGTTAATCCTAGATATTTCATATTACTATGAACGTGACTTTTTCGACATTAAGAAGGAAGTGCATCTCTTCTAACTAACAAAGCGAATCGTGACAAAGTGCACGTTTTAATAATTCTTCTTCTCGAGTGTCCAAAAAGAAAAGTAGCAGCTACGGTTTCCCCGAATGCTGATGTCTTGTTTAATCTTTATTTAATCTTAACTCGTCATTTATCGATTATTGTAAATTTTTAGGGAAAGCGTAAAGTTGGTACGTAACATCCCTCCCTCCTTAAAGTCGACAACGTCCTCGTTGTTTATCAAGGATATATAGATATAATGTGTAATATAAAAGTAATGTAAAAGTTTATTTAGTTAACTATTCCCCTTTTCTAATGATACTAATACCCGGTAAATAACAATATAAAGATTCAAATAGGGTAACAATATAGTAAAAATAAAGGTAATAATGTTAAGGATTCAATTACAGTTGAACCTTCCGTCCTATAGTGAGACATAGGTATAGACCGACTAGGGAATTCCCGGAGTGTATTGCTACACTGTCAGTAATTTTTCCGGAGGTTCACATTCGCAAGATTTCCACACCTTTAGGGTCACATCAACTAGGGTTTCCCCGGAGTGCAACAAGTTACACTATTGAGTGACTGTCCTTCAGGATAGGTCTTGCTCATGTGCACCTCCTTCTACCCTCTCATTCTCAGAATAGTCGAACACTAGTTCTCTTGTAATTTATCCTAAGATATAGATCAAGATTCGCGGCAGCGAATCGCTGCCAAGTACCCGTAGGCAGGCGAGAGCTAGCCGCGTATATTTTCTCGGCGGAACTAGTTATACCTGTAAGCACGGTGTCATAACTTCGGAACGCGTGAATGTTTTTAAATAAAATTCACACGACAGGAACTCCCTCGCCACACGACCTCGCTGTAGAAATTTGATTGAAATCGGTACACTGGTTTAAGAGATATTAGCCACGAAAGATGATGAAAAAGCATCTTCTTCTTCTTCCCCCGTCATCGATTTTCGCTAGACATTTTCGCTTGAGACCACGATATCTATCGAACGGTTGAATGGATCGACTTGAACTTTGAAACGTGGGTGCAAGCCACTGAAATCTCGCCCCCTATTGATTTTGGTATGAATCTGAATCCACACTCGGTCGGTATGTGCTGATAAAGTTACAAAGCGAGCTACGAAACGTCATCTAAAAACAACATGGCCGTCGGACCGTCAAAATTAAGATCGCCAAGTACCCGTAGGCAGGCGAGAGCTAGCCGCGTATATTTTCTCGGTAATCACAATTTTATAAGTAAAATAAAATATTCACAATTTTATATACAATTATTTATATTCATATGATGTGTTATCTTATTATTATTATTATTATTATTATTATAATCGTACTTGGTGCAAATCGGCAATGCTCATGGGTTTATATCAGTGAATCAGTGAATCAGTGAATCAGTGAATATTTATAACAGTGAAATAGTGCAACGACCGTAATTTCATGCCGATGAATGTTATTAATAATGATTATTGACATCTGCATGACGGCCTCTTGTAATTGCCCGAAATCACCAGGGCAAGGAAAACATTCAGGCAATGATATTTTAAACAAATGCCGGTTAATTAAGGGCAGTTAATACAAACAGCTGGTAGGCCACGGAAAATATGGGTCACCAGGGGAATACACTATGGTAATATAGAACAATTCTTAAAACAAAGAAAAAGAACAACCTCAGGGTAATGCAGAAATTATCGATACGTTACAAAAGAAGAACAAAACTGGGTTGATAACATAGAGCGATTTGAGAGAACCAAGGTCGATAATTTAGAATTATGGAAAATCAATTACAAGGGTCGATAAGGTAGAGTCATCTACCGAAAATGCAAGACGTTGAGGTCGGACCGATACGAGAGTATACGAACATGGACGAATGCACTTACAAGATGCACGCCATGCAACAAATTATGATTAATTAATACCGAAATATATATAATCAGAGGCCAAAAATAATAACACAAAACAATCTTAAATAAACTAACTCAAGTTCCAAAAGGATTTTTAGGGAATTTCTAATACGGATATAGGGAGAATCTTATCGGGTATTCGTTAGTCGATCTTTCCAGAAAAACGTGGCTTGGGTTCGGGACAGCCAATACACAAATTCGCCATTAACGAACGAAAACGACGCTACCTTTTAAGGGGAGGGACCAGTCGATTTTTACCGACATATTTAATTTTTCGAATATCTCGTAAACGGGGCTATCAATCGGATTGTCCTTTTAGCAGCCGATGTTTGACATTGAATGAGTTCTATCTAGCTCCTAAAATTCAATGAAATCTAATTTTTTTTTTTAATTTACATCCCAAAATGTGTGCGTGTCACTTATTTCGAACAAAATCAGAGCCTACGCATCGTCGACGCGAAAATAACTATGTAAGCGCCATTCTACACGGCATGACAAACACTCCTATTCAAAAATATCTTCGTTTCATGCAGTAATAAAGTCTCTATTTGAAAAATCGCAATTCGTTGTAATTAGGGATTGTAAATTTTTTTCGGAAGCCATGATAATCCATAGTTTCCGCAATGCCCGAGAGAGAGCTCAGCGCGTGTATCGTGCGTCGGTATCAAAGGCCGTGAACTGCGCGTTCTTGGTTCGCATGGTCGCGGCGGTACGATGCGGCGTTGAGTGTCTTATGCCAGCTCGGCCGACGTCAGCCAGCGCGGGGGCGTAACTATTTTGTTTAGCATAAAGCCAGTGCCGTGACGAATATTTCGTGGGGGTATTCTTCAGCCCTGGATTTTAAAAATTAAAAAAAAATTCGGTGTAAAGTGCAGCAGGGAACGGTAAGTACTATCAAGTTATGTTTTAAATAATAATTCTATTCATTCTATCGCCATAGAACAATTATTTACCCATTCGTTCGCTGAACCTGTCAAAAATTAAGCAAATATGATATTGAAAATGATGCATCAAATCCCATATGGTCAGGGTCCGACGTCGGCAAAGTTGACACGGAATGTCCCATGTATGGATAATTGAAAAATAGTCTAGTGTAATGAAAAAAGCCTTACAATACATATCACATAGTTTATTACATATTACAGTGACTGAAGTCGATGTTTCAGAATAATTTTTAAATATCAGATTTTTTCAATGTGTTATCCAATATTGAGTAAAGTCAGTCGTATGTCTGCCGAAACGGCATGCTGCGCGGACTTACTCCGATTTGACAAACACAGTAGTGGCGATACTCGATAATAAATAACTCGATGACAATAAATACTAAAATTTAAAAATAAATGCACATATAGGCACAATAGGCACATAAGTATATATATATATATAATAAAATCGTTAATGAATTTTTATGTCTTACAGTCAGTATGAAATATTCATAAATGAATCACGTAGAGAACGTTAACAGTTTTGAATAGCTACGAAAAAAGTATTATCCTATTGTGCTTGTTTTGGAAGCGTGTGTGATTAGGTGAAATAAATAAATTATAAATTAAACGTGTATTTCTTTGATGTATTTATTTACTTATTTACTTTTCTATTTATTTACTTATTTATTTATTGAAATTTATTTATTATTACTTAAAATGAAAAACATATTTCGTGCCCCATCCACCCCCACCACCGCCGCCGCCACCCTTCCCGCCGCCTCCCTTACCGCCGCCTCCCTTACCACCGCCTCCCTTACCGCCGCCACCATTACCGCCGCCTCCCTTACCGCCGCCTCCCTTACCACCGCCTCCCTTACCGCCGCCACCATTACCGCCGCCTCCCTTCCCGCCTCCACCCTTCCCGCCACCACTCTTCAAGCCTTCACCCTCGCTGCCTCCACCCTTCACTCCACCTGCTTTCCCTCCGCCCTGCTTTGTACCACCATCAAGTCCCCCACCTCGCCTCCCAGATCGGCTGCTGGATGGTGACGCTGACCACTTTCGCCGATTAGACCACCTGTACCTAGAACAGTTATAGTTTATTAACAATAGTTGAGTAACTTTATTAAATAGCAAACGACCAACAAAGTACCTCTACAATAACCCGTGTATGTGAAAATAATGCAATGTTTTATTACAGTAATTTTATACTCACATTTCGTTGTGGCGCTCGCGTTCGCGAGAAACCGTCCGCCCCTTCCTTCTCGTTTCAATCGGCGAATTCTGGTGGATAAAATTTTAGTATAAACTCTTTGAGAAGCGTATCATTTCGTCAACGTTTGTAATAACAATTTACTACTAACACTATGACAGAGCTAAGGTTTATTCGCTAACACAAATATACCAATTGTGATCGACGAAACTTGAATTACCAATAACGCAAAAGTAATTGGCAACTCAAAATCAGTATTTAATTCTTTAATAACTCCGATTATATATTTACTATGAAAGTGATACATAGGGTATTCCACGGTTCGCGATACAGGCTTTGTACGCGGGTCCATAACTTTTTCTACTGTCAAGAATATCGTTTACTTGTATCATATAAAAAACTCGAACATATTTCTGGGCGCCAAAAAATTCTTGGTTTTTGTTGATTCCTAATTGAAAAATTTATCTCAAACATATTTTCCGTGATTTTAGTTGCGTATATCTTGGTGTCAATATAGCACCAACCCGCGGACAAAACCTGTATCGCTACCCGTGGAATACCCAATAGATCACTTTCATAGTCAATATGTCATCGGAGTTATTAAAGATTTAACTACTGATTGCATAAATTGAATAAATTAATATTTTTTTTAAATAAATATATTATATATACGAAAAAATGTATACATTTAATTGATAGCGAACAAACACTATAACAATGCTAGCCTTAAATTTTTAAAAACGTTCATAACATGTTCAACTATGTTCATCAAAAATTTTGATCAAATAAAGTCGACCCTAATGGTCGAAAATAATTATAAATTTTTTTTTTAAAGTTTTCGTATTACTATTACATTTGCTTTATTGCAAATATAAATTTTTCATGTTGAAAAGCGATTGTCGGATTTTATTTTTTATATATTGACACCCGAGACATACGCAATGTACTTAAAATATATTTATTTGAAAAATTTAGATTAATACTAAAAAAAAAACAAGAATTTATTTGTGCAAATAACTGTATGTGAGTTTTTTACAAGAACAAATGAAACGATATTATCTACAGTAGAAAAATTTTGTGACCCGCGGCAAAAACCTGTCTTGCTACCCGTGTAATACCCCATATGTAGTTGAATCGAATTGACAATGTATAAGGATAATAACATCAATATTTTAGAGTATTTTATATAGAAAACTGCATATATAATAAATATGTATTGTGAGCAATAATTTTTTTGAGTTACGTAAGATTTTTAAGAATCTATATTATTTGAGTACTCAATCAGATGTAGACGTTGACAAGAATACTATTTTTTAAACCATTTAAAATAAAGATAATAAGAAGAAAGTTTATGTGGATGATCATTTTAGCACATACTGTTTACTTGAAAATTATATGAAATATTACTTATTTACCTCACGACTCCCCCCGTCCTCCAGCTCACTCCCGTCCATCCTCGCCCGCCTTTCTTCAACTCGCCTGCCCTTCTCCCGCTTGTCGATCTCCTGCTCTTCTTTATCACGCTTCTTTCTCTGCTCATCTTCTTTATCCCGCTTATTTATCTCCTGCATTTCTTTATCCTGCTTATCTTTCTCTAACTTCTCTATCTCCTGCGCCCATCTCTCTCGCCTTACTCTCTCCTGCTTCTCTCTTTCGATTTTCTCCGTCTCCTGCTTCTCCATCTCCAGCTTTTCTTTTTTCGCTTCCTCCAGCTGTTTTCTAATTTCCTGCAGCTCCTTTTCTGCCTGCTGCCGGGCCTCCCTCAACATCTTTAGTTCAGCAGCAATTTCGTTCTGTGACATTTTCTGATCGAGACATAAATAATAACGCTAATGATTATGCTATCTACCTGAACATAGATAGATAGATGAATTAAAAAGATTTCAGATAGATCGTTCATTACCAGATCATAGACGGATAGATAAATAATATCGATTTTAGATAGATCGTTTATTAACAGATCATAGATGGATAGATGAATTAGATAGATTTTAGATAGATCGGTAATTATCAAGCCTATATTAATATTCTGCATAAGTATATGAACAATCAAATAATCAAAAATATATAGTATATGAAACAATAAATGCATAATCGAATACTGAATAAGAGTAGTGTGATATCAAAACGGATGAGAATGAGAGCAGCCAGCCATAGTCTAAAAAATTTCTACTTACCGATACGCTGGTTTCTGAACGACTGTGATGCAGCGATCGGAGCAACTGATATTATATCACCAAACAGAAGACGATCTCTTTTGACGCTGCGGCACCGAGGGAGTGCGTTCGCGAAAAACAATTGCACGACGTATTGTTGTCTGGTACCATCTGGTACGGTCGAAAACGAACGTGTAACAGAATTTTGCGAATTTTGGTATTTAGGGTGAAAATAATTACTTATCACAATCGCGGAATGTGATTAGTAGTTAATTTACATTTGATTACAATTTTTTTAAGTAAATCTGAAGTTTATTCGCAATAATTACAATTGTCAAATTTTATTGTAGAGATTATTATATAAGTATAGACTTATATATATATATATATATATAGACTTATATAAAAGAAACATGCTCGTGTACATGTATATATCTTTGCACATAGATAAACTATATATACCCGTATATGAAGCATTCTTCATCAACTGGGCCACTTTTTTTTTCACCCTCTCCAATTTTTTTCCAAAATCTGCCAGTTTGAAATATTAGTCAAAAGGAACGTCTGTGATTTTTTTTAGATTTTTTTACGCTTCCGTTCAGGATTTTCAATTTTTCATTACGAACACTGTATCTCAAAAAATATTCATCAAACAAAAAAAACATAAGAATAAAAAGTTTTTTATTTTTTCCGCTTTATCGAAAAAAATCAAAATCACAATTTTTCTGCACTGAGAACATTGAAATTTCGCAAAAAAATGAGAATAACATTTTTTTTAAACTAATAACACACTTTCGATTTCGGTACAAATTTTACAGGATGTCTGTCATTGGGTAAAGAGTCTGCAAAAAAAAATTCAGAATGGCACCTGCAATGGTCACGATGAAAAAAAATAAAAACCCTGCGAAATCTCATAACCGCGGATATTATTTTAAAACAAAAATAGTTGCTGCGTGTTATTTCGAACATGAACATGTTTATTTCGAAAAATAATGGACTTCTTAGATCCAGGTACGAATTCCTCACGATGGCCGACGTTGTATAGGAATCCTCTTGGAACCGGCTATGAGGTTTCGCAGGATTTTTATTTTTTTTCATCGTAACCATTGCAGGTGCCATTCTGAAATTTTTTTCGCAGACTTTTTACCCAATGATAGACATCCTGTAAAATTTGTACCGAAATCGAAAGTGTGTTATTAATTTAAAAAAAATGTTATTCTCATTTTTTTGCCATATTTCAATGTTCTCAGTGCAGCAAAATTGTGATTTTGATTTTTTTCGATAAAGCGGAAAAAATAAAAAACTTTCTATTCTTATGTTTTTTTTTGTTTGATGAATATTTTTTGAGATACAGTGTTCGTAATGAAAAATTGAAAATCCTGAACGGAAGCCTAAAAAAATCTAAAAAAAATCACAGACGTTCCTTTTGACTAATATTTCAAACTGGCAGATTTTGGAAAAAAGTTGGAGAGGGTGAAAAAAAAAGTGGCCCAGTTGATGAAGAATGCTTCATATAGTAATCGCCACAATTACATTTGACAATTTATAATAGAGCGAATAATCTTCCTAATAAGGTCTAAGCCAAACTGTCGTATTTGATGACACATACGACCATTGACTTTCATGATTTCAATTTTATATTTTTGAATAATGTCTTTTTTTGATAATTTTTTAGTATACGACTGATATAATTTTAATGACAGTGTAACATTGCATTTCAACCTGTCACCCATTACTTTGTATATCGGGGGTTCGATGAACCTGCACTGTTTGCTCAGACAATAGGACCTGTAATTCGTTTCAGCGTTCCAGCAAAAAACGATGAACCTGTTATTCCTGATGTAGAGTTCTTTAAATTTCATATCGTGGCATATACAGGGTGGGACATTCAAAGTATTACAGAGCAATAGCATTGAAACTATTCACTATATCCAAAAAAATTTTAAATTAAATTAATACAGAGATATACACAATGGTACTCACTTGTTTATATCAGAAAATTAACAAGCCGTTCACAAATTCACTTTTAGTCAGGATTTATCAATATATTGATATATTAGTCTTCGCAACCAGTGATGTTTGGAAACACACTAATATAAACTGAGCGCATAAAACAAAATTTATTGTCGCTGCGGCACCGAGGGGGTGCGCGCGCGAAAAACAATTGCACGACGTATTGTTGCCTGGTACCATCTGGTACTGTCGAAAACGCACGTGGAACAGAATTTTGCGAATTTTGGTATTTAGGGTGAAAATAATTACTTATCAAAATCGCGGAATGTCATTAGTAGTAAATTTACATTTGATTGCGATTGTTAAATGTAATTGTGGCGATTATTATATACGGGGATAGATAGGTACACAGGCATGTATCTTTTATATAAGTTAATTATAGTGGATCGGTATATAAGTATATTGGTGTATAAGTATATACCTCGGTGTATAAGTATATATACCAGTGCGTGTCGGTACAGCGCAGTCCGCACGGGTATACAATGATATAGGAGTAAATGAATGTACATAGGATGCATATTGGCATATGTATATGGCTATTTATATGTATAATAAAGTCGAATATACAGCTATGTCACGACGTATATAAGCATTTACGGCTATTTATCGATAAATACAACTATATATCGCCGAATAGTGGTATATCTCTGTATATGAAGGCATGTATGATATGTAGATATAAAGTCGTGAATGCCTATATATACCGTGGTGGACTCGTATCAGTCAATTTGTAACAGTAAATGCTTATGGGGTATTCCAGGAATTTTCGAACGGTCTCGAACCCTCACCCCCTCCGATTTCAAAATGAATTTTTTCAGTCGTAGCCCTAGACCTTTAAAGGATTCAGGAATTTTTTCAGATTTTTGCGATCATCCGTTCGCCAGTTGCAAATTTTACAAAATCACTCATTCCGATAATTTCGTTTTTTTCAGTCAATTTTAGTTCAAAAACAAAGAATCGGACAAAAAAGTTATTTGTACATAATATGGCGGGATTCAAGCGTACTTCAAGATAGTAATATTTATCATTTTTTTTAAAGCCTGAAACTATCGATTTTTTCAGAAATAAAGCTAAGATTTTGATTTGCGAGAAAACTCCATCTTTTTTTTTTCTTAAATTTTTACACAAAATTCTGCGTAAAAAAGGAAAACTTTTGAGACCCATTTCACGATGGGCCGAGCATGGGCTTGTGAGTTACAGCGATTTCAATATCTCGAAACGGTCGAAATTCGCGATGTGGCGTGCGGCAGCCCGAATGGTTGTACAGCGAGACGCCGTCACTCGTCTATGTACTGCTATAATTACGACATCAACAACGTCTGAGATATGACTAAATATTGATGTAGGAATTTGGTTCACTCGTAAATTTTGTAGAACGTAGTTTTATTGGTTGTCAGAAATATTTTATGAAACTTATATTTATGTGATATCTATGTTCAATTTTATTAACACATTTTGCACCTGGATATAAATTTGTGTACTACATACTCCCAAACTATAATTTAAAAAAAAATGCATAACTCATATTAGATGGCTCCTTAATATCTCGTAACATAATTGTGTCACCAAGTTTGAACAAAATCATTATTTTTTAAGTTTTTTAAAATCGCACATTTTGTGCTATCTAACGAAATTACTGACTCTACGGAGTATCAATTTATTGGAATAATTTAAAAATGGGATATGTCTCGAATTGCACGTCTGCAGAATAACGCTTCACCGTCACCGTCCCGTCATCATTTGGTATGATGCAATGGTGTTTCTGAGTTCGCGGAATAGATCTCGCGTTTAAAAATCGGTCTCGTAGAAATTCTTTCGCATTGTCGTAGTCAGTGGTGTCGGTATATTTAATGGTTATTCCGGGTAGATTTGTGGGTTGAGTAGCCCATTCAAATAATTCGCGTGGCATCGTTATCTGCTTTTCTGCTGCTAGTTGAAGACTGGACCTTGCAGCCAGCCTTTTTACCGTCCCCCCTATACCGTCACACGGCCCCTTTCCATGTGCGGTAGCCGTAAAATGCCACTCTGCTGGCACCCCAAAATCTTTACGGTGGTTGTACACGTTGGAAAAATTTTTATAATTTTTAAATTGCTGGGGTGCACCATCAGAACAGTAATAAATCCTTGATACCCTGTCGATGAAAGTCGAAATAAATTCGTTTATAATGCGAGAAAACACGTATACAGCAATTGAATCGTGGTGCATGCAATCGGAAATTATCACCATGCTGTTATGTTCTATTGCCGTCGCAGTCTTATAGTAAACAACAACTGGATATAAAGTGGCCTGGTTATTATTCCAGTGGAACCCAGGCGCTGCGTTTTGAACAATGAATGCATAATTCTCTGCAAAATCACACATAATTAAGCACTCTCCGATGCGAAGGGAACTTTTCAAAGACTTGATGAAGTCTGATTGCTTTTTTGCAATAAACGAATGCGGCAAAAGTGTTTTTGCCTGACTGCAGAAATCCTCAGCGAATTCGGTAGTACTCTTTAAAAATGTTTCCAAAGTTGTACGCGGCTTCGACACCCACTGTCTGTATTTCACATCTTCTATATCATTATCATCCAAAACTTTGATGATTAACGTCAGTAACACTTCGATTCCGGGACATTCTCTGCAGGTACCGAGGTAGCATTGAGGACCAGAATTACTACATATCAACAAAGCCAAGCAATCCTCGTAACCCACTAAATGATGATTTGAATCCTTCGTTAAATTTTGTAAATTACAACCTGGAATAATAATACAGTAGACTTCAGTTTTTCCTTTTTCAATAACTGTTCAGGAATAGGTTACGTGAAATACAAAAGAAATATTTTAGAAATATTATAAATACCTTGCATCATCAATTTGATATTTTGATGTATGGAACACACGCAAACAGTATGTGTTCCGCTGGATCCCGCCAGCACGCAATGCTTGGGTCTCAGAGACGCGAATGTTGAAAATCCAATTTTTATTTCGGGATTTCTTTGTTGGAAAATGTGATAGAGTTCCTTAAGGTTGGATAAAATGAGTCGCTTCTGCCGATGGCTTCTTGTTCCATCTTGATTTCGCACGGATATATAGTCCTTCATGCCTGGCATTATAACACTCATTTCGTCATCTTCATAGAATTCTACAACCTTCGATTCAAAGCTGCTTGGTGAGACGTTATCTATAATTTTGAAAACTAACGTTATTTCAAGAATAACACTCATATAAATCTGATGTATTTCGATTTAGATAAAGCAGTTCTTACCACGTATACTATTTGGTGTAGCGAGTACCCCCTTATCTTGAAACAGCCTTTTCGCAGTCCTTGCCATGTACAATGTCGTGTCCATTTCTTCAGCTATTCTTGCAATACTCCATTCTTCTGGCATGAGAGTTAATATCTGATATTTCAGATTTTTATTGGTTTCAGGAGCGTGAAATTTCCGTTTCAACTTGACGATCATTTCCGAAGTATTCCAGTTATTATCTCTCGACCCAGATGTTCTCGGCTCAGTGCCTAACGATTGTCTCAAGGTCCCGGCGATTGCGTTCACTTTATTTTCTATCCATCCTTTACTGGAGCATTTCAATTTCTTTTTTGGGATTGGTGACTGGCTGATTAGTCGGAGCGCATCATTTACTACCGGCAGCTTTGTTTCAATGCTCAAATCGGATGTTTGGCTACATAGTGGCGAGATATCTTCTGCGCTGACAACGTCTTCTGTAAAACCGAAATCAGACAATTTGAGGTTACAATTGCTCGTCTTATTTGAAAAAAAAATCACAAGAGAAAGTTGAATTAAAACTAAAAAATAGGTGGAAGTATTTTAATGTCTTTCAGTAATTACCTGGTGGGACCAAGATATTTGGTTCGGATAGATTTGCGATACGTTTTCTACAGGAGTTGCATAATAGATCAGACTGAAGTAGGGAAGGCCATTTTTTTAATACATTTTGCGATGGATGACGTAGCCCTTGTCTTTTATCATGACTGCCCAAGTTGAACGGATTATAACAACGATTTACATGCCGCTTCTTAGATAACGTCGTTTTCCGCCGATCCATGTCGCAGTGAATCATTGTTCCTATTGCACGTTATCGTCGAATTGCTTGCTGCTACCACGGACCCAATGTTACAATGCTTATCACCATTGAACTATTCTCGCGCATTTACCACACTTCACGTCGTTGGCGGACATTCACTTGGCACGGCATCACCTTGTTTTTGTGATTTGGTAACGCAAGTTTATTGAAAATTTGTATTTCTGCAGCATTTTTGAGGTGAGGTATGTCAATTGTCAGTTACAAATTGCAACAATCAAAATAGCTGCTAACATATGGCGGCCGACGTTCAAAAAAAAAAAAAAAATGTACAAATTTGATTTTTAAACCAATCGGTATTATACTCGTCTGTGGGTTCTCCTAAGTGTCATTTCGAGGTTGAAATTGCAAGATTCAAAGTAGCCCCTTCAATACGGTGGCTAACATTTTCAATAAAAGAACAAATTTGTTGAGTTATTTTCAAACTTGATGTGTAAGCGTTTTCGACCACGCTTCGAGGGCGCTATAACATCTTGATGAAGAGGCGCGCGTGCTCGGGCTGCCGCACGCCACATCGCGAATTTCGACCGTTTCGAGATATTGAAATCGCTGTAACTCACAAGCCCATGCTCGGCCCATCGTGAAATGGGTCTCAAAAGTTTTCCTTTTTTACGCAGAATTTTGTGTAAAAATTTAAGAAAAAAAAAAGATGGAGTTTTCTCGCAAATCAAAATCTTAGCTTTATTTCTGAAAAAATCGATAGTTTCAGGCTTTAAAAAAAATGATAAATATTACTATCTTGAAGTACGCTTGAATCCCGCCATATTATGTACAAATAACTTTTTTGTCCGATTCTTTGTTTTTGAACTAAAATTGACTGAAAAAAACGAAATTATCGGAATGAGTGATTTTGTAAAATTTGCAACTGGCGAACGGATGATCGCAAAAATCTGAAAAAATTCCTGAATCCTTTAAAGGTCTAGGGCTACGACTGAAAAAATTCATTTTGAAATCGGAGGGGGTGAGGGTTCGAGACCGTTCGAAAATTCCTGGAATACCCCTATAAAAATGTTTCGAATAAAAGTTTCATGGTTCGGAGGGTGAAAGACACTGACTATCGTAAGTTCTATGCGGTGGAGGTTTACAGGGTTATTCGAAGGTCAACACTGTTTTTTCAACGGGATCATATACTTTTTTTCACAGATTTTGATTTTGCACATAAAAATACAAAACTTTTATTCCACGTTGTTTTTTCTACGACATCAATTTTTAAATTATAAAGCCGATCAGAGAAATCGACTTAGAATCTTGATCTAGATGTCATAGAATGCCCCATATATTAATATTTACACATATATAACCTATTTATCCCCGTATGTATATATATATATATATATATATATATATATAAGTAGATCGTATATATATACGAGGATACATAGGTTATATATGTGTAAATATAAATATATACATATTAATATAGACATTATACTTATGTGCCTATTGTGCCTATATGTGCATTTATTTTTAAATTTTAGTATTTATTGTCATCGAGTTATTTATTATCGAGTATCGCCACTACTGTGTTTGTCAAATCGGAGTAAGTCCGCGCAGCATGCCGTTTCGGCAGACATACGACTGACTTTACTCAATATTGGATAACACATTGAAAAAATCTGATATTTAAAAATTATTCTGAAACATCGACTTCAGTCACTGTAATATGTAATAAACTATGTGATATGTATTGTAAGGCTTTTTTCATTACACTAGACTATTTTTCAATTATCCATACATGGGACATTCCGTGTCAACTTTGCCGACGTCGGACCCTGACCATATGGGATTTGATGCATCATTTTCAATATCATATTTGCTTAATTTTTGACAGGTTCAGCGAACGAATGGGTAAATAATTGTTCTATGGCGATAGAATGAATAGAATTATTATTTAAAACATAACTTGATAGTACTTACCGTTCCCTGCTGCACTTTACACCGAATTTTTTTTTAATTTTTAAAATCCAGGGCTGAAGAATACCCCCACGAAATATTCGTCACGGCACTGGCTTTATGCTAAACAAAATAGTTACGCCCCCGCGCTGGCTGACGTCGGCCGAGCTGGCATAAGACACTCAACGCCGCATCGTACCGCCGCGACCATGCGAACCAAGAACGCGCAGTTCACGGCCTTTGATACCGACGCACGATACACGCGCTGAGCTCTCTCTCGGGCATTGCGGAAACTATGGATTATCATGGCTTCCGAAAAAAATTTACAATCCCTAATTACAACGAATTGCGATTTTTCAAATAGAGACTTTATTACTGCATGAAACGAAGATATTTTTGAATAGGAGTGTTTGTCATGCCGTGTAGAATGGCGCTTACATAGTTATTTTCGCGTCGACGATGCGTAGGCTCTGATTTTGTTCGAAATAAGTGACACGCACACATTTTGGGATGTAAATTAAAAAAAAAAATTAGATTTCATTGAATTTTAGGAGCTAGATAGAACTCATTCAATGTCAAACATCGGCTGCTAAAAGGACAATCCGATTGATAGCCCCGTTTACGAGATATTCGAAAAATTAAATATGTCGGTAAAAATCGACTGGTCCCTCCCCTTAAGCGAGAAAACTTTCTCAGAAAAATCGATTTAACGGGATACAATTATCAAGGCAATATTAATCAGGAAATTAGAACTATGTTCAAAATATAACAAAACTAAAGCACAGCAATTCAATATTATTTGAATTGACTCGAAATTCTTTAATTTAATTTAGAATCTATCGGAAAGTCACCAAAGATCGGAAGCTTACCTTAATTCACAAACAGCTCTTCCAAGGAACAATGATATGAACCACACACAAAAGGATCTCGTTGGAGAATCAAAGTTTCCTTTGAGTGATGGAGGGACGGGATCCGGTAATCACACAAGAAGATAAATAAATAGCACAACAAAATTATAAGGAATCAAACACCAAAGATAATAAATATGAGAGAAGATCTCTTAGACAGGAGTCTTTAAGATATCACGATAAGGGCTGTTTCTTTGAGATAATACGATAAGGACTCTTCCTCTAACGGTATCCAAACAAGAAGTGGCGTGTTTATGCCTGTTGCTAATAACGCTTAAATTTAGGAGAGAGAGGGAAACAACTGCATCTGATGCATCCAATTAGCGTGCAGTTTCTTTATTCTTCTTAGATCGTCTATTAGGTGGCGGACGCGACAGGTCCCGTTTGGTACTCAGAGCTTTCGCGAGGGGGTTGTTAGATGGCATCTTAGGTTTCGCGATATCTTGGAAGGCGGAAATAACTACACGTGAACCGGTGGACCAGGCCGGTTGGGACAGATGGGAAGGAGGTAGGGCTGTTCTTGGCGATAGGAGGATTGGATGCAGCGCTCTTCCAGGCATATCTCGGGATACGAAGATCTTTGTCACCCTCGCTACTGACTCTGAGGCTTCCAGGTAACCTGCCAGGTGCAGATGGGTAGTTGTGTGTTCTCCCTCGTTACTCCGGGCGATTCGGCTCGTACGATATTAGAGAGGGAATAGGACAGAAAATGGTATTAAACGGGATCGGGATTACAATAAGGAACCTTCGGAACTTGAGCTATAGACTTCTTGTCTCGATACGTATTTCTTTTCGCGGGATCACTTGCGTCTGGGGAGGAGTCGATTGTTCCTTCACGAGGCAAATACGTTGTCTCGTTACAATACACACACAAAAGGTTTAGAGTTCACCTCTCTCTTGAAGTTCTGTCTTTATCTCTCTTACCTAATCTTATAGTTATTCCTTCTTTTTGTCGAATGCTAATCTTTTCTCCTTTCATTTCAAACATTATTGGGTCTGTCTTGTTTGACCTATCGAGACCATGCTGCTTTGCCAGGTGTTCCCAATAATCTTGTAAATCTTTCTCATCTGTAATTATTTCAATTGCCTTTTCTTTAGTTAACTTTTTCTGTCTTTTTCACTTCATTTTTATCTAGCGCGCGCTAATTTATCTTAAAATTACTTTATTATTATTCAGATTTATCTTTCTACAATGTCAGTAACGTTAAAGCTGGCGGGAATTTTGTTTGTATACTTCCGGAATAGGGAATCCGGAATTGGACCGGAGAGAGAGAGAGAGAGAAATAGACATGGCGCTAATCTTCCATCTCTTTCTATCAATGGTCTCGTTTCGCTCTTCTTTTTCCTTGTCTTTTATATTTTCGTTTCTATTGACGCTCTTTTCATTTCACTCTCTCCCTCCTGTTCTGTGTATTCTATTTGAATTGACTTTTTTCGATCATGCTTGCGCCTTCCCCACTTGTTGTTTCACACGCTTGCTTTTACCGCCATCTTGACCATGTCGTTTCTGCTAATTTACCCGGCCGGTGTCTTTTCCATTTTTCTATTCTAACACTTTTCACTTAATTAATTCAATTCTTCTACTTACATTGATCTGCCTGGAGGATCTCATCTATTTCCTTCTTGATCTCTTTTTTCTCAATTTTGTCGTCCGACATTGTTCTTTATTTCTCTCTTTTTATCACTTCTTTTTCACTTTTTCCGC
Source organism: Tenthredo amoena (assembly GCA_963966615.1). Classification (NCBI taxonomy): domain Eukaryota; kingdom Metazoa; phylum Arthropoda; class Insecta; order Hymenoptera; family Tenthredinidae; genus Tenthredo; species Tenthredo amoena. The sequence continues at coordinate 6,536,687 of OZ016492.1, read as the reverse complement.
TCAGTGGAAACGTGGTGTGGGTCCATAACCTGATGGATTATGGGTTATGAATAATAATAGAGCGATATTTGTCCTTGTGGTTTTCTTTATTATCTTCACTATTATGATGCCGTTCTCTATAAGAGCTCGCCGTAGAGTGCCGGGGCTGCCGGGTCACGTGAGTGGGCCCGGCAGGCCGGAAGTGGAGAATACCGGGAGGTCGCGCATTAGTCGCACTATTTCAATACTATAGATATATATATATATTTTCTGCCTGACACGTTTTCCAGAATTCTGTTAGGACCAGTATTGTAACGTATTCGGACCGTACAGTAAGACCGAACGACCGAATCACGACCATACGACTGCCCAATTAGTCTCGCGCAGATGATACGAGCTCCGAGTGACGTCACAAGTACTATATAAGGCGGCTCTTCAAGCCAACGAGCAGCGATTAGTACCAAAGCGGTCAATCGACTCACAACAAGTAAACTCACAAACCTCAAAACTCACCTAACCTCAAATCTTAGAATTCAGATCAAAAATATTGAAATTGGCTAAAGCAGCAATTTACAGATAGAATCAAAAGAATTCAGATCAAAAATATTGAAATTGGCTAAAGCAGCAATTTACAATTAGAATCAAAAGAATCCAGATCAAAATTATTGAAATTGGCTAAAGCAGCAATTTACAATTAGAATCAAAAGAATCCAGATCAAAGACAAAGAATTGGCTAAAGCAGCAAACAGAACACAGCAAAGTAGAAATAGCAAAATAGAATAAGAACCGACCTTTATTATTTTATTATATCGAGTCATCGTTATATTTTTCTGTTTCATTATTAAGCTAATACTAAACAATAAGCACACATTGATAAATCATATCTCACAGAATCCTTGCGTTTCATTTCGAGTTATGATTTCATTCCTTAATTAACATAAATTCTTTCAGAATAGAATCACTTGCAGTTAACATCGTGTTTAGCTAGCTAGTAGACAGCTTCGGTGCGATACACTCAGGCAGCAACGGTATAGCTTTAATCGGTACCCGAGTCTGAGAGTGTGTCACATCGCAAGACTGTAACAGACAGCTTCGGTGCATTTAACCTTGACAGCAACGGTATAGCTATAATCGGTACCCGAGTCTGTAGGGAAAAACAATCCCAAGTCTGTATCAGGGAGGCAGCTCTGGTAGACCCACGTGTCTATCCGAGTCTGTATTAGGGAAACACAAGGTTTTACGCGTTTTTCCAAGAAAGGGCTCCAAATCATACCCGTGACAAAGAACACACGCGGACTAGCATAATTTCATCAACCTTAAGTTAGTGAAACATATGCAGAAAAAGTTACATTTGGCGCCCAACGTGGGGCCCCTTCTAAATAAAAGTTAAACTCACTTGAAAATTTATAAACTTAGCATCATTGCAAAACAAATTAACTTCAGTAAAATCTTGCTTCAAATCACTTTCTAAAATCTGAAACGCGAGATGGAAGGCAAGGATCAGAGTCCTGGAGGATCAGGCGATAAGGATACGGATAATGTAGGATCGAATAGAGACACAGGATTTCATGATAGGGACACATCTGTATTGACTGACAGTAGCATGACTAGTCAAGCGAGTAGCCCAAAAGGCGACCATAGTGATCCCATGTCCATGATTTTAGCATCGATCGAAAGTCTTAAAAAATCAAATGAAAGACTGGAGCGAAAAATTGATAATAAGTTTGCTTTGATGGAAAGAACCTTACATACTTTTGAACTTTCAAATATCGAGTCACAAGTAGCACTCGAGAAAAAATTAACTAAAAAATTAGATGAACAAGCATCACATAGTAAGAGAAAATTCACATCAGTAGAAACTACGATCCAAGTTGTCATAGACAAGGTAGATTCTGAGGTCGCTGGTTGTCAGAATAAAATCTCTTCAGTAGAAACAGCACTGAGAAACGAATCTATAGGAAACTTGGAACTTCTGAAAAATAGAATCACGGAAGGAGATAAATCTGCAAATGAAAAAATTCATGATTTAAATCATAAACATGAAAGTGTTGAGTCCTAACTCTAATAATCGCCTGAGGGACCGATGAGGGAGTGGTGAATGAAATGTTCGTGGTTTATCAATAATAAATGGATTCAATTTATTGATATTAACTTATCACTTGAAAATATGTCGAAGGTATCGAGTGTATGTATGTGATACTAGGTCGAATGTTAAGCGTTTTGGATGTATGTCTGAATGGAAGTTAGGTTGGAAGGTCGTGAACGAAGTTTACGGCAGAAAGATTGTAATTAAAAATGCGGTGAGGTGCACCGAGGAAAGATCGGAATAGAAGTGTTCAGACGGAAGGTTAGAATTGAAGTCTTTTTGAAGATGTAAAAAGGGAATTAAGATTTTGTGGTGAGGTTGGTGGGAGATCAGCGCAGCTAAGTTATCACATGCTGGGTCAGCATGTGACGAGCGAAGCGGCGTGATTCCCAGAGTTTCAGATGTACAGGAATCAGGTGAAGATAAGGGAATAGCTAGGTTTCAGGTAAAGTAGGAATATTAGTTGGAGGTAAACGTGGGAACAGAAGGGTTGTAGGAGAGGAAAGGGGGCACGTTCGGGTGATGAGGCCCGGACGTAACAAAACAATCTATTTATTGAACTTTCATATGTGGAGTGTTAAGAGATCCAAGCGGTTGCGGTTCAGCCTATTGCGTTATTCGGTTAAACTGATAAAGTTAAAATTTAAGAATTTTCCATCCCTTACGTAGGCCCCAGCCAGTCCCTTGGCCCAGAGCCTCGTCGACCCTAAAGACGGCACTGGGCTGATTATGGATGTGCTTTTCGCGATTTCTAATTTCTCTGGATCGCCTGGAATATTTTCCTTGTTTCCATTTGCTATCTTTCGACTGAGAAGATTGTTCGCCATCACTTTCGTTTTCTATCGATTTGGGGAAAGTGTCTAGATCGGCAGGACGAATGATCCCCGAGATCCCCGAAGTGGCATGTGCCCTACCTTTATGAAAATCCGGATCTAAGTCGTGATCGTTGACACCCGAAGATAATTCAGTCACTGGCAATTTAGCTTGCTTCGGTGGTATATTTTCAGTCTCTTCTCCAGCTTTTTCGAGAGTATGCGTTCTTTTTTTTTTATAAATTCTGGTGTACGGAGTTCGTTCAGGAAGTAAATCATTTTCGTCATCATTAGAACTCTCTGAGAGATCAGCTACGACTTTGACAAGGGTTGTAGACGGTGATGATGTTGATGCCGAGTTTGAGGTAGAAGTTGACGCCGGATTTGAAGCAGAAGTTGAAGCCGGGTTTGAAGCTGCAGAAGTCGAAGCCGGGTTTGATGCAGGAGTTAACACCGAAGTTGTTGAATCTGTCAACGCCATGTAATTGTACATCGTATTGCGTGGTTTTTTTTTTGCGCATTTGATCGGTCGTATGCATATCTGTAATATGCTTCGTAAAATGCTTCTGAAAATTTCCCGTGAGCCATCTTGGGTTTTTCGTCTCGTCTGCGTTCCTGTATTTTTGTACCTTGAAAATAATTCTAATGATGTGATTCTAATACTGTGAAATATTGAGAAATGAAAAGTCAAATCCCCACCCCACATAAAAGGGGAAGCCGATGCCAAGTGGGCACCTCGATTGAGAATAAATGTCTTTTTTTCAATCCGTTTGAAAGTATTCCGTCTTTGAAGATCAAATTTAAAACATGGAATAAGTTTCAAAACAATTTTGTTTTATTCATTTTCGATGGAAAGAGTTTCTCAATTAGAAAAAAAATGTGTTTCTCCATTCTTAGCTGAGGTGCCTACTTGACCCTGAGCTCCCCTACTTGAGTCCATTCAAATATCATCGGGCTAAAAAAACATTTCTTCAACTCGAATATTCTATGGGATTTTGAAAATATATATTATATACATATATATACCTAAGGGATTCCATACCAACTCGACCAATGATTTTCCCTCGCCATTTTTGATTTGATTCACAATTTTTTCTACGGTTACCCAAACTCTAACACCCACTCATGAATTGTTTCAGATTTTTTTCTTGAACCGTTATTTATTCATTGATTTTGGAAACTTCAAACAGAGACACTTTTGATTGTTTTGAAAAAAATCTTAAGAATTCTGTGTCCGAAGACGATTATTTTGACCCCTATTCGAAAGTGGAAACTATTTTCCTTATATTTTTTTTTGCTGATTCAAGGAAAAATTATTCCGTAAACGTGGTGGATAACGGCTCCTAGAATTTTTTCAATGCAGTGTAACGACGGTTTCCTGGAGTCGGGTCTCCAGGAAAGTAAGCCGGACAAACCTGGCCCAACGGTGGAAGGATTTTGTAGAAATGTGTTGGGCGCCAGACTCCACGAAGGAGTCCTCTCTCTCTCACTCTCGGAACCCTAACTAGCTTAGGGAGAGGGATATTCGTGGGGGCACAGAATAAGACACCATACAGGCCGAATTAGAATTATTAATTTTTATTAAAAAAACAAAAAAAGAAAAAGGTAGTGCTATTGGCCGCCCACTACCTGGCGTCTCCAGAACAAAATAGATTCTAATATAATACAATACTAAATCTACGAGAAGGGGGGGGGAAGAATCGGCTGGCTCGACAGAGTCAGCTGTCAAGTCAGGCGGTGTCGTGGCTCGCTCTCAGCGACGAGTATAACAGCGGCGCTGCTCGGTACTAAGGGGCGTAGGGAGAGGGAAGCGAGACGGCTCGTTTACGCGGGAACTCAGTGCGCCGGCTCTTACGTTCCAGGCTCGCCTCTGCGCAGCGCAAACGACACGTGGGGGCTTCGGTACGTTTGAGATCGGTAAAACGGTCGTGACTAGGGGTACGGGACTCGGAGAGGTTCTCCCGAGACTCGGTAGGGTAGTAGGGAGGTTGGGGCGAATAATGGGGTGAAATTAGAGACCCGATGGGTCTTACCTCGTCGGATGAGTTCTCGGGCAGGGGATTTGCGTCGGTCGGTCAGTCTCCCAAAAAACGTGGTCCGGGGTCTCGCAAGTGGTCGTCAACGATGTAGGCGGTAATAGTCCAATCACAAGTCACAAAATCAAAGTCCAAAAGAGTAGCAGGGTCGAATACGGGCGCAATCAAACACGAATTGGCACACTAAAACACACTCTCTCTCTCTCGCTAACACTTTACTTTTTGGCACGTCGTTCGGCACTTGATGCTCAAAGGTAAGTGAAGAAAGGTCGTTACTTTCTTCACCACGGTACCGGGGGTTGCGCTGCTAATTACCGGTCAGCAGCGTGCGACGGTACTTAGACAATATGTCCTCCCAGGTGTGGGGCGGTAATATTCGAATCTGGGAATCGGTACTCGGTACTGGGTATGTCCGAAAGCTGGGGAGGCGGAGGTCAGAACGTCTGCCACGTTACAGCAGATAAATTAAATCTTTCGGATAATGGGTCGTAACCATTAGAGATGAGATTCATTTCGTTTTCGAAAATTTTAATCGAAAAAATTCTGGGGGCCATTAATCCACTACGTCAGCGGAATATTTTTTTCTTAAATCAGCGAAACAAACATAAGAAAAATAGTTTTCACTTTCGAATAGGGGTCAAAGTGATCGTCTTCGAAAATAGAATTTTTGAGATTTTTTTCACAAAAATCAAAAGTATCTCTCTGTTTGAAATTCCGAAAATTCATGAATAAATAACGGTTCATGAAAAAAATCTGAAAAAATTCATGTGGGTGTTGGAGTTGGGGTAACCGTAGAAAAAATTATTAATTAAATCAAAAATGGTGAGAGAAAATCATTGGTCGAGTTGATATGGAATACCTCATATATAACACCCCTCGCCGAGTGTCAATACCGAGGTCAATACTGACGACAGAAAGCCTCAATTAGTATCTAACATTTATTAAAGTTAATATGCAAAAGATAACAATGTTGTAAACAGGTTCGATCCCCGCTTTCACATTTGTCTCAAATTTTCTCACTGGTACAGACCGATTATACAAATAAAATTTTATTCCCATAAAGTAGTCTAGGTATTTTCATTTTCCAGTAGAATGGTGTCCACACGACGTTTATATTCCCAAAACCCCTGTGTCTGGTCAAGCATTATTCCTCACATTATTCATTCGCGGCAAAAAATATTCACTCGACTCAAGCAACTCTTGTTCTGGACAGCTAGAATTAAATCTCGAATTGAATAGGTAGAATGAGCAGGATGATTATTTTCTCGATTATTTTGTTCCGTGTCGATGACATATTTGTTTTATAGCATACCTACTGCGATTATCTATTTCAGGAATTGAAACTTTTGTCTTCAACACGTGATCTATAAATTATAGCTTTTATACAGTGAGTGCATAATTAAGCACTCACCGGGGAGCTTACTTTCAATTTTAGTTTGCATAAACAACATTCGATTGTCGAAGAGAAATTCCCAGCGCTGTCCGTCGATATGTTGCAATTAATTGTCTCACTTTTCGATACAATACTTTGTTGCTGGTTTTTATCCAGCAGCTCGATGGATCTGTGGATATTTTTTCGAATCAATCCGGTGAGATGTTTTCGTTCGTCGTCTGCATTTTCGATCGCTAAATCCGGACTTTTATCACGACCTTTCTGTGAATTTCTTTGATCCTTCATGATCGATTTTTTAGTAACTTTCCCTTGAATGGTTTGTGTTCTTTTGGAGACATGTTCTTTCATTCTATATAAAAGTTTTTTGTCCCCACCAAAGATCACGAATCCAGCGATGTTCTTGGCAAAGATGCCGAGATACTCTGCTACTTCTTTGTCATCGATGATCGCCTTTAATTCAGTTCTGGTAAAACGTTCTATTTCTGTGATGTCACTTTCATTTAAATTTCCCAACGATACATTATTGGCGTACCCATGGAGAGTCAACAGTTTCTTCAAATGCCCGGGGATCTTAACGTCTTATTCACTTTCAATCACTTCGAAGAAATCCTGCCTCGGAAATTCCTCAGGATCTCCCATATTTTTTCCAAACTTGACTACTCATTAGCAGAATAATCGGTAAATAACGATACGCGTGAGTAGTATAAGCATGAGAGTTCTGGATCCAGCCTTCTTTACCGGCCATCAAGCAGTCGGTAACGTGGTGACTGTGATGGTAAGTTACCGACCGCGATGGTAACGATTTCTGATAATGTTACCGATGTTGTTACCGACAATCTGTTGGTGTGATTTTCTGTTGTGTGATGGCGCCACTAGCGATTAGTATTTTGGATCATGGTAACGATTGCCGATATCTTTCGATACCGACGTAATCGTTGCGATCTTCCGTGTTACCGACGATCTCAGGGCTGCGATTTCGCTCCGTGCAATGGCGCCACTACCGATTCGCTGCCGAATCATGGTAACGTGAATCATGGATCCTCCGCCATCGGTGGTCTGATGGTAACGATTCTGCATCATGGATCGCTGATCCTCTGCCGCCGACAATCGGATGGCCCGCCGCGCGATGGCGCCACAACCGATTCGCTTTCGGATCATGGTAACGATCAGCGATCTTTTTTTCTTACCCCCTATTACCGGCGATCGGATGGTTGCAATTTTCTGTCTCGCGATGGCGCCTACTAGCTGAAATGTTTGAAGCGTGACAGGGTGTTATGTATATGTAGGCAATGACACGAATGTTCTGATAGTATGTGTTTTTTTATTTTGTGCAATTTTCTTAAAACTTACTTAAACTATCTGTACATTTAACTTAAACCTAAGTAATACAATTTTCTTAAAACTAACTTAAACTATGTATATCTAACGTAAATCTTAGTAATACAATTGTTCCTAAAACTAACCTAAACCTAAACTTAAACTATATTTACACTGCAGCGGTATCCGGGTCGCTGTCATACCCGAAATCCACCCACCACATCGCCACCTCTTCAGGGACCCCACCAGGCCAGCGCTGCTGGAGCTCGTAAGCCTAACGAGCATCGGCCAGGTCCCACTCGTTGGCCTCTTCCTCCCCATCCTCGGCATATCGCCACCACAGGCCCTCACCCAACAGAGGGTCTTCGGCTGCGACCTCCTCCTCCCCCTCCACCACCACCTCCTCCTCCACCTCCTCCCCCACAGCCATCTCCTCCTCATCCCCCCCATCCACCCCAAACCACCCTTCCAACGCCGGTCTCACTGCATCATAGTCGGTCTCGTACCCATCGTCTCGCTCGTCGTCATCCCACCCCTGCCACATCTCATCCTCATACACGTCATCATCCACTTCCTCCCACAACTCATCTTCGATGATTTCGAATACTTGATTATCCATATCTGCAATATGAAATATTAATTACAAAACTATACCCATCTCGGTAAAATTATGATGTCGAAGAATAACGATACTTACTTTCAACTATTTTTTCTTTTCTGCTCCTTTGCTGATTTTGATTTTTCACCACTCGGTTGGCTGCAGAATATGTGAAACTCCGCGCGAACTCACACTTTTATATCTAGCTAGAAACCCGAAATACACACCCAATATTGGTGGGGGCTGACCAATGACAAACGCCAATAATATTTTTTTAAAACGACGTGCGAGAAGCTCGATTTCTCAGTCACCTGTTTTGTATGTGAAGTATGCTGTTATCACACTATAACGCGGAGTACGAGAAGTAAGCTACAGCGTACGAGAAGCACATATAGCGCAGCTACAATCTGTCGGTAAGCTAGATACATGTTTGAACATGTGCGCAAGTTATTCGATCGGCGAGTGATTAAACATATTTTGTAATAATTAGAAACTAATTCTTGGAGTATTATTAATTAACATGTCTTCTGAAAGTGACTCATCCGATTACGGGGACGACTTACCTCCAGAAATAGCTGAAGCAGCTAAAGAAATTTCATTAAATTTGTTACCACTTAATTCCAAACGGCTGTACACAGCAACTTATAACAATTTCAAGACGTGGCGTTCGAAGAATAAAACCTCATCGTTTGCAGAAGAAGTTTTTCTCGCGTATTTCAAAGTAATTTCAGAAAATAGTGCTCCGTCAACCCTGTGGACAAAATATTCGATGCTGAAGACTACAGTGAAAAATTTCGACAATGTCGACATCAGTGTTTATCATAAATTGATAGCTTTTCTGAAAAAAACAAATGTTGGTTACAAAAAAAAGAAATCAAAGGTTTTTACGTCTGACGATATTAAAAAATTTTGTGATGAAGCTCCTGACGAAGTACACTTATGCAGAAAGGTAAATATGAATCGTAAATTAAAATTGATTTTATTATTTTTCACAGTGCTTGATCGATCCATTTCCGACCCTTAGAAATTAATTGTTTTTTCAATTTTACAGGTAGCTCTAATTATTGGCATTTGTGGTGCGTGTAGACGAGGTGAGATGGCAGATATAACATTAGACAACGTAGAAGATCACTCAACCATGCTTTTAATACGGATTCCAAAAACTAAAAACCTTATTGAACGGTCTTTTACAATCACTGGGGAATTCTACGCAATTTGTAAAAAGTACATGAATATAAGGCCAGGAGATATAAAACACAATAGATTTTTTTTACATTATGACGCAGGAAAGTGCACATGTCAGCCTGTTGGTATCAATTCAATCGGCAGCATACCGAAACAAATAGCTACTTGGTTATCCTTACCAGAACCTACATTATACACAGGCCACAGTTTTCGAAGGACATCGGCGACTTTGCTAGCCGATGGAGGAGGCAACGTAACTGATTTAAAACGGCACGGTGGTTGGAAATCATCTGCAGTAGCTGAAAGCTACGTAGACGAATCGTTACACAGTAAAAAACAAATTAATAGCAAAATAACAAGTTCAATTTCTTTAAAAAAGTGTTCCGAAATAACTAATTTATCTATGCCACAAAGTAAACAACATTCTCCAATCGCATCTACTTCTACAGCACAAGTCGAAAATTACCCACCAATTTTATCCACATTACAACATCGACCTCAAATTACACCTACTTCCAAGATCAAAAAACCAACAACGTCACGCCTTCGCTTTCAAGAAAAAATGAACGTCGACGAATTTTCAAAACAACAGGACACCAGTGATGATTTTTACATTCGAACTTCAACTCAACAAGCTACATGTGGATCACCTGCTAAAAAGCGTCCAAAACAGTCTAGTATCGATATTGATTTAGAAAATGTTGATCAATTCCAAAAATTCCAAAAAGATGGAAACATTTCGTTTCATGGAATGACTAATTGCAATATTACAATAAATATTCATAATTATTATAACGAACCAAAACCAACATAATCTTCCTACTTAATTTTTAATTTATTATCTAAAACGTATAATTTGTAATTTTAAACTAACAAGTTTCGATAAATATTTCTATGTCAATAAAAAATTGAATAATTTTAGTATTTTTCTTCAAATTCTAACTACACTTTCATTGAAATTACCTACAACTTTTTATTAGTATCTATATTGTAATTTGATCGAGCTTCTCGACACTCGTTTTAAAAAATATTCAACGCAACACATGCGAGAAAGATGATCGCACTCGTGTCTATTCGGCGCACTCGCTTCGCTCGTGCGCCGCCTATCCACGCGTGCGATAATCATATACTTCTCACACTAGTTGCGTAATGTACTATTCTCGCATAAGGGCGCGAAAGGGTCCAAACCTTCAGATGCAAAACCCCACCCGAACTTGGAAACACCCGAATTTTCATGGTATTTGGATGGTAGAGGGTGGGGGTGGGCGGATACATATAAAACCCCAAAACCCGCGGCAGGTGTGAACACTTGTATGGTGTGAGTTTGAATGCAGTGCTGTAAAATTCGTTGAAAAAAAAATGGAGAACGTTAGGTATATGAATCTCGTTGAGATGATGGAAGATGCATACAAGCTGCTGTGTACACTACCCTCAGAACAATCAAATGAAGATATTTTTATTCACTGGCGTGATATCACGCTTGAAAATGTTCGATTCTTGAACAACATTTTGACGCAACCAAAACTGAGTGTGGGTGAAAAACAACAACTCCAACATATAATTTCACTCCTCCAATCGTGGGCTATGAAATTTGAACAACACCGTGCGGGTATTGTCGGCAGTAATATTGGCAATGATATTCATAATCGTGTTCGATGGGATGATATGGAGAGCGCCTTCAAGTGTCGTGTACGCACTGGAGCTGTGACAAATCTCCAACACAAAGATTTGGCGAGATTTTTGACCGACGTTGGAGTGATAACTATGGAACGCTTGAAGAATGCGCTGCGCGAAGAGGGTGGTATTAAGGTGAATGTGGGGGTTTCATGCAGATTTGAGAACATAAAAAGTGATGAGATCAGTCTGGAAGTGAAGAACTTCAATACGCGCAACACCATGATTCTTCCAACAATGGATCTGGAAACCTGGTTCAACGATAATGTAACGAATCCTCTGCTAACCATGGTGGAGGATTTCGAACAGCGAGATTCTGGTTGGAGCATGATCGAGATCATTAATGCGGTGATTTGCATCAACCGATACGTGCCTCTCCGTGGTGGACTCTCGACATTCACACAGCTACCCGAGGACATTCGGCGAAAGAAGGCGGTGGTCAACGTGCAGAACAGTGATGATCGATGTTTGTTGTGGTCCATCGTTGCAGCTCTTCACCCCACAAGCGTCAACACAACCAGAACACATAGCTATCAGCGATACATCTCAGAGCTAGATTGTACAGGTATCAAATTCCCCGCAACCCTGCGTAGTGTAGAAAAACTTGAAAAGGTGAGTAATTTGAGAATCAATGTGTATGGAATTGAAAAGGAAACTTTCTCAAATGCTGAATCAAAACAGAGCGTTATCACCCCTCTTTATCTTAGTAAAAATTCAACAAATCCCCACGAAAAGGCAATTCACCTGCTTATGATCGAGTGTAACACTGAAATGGACCGCGATAATAATGATTACCATGATGATGGTGATAACGATGATTTGAATAATTTCAAAGCCAGATTTCACTTTGCTTGGATCAAAAATCTTTCACGGCTGGTTAGCAAGCAATTATCAAACCATAACGGCGAACAATTTTTGTGTGACAGATGCTTGTGTCACTTTAGCATACACGGGACATATGAAAGTCACAGGCAAGATTGCGTGCAAATGAATAGCATTCGAATGGAATTTCCGGAAAAAAATTTTTTGGAATTTTCCAATTTTCAGAATAAGGGAACTGTGCCATTCGTCGTTTACGCGGATCTCGAGTGTATATTGAAACCAGCTGCAAATGAATCTCAAGAGCATATTCCTCATAGTGCTGCCTATTATGTACATTGCTCGTATGATGAAACATTATCGGGGTATAAAAACAAACGTGGCCCTGATTGTGTTGAATGGTTCATCGAACAGCTTCGTGAATTATCCATTAAAGTAGAGTCACGCATAAAAAATGTAATACCAATGGTATCTCTGAATCACACACAACGCGATCGGCATATACGCGCGAAAAATTGTTACATCTGCGAGAAGCGATTTTCACAGGAAGAAAAAAAATGTCACGATCACTGTCATTTCACGGGTAAATATCGTGGTCCCGCCCATAATCGGTGTAACTTGAATTTCAGGGAGAAGCACACAATTCCGGTGGTGTTTCATAATTTGTCGCGCTATGATTCACATTTCTTAATTAAATGTTTAGCTTCAAATTTTTCGGGTAACATCACGCTATTACCCATCAATAAGGAAAGGTATATATCATTCACCAAGAGGGTTGACGGCACTATGATGAGCTTGAGTTCATAGATTCACTGCGATTCATGGCCAGCAGCATCGACAAATTGGCTTCATACGTGTGCGATGCGGATAAAAAAATAACCCGGAATTTTTACAATGATCAGGGAAAATTTGATTTGATGATTCGCAAAGGTGTATTCCCCTATGAATACATCGATTCTTGGGAAAAACTCGATGAACCGGAATTACCAATTAAAAAAGATTTTTATTCAAGGCTATGTGATTCTCATATTTCCGATGGGGATTATGAACATGCAAAAAATGTTTGGACCAAGTTCGAGTTGAAAACTCTGGGTGAATATTCCGATTTATACCTGAAAACTGATGTACTTTTATTAGCCGACATATTTCAAAATTTCCGTGATAGCTGCTTCAAAACATACAACTTGGATCCTCTGCATTATTACACCGCGCCGGGGCTCGCTTTTGATGCCATGTTAAAGCAAACAAAAATTAATCTTCAACTTTTAGATGATCCGGAAATGATATTATTCATCGAGAAAAGCATAAGGGGTGGTGTGGCACAGTGCTCAAATCGACATGCAAGAGCAAATAACCGATTTATGGGTGAAGATTTTGATCCAGGCAAGGCTGAATCGTATTTAATGTATTTCGATGTGAACAATCTTTATGGTGCGGCTATGAGCGAGCATTTGCCGAGTGGGTCATTCGAGTGGGAAAAAAATGTTGCTATTGATGTATTGTCCCATTCTGATAATTCACCAACTGGCTATATTCTAGAGGTGGATTCAGATTATCCGGTAGAGCATCATAAACAGCATGCGGACTTACCGCTCTGCCCCGAGCATTTTACACCACCCGGCAGTAAAATCAGAAAATTAGCAACAACGCTTTTACCCAAAGAAAAATATGTACTCCACTATCGGGATTTGAAACAGTGCATTAAATTTGGTTTGAAGCTGGTGAAAGTGCATAGAATTCTAAGATTTGCACAATCACCATGGTTAAAGTCATACATCGATCTCAATACGAATATGCGAAAACAGTCGAAGAATGAGTTCGAAAAGAATTTCTACAAGCTTATGAATAACGCGGTATTCGGCAAGACCATGGAGAATGTGCGTAATCATAAGACTGTAAAACTTATCACAAAATGGGAAGGTGGGTGTATTGCGCGTGCTCTCATTGCAAGACCTACATTTCATAACTGCACCATATTCGATGAGGATATGGTGATTATCGAGCTAAACCGCACCAAGGTATATTTCAATAAACCTATATACATTGGTGCTGCGATTCTTGATCTCTCGAAAATATTCCTCTACAACTTCCACTATGATTATGTGAAAAATAATTTTTCAGGAGGTGAAGCAAAATTAATGTATACTGATACAGATAGTTTGATATATCAATTCAACGTACCAAACATTTACGAAATCATCAAGCGTGATGTCGCGGCAATGTTCGATACATCGGACTACCCTCCGGATAATGTCTATGGTATTCCCTTGATGAATAAGAAACGTCTCGGCCTGATGAAAGACGAGAATAATGGGAAAATTATGACAGAATTCATCGGGCTGCGAGCAAAACTCTACACGTTCAGAACTCGCGGTGATGCCGACAAGAAACGTGCAAAGGGTGTAAAAGGGTCCACATTAAAATCCATCACGTTTGATGATTACAAACGATGTCTTATTGATTATGAAAATTTAGTTGAGAAACAGTGTATGATAAAAAGTAGTCGACATACAGTTAGCACCATAGTACAGAATAAGTTAGCTCTAAGCTGGTGTGATGATAAGCGGAAATTGATGCCAGGTAAAACTGATACCTTACCCTGGGGTTATCGGGATTCTGCAAACTAGCAAATTTCTCGAATATTTGAAAAAAAAGTTTTTCCTACATTTTCTCACATTTTCTCACATTTTCTGAAATAGAATAAAATAATTTCCCATTTACTTTACATGTAAATGTGAGAAAATGTGAGAAAATCTGAGAAAATGTTTGAGAAAAATTGTTTTCCCATGAAGAACATGTAAACTAGTATTAAACTAGCATTAAGATTAGGTGAATGAGGAAACAGTGTAAATATATATTAATAATAAATTCCTTTATTGAAACATTACATATCAGATTTATTTATCCAACTATTGTGTGAACTGTCAAAACCCAACCATTTTACATGGAGTTGATCACCACGTCTTCGCAGAACCTTTTCTACAGGATAGCCATCAGAGTATTGCACCCTGCTAAGCTTCTCCTCATAAAAACCACCTTCTATGGGCTGATTCAGGTAGTCGGTGAGTTTGTATGTCGGAGGGTTGGTGTTTTTCACCTCATTGACGGTGAATATTTCCGTTGTCCAATTCGGAGTATAGCCCTTTTCGAATACATTTTTATATTTACTAATTCGAACTTTATCGCCTACTTTAAATTTGCGCTTCCGTTGACTTCTTTTGATCTGACGCGGTTTGTACACACTTCGATATATTTGTTTTTCATTAACCGTAGTCACATCTTTGGGTTTCATTCTAATCGTACGATGTTTGGTGTTATTATACGATGCAATTAAATCGGGTAGAACACCAATCCACTTATGAGAGCCTTGAAGCGTGAATTGCTTCCACATTTTATTTTTCAGTGTACGGTTGAAGCGTTCGCATATCGACGCCTTCAAGTTGCTAAATGTCGAGTACATATTGATACCATAATGCCCCATAAGAGTTTTAAAGTCTTTGTTGTAGAATTCCTTGCCTTGATCAACGTGTAGATGTTTCGGCGCACGACCCAGAGTTAGCACAGATTTCATCGCGGCTGTTACGTCTTTGGCGTTTTTACTCCTGATCGGTACGGCCCAGGCATATTTTGAAAATATATCAATCACTGTGAGCAAAAATTTTGAACCCGTGTTCACCGATGAGTATGCCGACATATCGACAAGATCAGCTTGCCAGGTCTCATCCAAACCACGTATATCCACATAACGTCGGGAATATCTGCGCCTAGCGGGTCTATGAAGCTCGTTTGCTATTGTTGCTTGCATGTTGCAGATTGTTTAAGTTCTGTGAATCGCTGCTATTTATATCATCCTTGGAATCGATAAACACAGTGGTTGTATCTATGGGAGATTCTTCCAATAAATCAACCGCGTGCTCCAATCGGATAGTTGAATGGCGTGTTATAAGCCCGGGAATTTCTTTATGATTATTCTCGATTTTCGTGTTGATGGCGTGAAGCGCATCCATAAAAACGTTATGATGAGCATCAAGCTTTGCCTCCACTAATCTATTCAGAGCTTTCAAGGAAACGGCATCATCTGGTGCCAGCGGATCAGCAATATTACACAATCGTTTACCGTCTAGGTCGTACTGCCTATCGGCGGTGATCTTGAATCCAACACCCGGAGGGCCACGAACAGCACTTTTTCCTCCACCGTTGCTTTCTAGCTGCCGACCAAATATATCGATACTCATCGTCTGATGTCTGTTGATGGAATGATGTCTTTCGCTAGCGATCTCACACTAATAAATGATTCGAGCTTCGCGTAACTCCTCGATAATGGAGGATATTTCATAAGCATGGCTAGTATTACCAGCTGCTTGAGATGCTGTGAGTAGTCTGAGCCGATTGATAAGCTCATTAGGATCATTCCAGTATACATAATCCATGCTTTGCCCTCGTGCAATCTTATGAGCGGGTAAACCTTCACCAGATCTCCCCCTCGTTTTTTTCGCTGGTGAGTTCATGTATGGTGCAATGAAATCTCGATATTTGGTACTTTTTTCCCTATCCTCATGGGGGCTTCTTTCAGGTTTGTAATATTTTCGATATGCATTCGTTTTCTTCACGATTTTGGCATAATTTAGCCTGTCGCTCCTATTCACAATTGCGGGATCGGGTGACTTTTTGAATAACAATTCGAGTAATCCAGGTGTGTTCTCATAGCTCTTATCACCAATCTGTATCAAACCATCGCTAAATTCGATAGCCGAATCACCAATCTTCATTCCGTGCACCAACTTTCGAACACCATATTTCTCATCCAAATTCTTGCGTTGTTTGGCCGAGGTAAACATGCTCAAATAGTGTGCTGTCTTGACCATCCTTTTCGACAGCGGTGTGCTTGTAGAGGCGATCGCACGTGCACCATCTTGGTTGTTATCATCATCGACGTCATCCATAGCGGTGGAGGTTGCAGTGTTGTCTCTGGCAACCGCGCTAGCCGCAAAGCTCTCCCCAGCTGCACTTTTATATGCATCATCATCATCATCATCATCATCATCATCATCATCATCATCATCATCATCATGGGCATCATTCATATAATCAACTGTTTTCGCGAAATCCACAGTTTTCTCAGCTTTCAGCGAACTCGACTCAGCCTTTACTTCTCGCTTTATTGGTCGCTGCTGCTGCTGCCACTTCGATGAATCCACCAATTCGTGCAGTGGTGTCACCAACGGCTTAAACATTTCACCGATAGCCTGCTCATCGGCATCTTTCCCCATTTTGATCATCTTGTGTTTACGTCGAATGATATCGCTAGCCCTCGCTATTTCCCGCAGCACATCGTCTTTCTTACGCATCTTGGAGCCTTCCATGTTGACGGCTCGATTGATGTGGTATGACTGTATGCAATTTATTAATGATTTAGACTTATAAAGCAGTCAAAGCCTCTCCTATATCGTCCCTCGTTAATCTCACTGTCTTTGTCGATGGTTACAAAACTGTATCTACCATCATTCCAACACGCTAGGCACAAATCTTTAAATTGCTGATAGGTCATGTCGGTATTCACATGATCTGCGTAAATGTGTTTCAAATTCATTTCATCCTGGCGGAAGAGAACCAACAAGTTTGCATTATCACGCACCAAATGTTTCGGAATTCGAGCATACGTTTGACAAAGATAAAAACTATCAACATCCCTGTGCCGCCCCATACAGAAATAGGCTCTGATATTATCCTGCTTCTCACAGGCTACATCATCAAAAATCATAATCGAGTTGGGGTGTGCATCTTTCGGTTCTACAACCTCCTTGTGTTCATCAAATGGAAAATAACCCATCCCCACCACCGGCTCCAGTAGCCTCTTCAAGAATTCATACTTTGGCTGATTGAGAGATTTTGAATAGACATATATATTCTCGAATCGTAGACCATTAGCGTGGGTGAGCAGCGTGAGGAGGGCATTAGTTTTGCCGCAATTCGAGGGTCCACAGAAAACAGCCCTCACACTATTCGGTAGTAGAGCCCCATGTCGCTTTCCCTTCCTCTTTTTCCGCTCGACCAATTTATCGAAATTGGCTATAGGTAGCTTAATTGTTTGATTCTGAAATTTCATGATGCCTGACAGACGTCACAATGAGAACTAATATATTTATGTATAAAATTCCAGCTTTTATAGAATTTGTGTTAGTTGTTTGTTAACTATGGTTGGAGACACACGTAAGCGGAAGAGCGGTTCTGGCTTAAGGGGGGACAGTACTGAAATTGAAATTTTTTTTATTCATGCGTGGATATTGCTCAAATGTTGTCCACTTCCATCCAACATGTAAACTAGAAACTAGCCAAAACTTAGGGTATATAGGTCAAATACTTCAGAAGTTATGGCTATTTTTCTAATGCTTAAGTATACTTCTTCGAAATGTTCCCTGCGCATACAGTGTTATCGCAGAGGGCTGAAACTTTTTCCCCACACATATACTACCATAATCTAAAAATTTGTGGAAGGAATTTTCAAATAGAGTTTTTTTTCCTTTTCAAGCTATTGCCGATGCAGAAGTATTTTTTGTATTATAATTTTTCGTACATTATGTATCAAAAAATGAGTTCTATTGACACTACGCCAAATTCCTTCCACAAATTTGAAGATAAGGCACCCTAGAATATGTGTCTAAAAGGGGAAAGTGATCGGACTAGAACCAATGCGCAAGAGATTTTTTGAATACCCAAAAATACAGTTCTGAGATAAACGCGTTTTAATGAATTTTTGTTGGAACAATTCCTAATAAGCAAAAAGTGAATGGGAAAGGCTGAATATTATTCTGTGAAAATTCCTGACTACTAGTAGTTGATATTGGAGTTTATTTATGGCCATTACGAATTATCACGAATGGAAAAATTGTACAACTCAGTGAAATTGAAAATGTGAATTATTCAGCATGAATTTGAGATTAATATCTTGATGTGAAAAAGTATTTATAGTATGTAATCCTCTTAGTTGTTGGTCGCTGTCCTCCGCTGCTTCCATCTACTTCTAAGTTCGCTTCTCCGTTCCAGCTCCGAGGTCACTTCTTTTGCCTATTTTACTATAGTATAGTGAGCGTTGAAAGTGCTCGATCATGAAAACAAAATGAAGCCAATGATGCATTAATTTCCTTGTGGAGTAATCATTAGGGCCAGATAAATATCTAGATAATGTTTCGAGAAAACAAGTTGATCTATGATATTCATCCAGCCCATACGAGTCTACTGTAAAATAACGCACCTGAATTAAATATTAGCGCTCAAGGCTTGGGGACTGGTCCACCAGAAGATCCATTGATTCCTCCAGTGCTGAAATGCCCTGTGAAAGAAAGGTTAAAATCCTCCCGCGCTGTAGGTTGTTCCTTCGACCTGCTTCTTCGCCTCCTCAGCTGTAGTTCTCCTCATTTTGGCGGTTCGGCGAACTCTTTTACTTTCTGATGTTCCCTTCCATTCACCTTTTCGCTTTCGCCGGGCATCTCGTTGTTCGGTGATCTTTTTGGCGATATCCTGTAGTTTTCTGGACCTGACTGAGAGTTTTGCCTTCTGGGCATGGAGTTCACCCATATTGAACTCAGCCACTGCAGTTACTACTGCCAAATCTACTCGCTTTTTGGACACAAAGGTCTCCTTTGGGCATTTTCGCCAAATTAGGGAGTGCAGGCTTTCGTTAGCATTCTGCGTAGCTCCTCTTGCGCACCGGGCCAGCAGTTCGTCATTTGACAACCGTTCATAGAGAGGCCTAATCTTTTCGACCACATTCCCATTCAGTCTCAATTTCATTCTCTCGTGGCTTCCTGGCTTTTCTTTGTTCGCTGCACTTCTGTTGAAAAAACACCACGAGTCTCGACCAGTGGGGCAGTTCGAATGCTGCGGATTTTCATCGGTGGACATACAGTGGTCGAGTGTGGCATTTATAGCTCGTTTTATAGCAGGCACGTTCGGGGTATTCTTCACGATGGCATTTCTGTAGTAACTGGTCAAGGATACAATCGTTGTCTCCTTGAGTGTACCTTGACCACGACCCCCTAGTACTACTCCTTTCGTTCTCCACTCTTTGACGAGCTTTCGGAGTCCTGTGCCCATCCGTTTCGCAATGTGATTTACACATTCTTCCTTTACGACAGGTATGTCGTCTCCATATGGAGCGATACTCTTGAGGTGAACGAATGTTTTCGCATCACCATCAGATAATACAGTTGTATATCTCATTTTGTTTTTATCGACGGACCTGTTCCATAAATACTCGGCTGCCTTTGTCTCCATCGCAACAGATGATCCATCGTAGTTGGCATTGCATTCCCCGCTTGTTTTGTGGCCTTCTTTCCATATCGCAAATTCAGGCGAGTTAGCGTCTAGTTCGGCTGCAGCAATGACACACATTTGGCAGTATTTTGAGAGGACCTGGTAGTCAATAGCTAATCCAGTAAGAATGTCAATGACTATTCCTACTCCGTACATAGATGTGAAGCCTCGTTTGTGCCAGGTCCCGTCATACGATACTGCAATGTCAAGAAATTCTTCGTTCTTTAGAGTAGGATCCATTGCTTCATGAGCTTGTCGTACAGCTTTTCTTGCTTTTCCCAGAATCCTTTCCTCTAATTTTTGACTCTCCGCAGCTAACTTATCCATGTGTTTTTTAAAAGTGCGACTGCTCATACCGAATTTTTCAGTACTGTCCCCCCTTAATAAATAAAATCATCAACAATCTTCCCGTCGAATTACACGTTCCGGGCTATCAATACTGCGGACCTGGTACAAAATTGGCAAAGAGGTTAGCTCGCGGTGATCAAGGCATCAATGCTCTAGACGCTGCATGCAAGCAGCACGATATTGCATACTCCAAAAATCGTGATAATATTGCAGAGCGTCATAAGGCTGACAAAGTGCTTGCCGAGAGAGCGTGGAATCGAGTTTTCGCTAAAGACGCAAGCACCGCTGAAAGAGCTGTAGCCTGGGCGGTCACCAACACCATGAAAGCTAAATCCAAACTAGGTATGGGTATGGGGAGGGTCAAGACGCAAGCCCCACTCAAGAAAAAAAAAAGAACATTGAAACTTATTATACAAGCGGCAAAGAAATCCATGAAGCCGGGCTCCAAAGCTATTGAGTCGGCTTTGACAGGTGCCCGTTCGGCTGTGTCTAAAGGAAAAGTGCGCGTGCCTCGTATTTTACCCATCCCCCGGAAAATCGGTGGTATATTGCCATTCCTAATCCCAATATTTGCGGCCCTCAGTGCTACAGGTGCTTTAGCTGGTGGTGCCGCAGGTATAGCAAAGGTTGTCAATGAGGCTAATGCAAACAAACATCAATTGCATGAATCCAGGCGTCACAATGCGACAATGGAGGCGATTGCTTTGGGAAAGGGTTTATATCTGAAACCGTATAAGAAGGGTATGGGACTGTATTTGAAGCCGGCAAAAAACTAGTAAAGCTACCACACCGAGCCCTCACAGATGCCGATTTGCTCAACTATGCAAGAGCTATGAAAATTCCACATTTTCGTGGTGTTTTTATGCGAAATGATTTGCCTCGTTCAGGACCTAGAAAGCGTGAATCTGCAATTATCAATCTCGATGATAAAAACGGTCCGGGGACGCATTGGGTTGCATACACGAAAAACG
The DNA here is from genome assembly GCA_963966615.1 of Tenthredo amoena. Taxonomy (NCBI): domain Eukaryota; kingdom Metazoa; phylum Arthropoda; class Insecta; order Hymenoptera; family Tenthredinidae; genus Tenthredo; species Tenthredo amoena. The sequence continues at coordinate 6,515,156 of OZ016492.1, read as the reverse complement.
GCAACGATGCGGTGTATTTCGATAGTTTTGGTGATTTACAACCGCCTAGAGATCTGGTGAAATATCTCGGTGTTGGTAGCGTAAAATATAATCATAAGAGATATCAAGAATACAACACAATAATTTGCGGTCACTTGTGCCTCAAGTTTCTCAGCGGACAACTATAAAATGTGTGCGAATCATCCATGTGCTATTAGTCATGGCTGATTCGTTCACGTTGACACTCTCCGGGAGATCATCGGTCTTGAGGACTCAATATTTCCCGCCCATCGAGCTATCACCGACAAAGACATATGTTCTCGGTCTCATAGAGCTCTTAACATTCAACTCAATCCCCAACATTGATGAGGGGGGTAATAAGTTTTATACATTAAACCCCGTGCAGTCGGCGAATGAAATCGCAAAAACCAAGACAATAATAAGAATACCCACGGGAAGCTATGAAATTGAGGATATTGGGAATTATTTGAAAAGGGCACTACCCAGTGATATGAATATTAGCCTAAAAGCCAATAACAATGAGTTAATCAGTGAACTTAGGTGTAGTCATGCTGTAGACTTTCAACCCGAAGACTCTATCGGTGGTTTGCTTGGTTTTACCCCCAATGTCTTCGCGGGTGGTATTACCCATAAGTCTACGTTACCCGTTCGCATAATCAAAGTCAACGCCCTGCGCGTTGAGTGTAATATCACCACAGGCGCATACATAAACGAGCATCGGGTGCACACGATTCATCAATTTTTTCCAACCGTTCCACCCGGATATAAGATTGTGGAAGTACCACCGAACGTCATTTACCATCCAATCACCGTGCGGTCAATACATGATATACAGTTAAGAATAGTCGATCAGGACGGAAAATTGGTTAATTTTCGCGGTGAGACCATAACTATACGATTACACGTAAAAACCTTGTGATAATAGTATGGGTATTGTATTTGAGGGGGCAAGAAAATCTGGTGGTAGTTATAAAAGCTTGATAACATGCCCGAGCATCATCAGTCATCGAGTGGCTTCGGGACAAGTGACACATCAGAACGCTCAGTTTCTCCGGAGCCTAGGACTCCGACTTCGTTTTGGTTGCGGTGGAAAATAAGAATTCGCTGCTATATCTGCATATTCCCATCACGAAAATGATAAAAATCCAAACACCTGTGACCTTCGACGAGTCAATTGCCCACTGTGAAATACATGCGCATCAACCGTACGCTGCATCTACATTCAAAAATAACGATGAGATCCGCATAGCTGTGCAGAATCAAGATGCATGTGTATTACCCAGCAAAAGCTCGCTCTACATCTACGGTCGACTCACGAAATCAGATGGCACCGCTGTTAGTGCAGGCACGGAATTGGTCAATATGGCCGTGTGTCACATGTTTGGCGATATGCGTTATGAGCTGAATGGTCATGAGATTGATCAGAATAAGAATGTCGGTATCACGAGTATTATGAAGGGATACTTATCATTCACCCCAGGACAACAACATCTTCTGGGGAACACCGGTTGGTTGGTGGATAATGAAAATAAACTAACCAACGCCGATGGATACTTTGAGGTTGTTCTTCCGCTGAATTTCCTACTTGGATTTGCCGAGGACTATAATCGAATCATTGTCAATGCAAAGCATGAGCTAATTTTGACGCGATCAAACAATGATTTAAATGCCATACATCAAACCACTGCGGAGGGTGTCAAAATTTCGATTGAGAAAATTGAATGGTTGTTGCCATACATCAGGCTATCAGATCACGCAAAGATCAAGATGCTTAATTATATCGCCAAAGATCCAGCTGTATCTATGAGTTTTCGCTCGTGGGAAATGTACGAATACCCGATGTTGCCCGCAACAACGAGGCATGTATGGGTTGTCAAGACATCTACACAGCTAGAGAAACCGAGACACGTCATACTAGGATTCCAAACCGCACGACGAAGCGATGCAAAGAAGAATGCCAGCCAATTCGATCATTGTATGATTAGAGATGTAAAACTTTTCCTAAACTCACAGTGCTATCCCTATGGAAATTTGAATCTTGATATTGCGCGCAATCAATACGCCATTATCTACAATATGTATACAAACTTTCAAATTTCATACTATGATAAGGAATCCGAACCTCTTTTGTCGAAGACTGATTTTTTGGAGAGAGCCCCACTCATCACTATAGACTGTTCCAAGCAAAATGAATCATTAAAGAGTGGACCTGTGGATATTCGTTTGGAGTTTGAAACTAGCACTGCATTTCCAGCAAATACTTCAGCCTACTGTATGATTATACATGACCGCATTGTTGAATACAACCCAATCAGTGGTACTGTCAAAAAATTGGCCACATTTTAAGGATTCCGCATGCTTGAGAACTATAGATTAAGCTTATTCTAACTAACTAAAGGAACAATAAATAAATAAATAATGTGATTGCAATTTCATTGTTATTTATTCAACCCTCACCCATCCCATTACATATATACATGTGTGTGTATGTGTGTGTGTGTTCAGATTTTGCCGCAGAATTCAAATTTATTGTATGGTCCGCCAAGATAGAGTATCTGCAAACGTTTCTGATCCGCCTCGTTGTTCAGCTGATCCAGTTGGGTGGAATCATTCTCTAGAGCCTTTCCGACTCTCGCAGGCAGGAACACGGTGTATTCGTCGGCAATAGTGGCGATGATTCTACTGCCAAATTTCATTTTCACAAGCCTCAGTTTGGTGATGTCGTACTTTTGCCCGATCCCCAGCTCCGACATCTTTTTCATTTGCACATCATTATCCATACGGCTGGTACTGTTTAGGCTGCTTAAGTCCATCTGCAGAGAAAATGAATAATTTGGAATCAGTTTTGATGTTATAATTGAATATGACTATCGTGTAATGGGATTCTTACCTTGTTCGGGAGAGTTCGAGGATTCGAATATACGTGGAAGATGTGTTAATGCCGACAAGTCAGGATGCACGAATGTGGTTCCCTGCGAGCTCTTGACTTTTAAACCATCACCCTCCCCCAGTTTTTTTTATGACCCTCCCCCAAATACCAGTTTCTCAACCACTGAACGTTCTCGAATGCACAATGGTAGCCCCCTGGTACATCGCCATGACAGTCTCCACCCCAATGGAATACATGCGATTCCAGGCGTAGTATTCGAAGATTCGGACACCCCAACTCGTCCAAATCTATCACAGGTTTCGAATCGTCAGGGAGGATTTTTTCAATCCATTGTTTCTTTTCCGAACCCTTCACATAAATGCAACACGCATCTTGCACAACTTTTCTCACAGTTTTCACCGCATCTTTATATGGTGTTTCTCCGGCATTCCAGGGTATTCCATGATGAAATCGTGTTAGCCACAAATTCAGATTTTTATACTCGCTTGCGAGAGTCACCCAGGAGTGTGGCGGTTTGAAGAGGATTCGTGTAATACCTTGCTTATATTCCTCATGCGTGCGGATGCTTATTGTGGCGAACTCCTTTATTACAAATTTATCACAGAATCGTCCAAAACCTTGTAGATCCAATATGAGCTCCATATTGACGGTCAGGTGTGCTGTCTCAGGTACGGTTGGAAATTGGCTGAGCTAATGATTTATTGGGCTGGGGTCGGTATGCATGCGACTGTGCGGGTTGTACTATGCGAACGAGTGCGGGAAAGCCATATTTCCTTATTGGGGTGTTTTATGTTTGACGAGTCTTATTTGAATGATGCAAGGATTGGAGGCTGCGCACCGACCACCCACGGATTAGCAAGAAATTCCAGCGTTTGGATGGTGAAAATCACATAGTTTTATTGCGCAGGTTTGGTGTGCATGCAGCTGTGCATGTGGTATTGTGTGTGAACTATTGCAGAAGAAGCCCATATTTTCTCATTAGGGTCTTTATGTTTGACAGGTCTTATTTGAACGATGCAAGGGTTGGAGGCTGTGCACCGACCACCCACAGATCAGCAAAAAAATTCCAGCGTTTGGATAGCGAAAATCACAATGGTTTATTGTTCGAGCCTTTGAGGCTAACCGATTTTATGGTGTGGGCCGGGGTCTTTGAGGGCTGCTCTCTGGTTGGTTGGGCTCGATTTTATTTTGGGGGTAGCATGCAACCAATAGAATGCATGTCAACCCTCCCCCACCAAACCGGTTTGAGAAGAAGATTGCGGTTTCCAGTTTGGGAAGATCAGTGAAAAGTGAAGACGCATAGAATCGATGTAGAAATAGTGAAGGTGCGTAGAATTGTTGTGAAAAAGCGTTAAGAAGAAGAAGAAAAAGAAGAAGATGAATCAGGCTCGCGTGAGAATTGCACGACAGGTGGTTCAAATGCGGCGAAGGGCCGAGTTGAGGATGCAATATCTTCAGAATATGCGGATGGTGTTGCGTGTTTTGGGTGAATGCCAAGTTGATCAACATTTCATCGATCAAACTGCAAGTGTGCAGCAGGCTATGATCGAAGAGATCACACACCAGCATCAAAATAACGATCTTTGGGTCGCGCGTGCAGCCACCGAAGATGTCGAGGCATCATGCACAATACAATGCGTGGATGTCACATCTTCCACGCCGGAAGATGTAACGGGATCCGATGCGGAGACAGTGCGAATACATGGTGAAAGAGGGCGATCGACATCACCAGATTCAGACTCATCGATGCACTCTCGATCGAGCCCGAGCTCACCATCGCCGTCATCGAGGTCATCATCACCAGACATGCAATCACCACCGCAGCTGAGGGTGATCCCGCTGGAGCGGGAATATGACACCGACTCGGACTGACACCTCGATCCCTCACCCGGTAGGTTAATTTTTCTTCTACCATCAGCTCCAAACCTGCAGTTACCTGCAGACTCTATGCAATAAAACCATCCCCCCTACCAGAATGAATAGTTGTATTTGGACTAGTGGTCGGGGATTCTAGTTGAGATATTAAGCTGTCTATCCGCAGCTATGCAGGTATTCAGAAATACGCCGTGCTTGGAGCAGTGAACATCAGTTACTCTGAATCAATACTCGTTAGAGCCGAAATCATAAGTACATCATGGCTAACGCTAAAACTGTGCGTGTGTTACAAAAGGCTGATCCATCCGATAGGTTGTTCATAGCTGACCCTCCGAGACCAACGAGTCATATGTTACTTTGTACCACTTACGGAATACACAATTCTTTTTCTACAACCGTATCGGTCGGGCATTCTTTAATTAACCAACGCTTCGAGCCTATGGTGCAGTTCTGCAGTTATGGTAGTGATATTATTGCAATGAGAGCTGATGTCTGGTGGAAATTTTTGAACAGCATCAACGACATCACCAGATATATCACTGAACCAGTGAACACCGACTCTGATCCAACACTTCCTACCCATCCAGCCATTCATGCGCCCATTATCGTGGATGGATATACTGTTTCGTTCTTCCTCAATCACGGGGAGAGATTCGCAAGGATTGCGGAGCCAGCTGAGGTGTGGAAAAAGGAGGGAACCACGGACGATGAGACATCCGTATCCAGTGCCAAGAAGCGGAAGCTGTACTCTCCTCCGTCTATAGACTTGTGTAAATCTTCAATTATTGGTCTAAGTGCAATAATACCGTGTGTCGGTGAACAATTACGTTGCCTATTAAACAATGCGATCGCCGTAAATCAGTGTAAACACGACCTAGTGAGGGAACTCGCTACGCTTGCTAGTGTGTTTGGATTCGTGGACACTCCCATCGAACGTTTCACGGAACTTGTCGTGAGGGATTTTGACGAGATGCAAGAACAGTTGAAGCTGAACTTCAAACCGATTTTTGTGACAGACATGTTTAAGATTGCTATTCTTGAGCTAAAGGCACAGTTCCATCTCGCCCTTGCCACCGAAATTAAAGAAATCGTAGACTCGACACGTGAATATAATCGTGTTTATACTTTGGACTAAGAAACACCCGTATAGTTTGTCATAAAGAGCGGGAATTTAAGAAAATTGTATTACTTAGGTTTAAGTTAAATGTACAGATAGTTTAAGTTAGTTTTAAGAAAATTGCACAAAATAAAAAAACACATACTATCAGAACATTCGTGTCATTGCCTACATATACATAACACCCTGTCACGCTTCAAACATTTCAGCTAGTAGGCGCCATCGCGAGACAGAAAATTGCAACCATCCGATCGCCGGTAACAGGGGGTAAGAAAAAAAGATCGCTGATCGTTACCATGATCCGAAAGCGAATCGGTTGTGGCGCCATCGCGCGGCGGGCCATCCGATTGTCGGCGGCAGAGGATCAGCGATTCATGATGCAGAATCGTTACCATCAGACCACCGATGGCGGAGGATCCATGATTCACGTTACCATGATTCGGCAGCGAATCGGTAGTGGCGCCATTGCACGGAGCGAAATCGCAGCCCTGAGATCGTCGGTAACACGGAAGATCGCAACGATTACGTCGGTATCGAAAGATATCGGCAATCGTTACCATGATCCAAAATACTAATCGCTAGTGGCGACATCACACAACAGAAAATCACACCAACAGATTGTTAACGGCAAGCATCAACCTATGCGCGTAAGACGAGCGAATAAATCAAAATAGAACGATGTGTGTATTCGAGCGTGTATGAAAGAGGACAAAGTCCAAAAACTAGCGTAACGACCCAAAAAGGGTCAGGTAGACGAATAGAGGCAGTCCGCGTGCGAAATTGATATAGACGAGACGTGTGTGAACGATCGGATACTAATTAAATATAATTAAGCTAAGTGAGGGACGATTCCGGTTCGACAGTCAGCCCGTTCCCTTTCAGGACCGGGTATCGTTTAAACATTCTTCTCTTTTGTTAAATACTGATTCTTTATTAACTAATTCAATAAACGAACATTCCTATCCAGTAATAACTTTCGAAAATTAAAAACCATATCCTGACACACCCATTACATACACCCCCCCTCCCTTTAACAAGATTGTCGGTAACAACATCGGTAACAACATCGGTAACATTATCAGAAATCGTTACCATCGCGGTCGGTAACTTACCATCACAGTCACCACGTTACCGACTGCTTGATGGCCGGTAAAGAAGGCTGGATCCAGAACTCTCATGCTTATACTACTGTTGACTTACTGCTTCGTCGCTTCGTGGTAGACATATTCTCAGAATCGTTGGTATCTGAAGAATTCTCGAGCTCTCGGATAGTTTCGCTGGTATCATTGAGGCATTGAGGCCGAGGTACCTGTATCGAAGGGATTTCAGCATTTGGTTCATCGTCGCCTTCACTTGTTGCTCCACCATCTTCTTCATCTTCACTCTGCCCTATTGCCTGCTGTAGTAAACGTGAAACATGTGCCACCTCTCTAATGGGAACTGGCACTCTGTAGATCTCTTTATGAATTTGCTGGTTATGTCCCATAAAATTTGCTAAATCTGCAACTTCGTTTTCGCCAAGTCCTTCCATTGCGAAAAATGTCGCAATGTGTTTGCGCAATGTGGTTTCCCTCAGCGAGGAAGGCATTACTGCACCGCACTCGTGTGAGAATTTTCTCATGAGTTCGCAGGCTCTAAGATATTTTTCCTTCGTTGGATTAGAGGTGGGGACGCTAAAGATATATTCATTGTCAGGTTGCACATCTGCTTCCGTTTGATATTTAAATACTGTTTCAATACAGAAAACATGTAATGGATTGAGTATGACAGGAACTGTTCTTCCCAATTTTCCACGAATTGCCAGTCTTGCACATTTCTCTGCAAATTTTCTTGATTCACTAGATAGTTTACGGTACAGGTCTGGATCAACATTTTCATCAAGCGAGGTTCGGTTTTGAAAATCAGTTATTAACAGTCTCTCGATTTCTCCCGCCCTTCTACGGTTAAACATTTGAACTGATATCAGAGTGCATTCACTCAAGGTTTTCCATGCTGATAACTCAAATTCAGTTTCTAATACTTTCAAACTATCCTCACATTTTTTTCTCAGAAAATCATACAGTACACGTATGTCTTCTTTGGAAGGGAGAACGATTTTTTTTTGGCGCTTCTGCTTAGTTTGAGCCTCCGTAACCTTTTTATTTATGCTGATTCGAAAGTCATCTTCAAATAGCACTAAGAAATCTTCGGCAGCTTGTTTGCTTTCATAATCTTGTTTTTTGATACATTCAGCCTGGCGTAGTTTTATGCATTTCTTCAATAGTGTTTCAAGCGTAGAAGCAACAGCTGGTGTTTGGAGTATATTTGTCTTTAAATCAATGTTTGCACATCTTCTAACTGCAGATACTGCTGAGTCATAGAATCGAGGATGAAAGATCGATGCAAAATCATCAATGTCTTGATTGATGTCCTTGATAGCAGATTTAAAGCGGCTCAAAAGTCTTAATTGGGCTCTAATCATATCGTGTTCATGCGGAGCACTATATTTATCGCACAATTTATTTGCAAATAAAATGAGTAATTCGTCATACTGGATAGACCTTGTGACTTCATCATCCCGCATAACAGGAATAACTGTGTGACGTAGAGTCTCGCTTGCAGCTTCATGAATGTAGCCTGTCAAATGCCTGCCCATAACCATGATATCTCTTACACCCTTCTTATGCCTCGTATTGCATTTCTTGAAGTGAAGCCGTAAAGTCTGTTTTGAGAAAAAACCCTTACAGTTGGAACAACAGATATAATCTTCGACAACTCGGTCGAATTTTGCCTGACGTTGTCGACAAGTTATCAAAATACCAGTGTTCAAATCACTATTTGTATCATGCAAAAAATTGCCGTATTTACGAATTGTTTCGATAATCTTGACTCTTTCACGGTTGCTCTTAGGAAATTTCATGAATCTCTTCACATCCGCTTCTGATTTATGTTTCAGTTCCAGATGGCGTGCAAATTTAGTCTGTAGTTTCTTACAAAACGGGCAAAAATATTTTTTTTGAGTTCTGGCTGTATTGCTTTTGGACGGAGGAACATTTACTGATCGAATGTCAACGGGTGGGCCAGTAATGAATGATTTAGAAAGAATTTGAGTCAAATTGTTTTGAGAAATTTCGAGAGTCACATTTGAAAGGCTTGAGCCTGGTAAGTAGTTTGAATCTTTCGCAGTGTCATCATCACTGGTTTCTTCACTAAGATCATCTTCTACTCCGTTTCCCCATTCAACATCATTCTCAAATTCACTGGCGTCATCACTACTGACTCCGCCATCACTTTCTTGTTCATCTTGTAATTCATCGAGCCGTGTATTCTGATTCTGTTCGATGCATCCACCAACTTCTATCTCCTCCCCTCCTACTGCACTATTTTTTCCAACATCGTCAACTTCCTTATCGTCTTCTTGTTCATTATCTTGTATTTCGGCAACATCTTCTTGTGCTTCATTATATTGTTCACTGTGATTTTCTCTGTAACGGTTATCATCTTCCTCTTCATTGGTTCTTCCGGTACATTCAACATGTTTTATATTGTTATTTCGTTCATCAATGTTATCTTTTTTTTCTTCATTATCATGTGTTTCGACAAAATCTTCTTGTACTTCATTATATTGTTCATTGTGATTTTCTCTGTGACGGTTATCATCTTCCTTTTCATTGGTTCTTCCTATACATTCAACATGTTTTATATTGTTATTTCGTTCATCAATGTTATCTTTTTTTTCTTCATTATCATGTGTTTCGACAAAATCTTGTACTTCATTATATTGTTCTCTGTGATTTTCTCTGTAACGGTTATCATCTTCGTCTTCATTGGTTCTTCCTGTACATTCAACATGTTTTATATTGTTATTTCGTTCATCAGGGTTATCTTTTTTTTCTTCATTATCATGTGTTTCGACAAAATCTTCTTGTACTTCATTATATTGTTCACTGTGATTTTCTCTGTGACGGTTATCATCTTCCTTTTCATTGGTTCTTCCTATACATTCAACATGTTCTATATTGTTATTTCGTTCATCAATGTTATCTTTTTTTTCTTCATTATCATGTGTTTCGACAAAATCTTGTACTTCATTATATTGTTCTCTGTGATTTTCTCTGTAACGGTTATCATCTTCGTCTTCATTGGTTCTTCCTGTACATTCAACATGTTTTATATTGTTATTTCGTTCATCAAGGTTATCTCTTTTTTCTCCGTTATCGTGTGTTTCGACAAAATCTTCTTGTACTTCATTATATTGTTCACTGTGATTTTCTCTGTAACGGTTATCATCTTCGTCTTCATTGGTTCTTCCTGTACATTCAACATGTTTTATATTGTTATTTCGTTCATCAGGGTTATCTTTTTTTTCTTCATTATCATGTGTTTCGACAAAATCTTCTTGTACTTCATTATATTGTTCACTGTGATTTTCTCTGTGACGGTTATCATTTTCCTTTTCATTGGTTCTTCCTATACATTCTACATGTTTTGTATTGTTATTTTGTTCGACAAGGGTATCTTTTTCTTCTTTGTTATGGGCCTCATCAGAGTCCTTCAGGCAGTCACTTCCAATCTTGTCAAGAATATCTGTGCATCCACTCGGAGCGGCACTGCTAGCTGCAGAGCAATTGCCAGATTCAATGCTTGATAATGTGAGCTGATCTCTAGGGGGTAACATTTCTTCGTTGATAGGTGTAGAGCAACCAACATTATGCAATTCGCAAGTATTATCAGTGCTTGATATTTCTATTGTTGCACCAGTTGCATTTTGTTTTACATCTTGTGAGTATGACTGGCCATCAATACCATTTAATACTACAGGTGAGTTGGACTGCAGGAAGTCTTGAAGTAATTCTAATTTTTCTTTTGAGTCTAAAAAAAATCAAGACGTCATAGGTGAGTCTCGATTTTCAATTGTAAAAAAGTAATAATTTAATGCAGTTTAATTTCATAATATTGAGGAAAGACCCTGCTGAAAATTTGAAACAACAAAAGATGTTTTCTTTTTTTGAACTACTAGAAAGTGTCCGATCAAAAAAAAGCATATCAACTTTTTAGTCATCTTTAAACTTGAGAACGACTTACCTGAGTTATTTATTAAAACTGCATGATATCTCGCTCCTCTAAATTTGACAAGACAATCCCCATCTTGTAAAATATTAACATATTTCGATATCGTGATGAAATATGTTTCATCGTCAAACTGGACCAACGAAAACATTGTCTCTAAAGCCAAGGAAAGAAAAAATAACTTGAAAATATTGTTTTGATTTATTGCATGATTAATTATTTGTTAAATTAATATATCTATCGACACACATGAAATTCTCTCTGTTAATTGTTACCTTCTTATCTACCCACATCAATATTTCTGGTAATTAGCCAGATTTGTATTTCTCATGCAACCCAATTAATTGTTGTTTTTTTTTTTACATCTAAAATGCGGATTTCAGAAAAAAGGTTAATTCTTTTGTCCAATGAGACACTTTTTATTTTGCTGCTAATTTTACATAATATTCAGGGTCATGTGAGGAATTTTTTCGTAGATTTCTGTCACATCCCTGAATATTGTATGGAATTCACAGCGAAATTAAAAGTACCTTGTTGGATGAAAAAAATTATTCCCATTTTTTCAGCGAAATCAAAATTTGGATCGCGATTTAAAAAAAAAATAATAATCCTATTGCATGCAAGAGGTCTTCGGAGAAAGACACTTGTTTTGTACAACAGTTCCTGTATGATTGAATAAATTTTGTTTGTCTAATCACAGAATGTATTTTCAAGTAGTTCCAAAATTTGGCTAATCATTAAAAATATCGATGAAGGTCGAAAAAAATAGTTGCGTTCGCAGAGAACTCTTCAGGTACGCTTTGTTGAATTCGGCATTGTCGAAATACTTCGCCATGATTTATTTGGATATTTTATGCACACACATTTTATTCTACTTGCGTTAATTTTCTATTTTTATGCGCCCTTTTGTCAAGTAAAAATCAGAAATGCTTAAACGCCCTTTTCATTCTGAACAGACGAAATTGTGAGGATATTATTTCCTATAAATCTCGAGACAAAATAATGGGGAACAATGAATAACGCAATCATCTTTACAAATGGCATGGCGAAGAGCACGTGTTTGAAGACAGAATGTGGAAGCAACAGGTCAAATGCCTAATTCTATGTTTGAAAAATTAGAAATTTCGCCTTAGATAATCACAACTTGGATAAAACAGATTATAAATATAGATAATATCCCTTCCTTAAAAAAGAGATTGTAACGGATGTGACGCAACTTCCGTCACCGCGAAATGCGCGCTACGCAATGCGCATGCATAGAGCAACGTGTGGTTCTTGTTCAAAAAGCAACGCGCGTTCTTTGTTTGAAATATCGTGTCAAATCTACGGAAGTTTGCAACTTTTGACCAGCAAAAATCTAAGAAAGTTTGCAATTTCTTCTTACCAGCGTGTTCTATGCAAAATTGCTGATATCATGTATATATAATATATATATATATACACAAGGTACGTGATTGCATCTTTCAATATCCAAATTGTAAAACTTACGACTGAAGAGATGTTTTGTAGTTACTGTTATTTTCAGGTTAAATTCTCAAACATCGCTTCGTTGTCAACTGACTATGGTCATGGTCCCAGCGATCAGATAATTTGAATTAATTGACCTACTTACAGTGTACGGACGATAGGGATCCACCCTGCATAATTCATATCAGGTACGTAACCCAAATTTTTGGATTCATTAAAAAAATAAAAAAATAAAAACTGCCAGGTCGATTAAAGTACGGAAGATAACTTTTGTATTCATTAAACTGTTTATTTTTTCAGGTCTGCAATAGAAGGAGTTTAACACCCGTTCAATACGTATATATAGCAAAATAATTAAAAATTTCACCTCAATTTATTCATTTTCTTGTACGTTTGTTCTATATTTTGTAATTTGTTTGTGAAAAAAATTATAATATTTGAATTTAAATCAAAAATATATGCGATGATTGATGATATTGATAACTAGCTGGTAATTACAACTAATTTTTTGACGAGTACCTAATTGATAAGACCTTATGAGTACCTTGATGAATCCTATGAGTACCTAATGATGAAACTATGAGTACATACCTAATAAGACATTATGAGACCCCTGATGAAATCTACGAGTACCCAATGATGAAATTATAAGTACTAATACAATTGTAAATCAGTAATGCAATGACTAATCATTGGCTATCGTAAGCGCAGTGCTGTCAATTTAGAGTTGTTTTTATAATGCCACGTCGTAAGATTATTCGGACTGTTGAAGAAGAGGAGGAGTATTTACGCACACGTCGAGAGAGAACTCGGGAGAGAAATAATGCAACTCAATGTCAGCGGCGTCAGAGGCAAATCTCTAGCAATGATGCAGGTTGTCGCCGTATAGTAATTAACGATGAAGAAAATATTCAACTTGATTCACAAAATGAATTATATACGTCAAGTTTACCAATTCGTGTTCAAGATGTTGATATTGTAGGTCTAAATAATTGTGAACGGCAACGCAGATTCAGAGCAATACACGGAGAGTCATCTAATATTCAAAACTTTAACATTGAATGTTTAGATGAAATTTCTGAACATTATATTGGGAGATTGGAGGTACTATGTATTCATTGTGGTGCCCGACATTTTTCACAAGAGAAGGTGGCCAATCGAGGGAATTCGTTCAATGATTGTTGTAGCCACGGGAGTGTACTTCTTGATGCGATGCCCGATTTCCCTATCGAACTGCGTGAACTGTTTGAGGCTAATCATCCTAAGTCTACCGATTTTTATAAACGTATAAGATGCTACAATAGTTCATTTTCGTTTGCTTCATTCAATGCCAATCTATTTAATTTTGGCGCAAGACGACCTGGACCCTATTGCTTTAAGATTCAAGGTCAGATTTATTACCAAGTGAATACATCACTGTATTCTGCTTTGAATGAACCTCCGAGTTATGGTCAACTCTTTATAGTTGATCCAAGCGAAGCAACGGAACATCGCTTGAATCACAATTCTGAACTCGATGGCGAAATTGTACTAACATTAGATAGAATAATGCGGCAGTACAATATATTTGCACAATCATATCAAATGATGGGTGAAGAATTAGCAAATCAAAGGCGATTAGCATTGGAAAATAATGAGCCAGTCCCTGAGCTTAGTATGCTATTTACGTTGAAGCCAGGTGTGGATCGACGCCGGTATAACTTTCAGAGAACTAATGAAGTGGCTGCTGTGTTTTCTACAACTGCTGATGGCGAGATTCCGGAATCTTACGTATGTATTCGGAATAGGAATGATAAAGTTCTTCAACAAGTCAGTAGTATGGATCCAAATGTCGAGCCTTGGATTTATCCCCTATTCTACCCACGTGGTTCTCGGGGTTGGCATCGTAATTTAATGCGGTTGAACAGCAATCGACGTGTTTCCAGGTTAGCCTATGTAAAGTACCGATTGAGTATACGTGACGACTTCAATCCTTTCATTATGGGTCGTCGGTTGTTCCAACAATGGGCAGTGGACAATTATGTAAAAATTGAGAAGGACCGAATAGAATACTGTAAGGGGCACCAAAAAGAACTGCGCGCAGAATCCTATATCGGACTTATAGACTACTTGCAAAATACTGCAAATGATGTGAATGGTCGTGTTGGAAAAATGATTATACTTCCCTCGTCATTTATAGGTTCACCGCGCAATATGATGCAAAATTACCAAGATGCAATGGCTATTGTTCGTAAATATGGTAAACCAGATCTTTTCATAACGATGACATGTAATCCAAGTTGGAGAGAAATCCGTGAAAATCTTCTTCCAGGACAACAAGCCGCCGATCGACCAGACATTTGCGCACGAGTCTTCAGCATTAAGAAAAATGTTTTGATTGATCTAATTGTTAAGAAAAAGTGCTTCGGAGAAGTAGCAGCATACGTTTATGTTGTTGAGTTTCAAAAAAGAGGTTTACCGCATATACATATGCTGGTAACACTGCGTCAAAATTACAAAATCACAACTCCCAATATAGTTGACCGTTATATTTCTGCTGAAATTCCCGATCCGTCTGAGAACCGAGTTTTGCATGAGATTGTTATGAGACATATGATTCACGGGCCTTGCGGTGATTGGTGTTTGGTCGACGGTAAGTGTTCTAAACATTATCCCAGATCATTGTGCGAGGAAACAACCATGGACGTAGACGGATATCCATCTTATCGTCGCAAAGATACTGGTGATGCATTTTTCGAGCGTCCTGGCGGGTACAGTGTCAACAATCGTTACGTCGTACCCTACTGTCCAATGCTGTTAAGTCTATTCAATTCTCATATTAATGTTGAAATTGTTTCGAGTATTAAGTCCGTGAAATACCTATACAAATATATCTACAAAGGTCACGATGCTGCTACGGTAACTATTGGCGAAATTCACGAAGATACTGTTATAAATCATGATGAAATACGCGATTATATTGATTCTCGTTATGTAGGACCTGTGGAAGCAGTCTGGCGTATTCTGAGTAAAACTCTGCATGACAAAAGTCATGCTATTTCACGCTTACCTGTGCACTTACCAAATGAACAAAACCTAACAATCAACATTGGTGCTGATGAAAATGAGCTTATGAATACATTGGACCAAGCAACTATGCTTTTAGACTACTTTGCTTTGAATTCACGTGACATGCAAGCCAGACAATATTTGTACATTGATATTCCATCACACTATACATTTCAAAAGCAAAAGGACTGTAATGGTAAAAATGTTTCTCATTGGAAACCACGCAAATCTCATTTCAATTGCATTGGTCGTATGTATGCTGTCAGTCCCACACAGATAGAACTGTTCCATTTGCGGTTGTTATTATTGACAATCAGAGGGGCTACAAGTTTCGAATATCTGCGAACTGTAGATGGAGAACTTCAACAAACATTTACAACTACTTGTTTGAAATTAGGTCTCATTGAAGACGATGAAGAATGGAGCCGAGCAATGCACGAAGCAGAAATTTGGATGATGCCTCGACAATTGCGCAGGTTATTTGTTCGCATTTTGATACACTGTCAACCAGTTCATCCTGAACATCTTTGGGAAGAATTCAAAGTTGCAATGTCTGAAGATTATGCACAATCTTCAGGTTCGCTGGTTGGGCAAAATGAATCGTATGCCCAGATAAATGCAATGCTTTGCGTCGAAGGTCGAAGTCTCACTGATTTTCCGGAAATGATACAATTAGCAGATATTGTTGAGATTGACGACGACGTATCACTTCAACAAGCTATGGAGAATGGAAAGAAGCAATATACGATATTGAATGCTGAGCAAAAAGAAATTGTCGATGTCATTTTGAATGTAAGTGATAATAAGTATGAAAATGCAAATACATGCTATTACATCGATGGACCAGGTGGATCTGGAAAAACTTTCCTCTATATCACTCTTTGGAATCTACTCAAGGGTAGAAATCAGCGAGTCATCACGATGGCCTCCACTGGAATAGCAGCAGTATTGCTTCCTAATGGCAAAACAGTTCACAAGACTTTCGGATTGCCAGTTCCTCTATTTGCGGATTCTTCGTCTAATATTAAATTGCAATCCACTGAAGCTAAATACCTCGAAGATACTGATATTTTCATTTTGGACGAGGCTCCTATGGCTCCAAGATACGCTTTGGAAGTGATGGATCGAACCTTGCGGGATATTATGAATAATGATTTGCCATTTGGTGGAAAAATTGTCATTCTTGGTGGTGATTTTAGGCAACTTCTGCCAATTAAATTGCATAGTACTAGGAGTGAAACAGTTAATTTATCAATTAAATTTAGCCCAGTTTGGCGACACTTTAAGAAATATTCGTTAACACAAAACATGCGCACGCTACCTCATGAAATTGATTTTATGAAATTTCTGATAGATCTAGGCGATGGAGTCTTGAATGATATAAATGACAATATAAGCATTCCACACTGTTGTCTAGCGAGCCTGGATGCTGATATAGTAGAGAACACATTCGGTACCCTGATTAGAAAAAAACGATATCGAGAAGCAGCAAAATGTGCAATTTTATCTGCAAGAAATGTTGACGTCAATGAAATAAATGAAAGAGTTGTCAAGCTTTTAGAAATTGAAAATGAAAAGGTATATACAAGCGTAGATAGTACGGAAAATTGTAACGACAATGATGATATAGGTGAAATTCTACTTCCAGAATATTTGAATACGTTGAATCCACCTTCTCTTCCTCCACATGAACTGCGGCTCAGGGTGAATAGTGTCGTTATGCTAATTAGAAATCTGAGTATACACGAAGGTCTTTGTAATGGTACTAGATTATTGATTTTGGATCTCAGAAATAATCTGCTTAGATGCGAAGTTCTGACGGGTGACAGGGTTGGAGAAATTGTATTTCTGAATCGTATAACATTGTATTGTGAGAACAATTATCCGTTCACGTTCAAAAGAAAACAATTTCCGATAAAATTAGCTTTCGCCATGACTATCAATAAGTCGCAAGGACAGACTTTTGCTAAAATTGGTCTTGACCTTCGGAAAGATGTATTTAATCATGGGCAATTGTATGTTGCTTGTTCGCGTGTCCGTTCATGGGATTCATTGAGAATTTATCTTGGTAATCAACGTGATGATCGAATTGTGAAGAATTACGTTTTCAAAGAACTGTATTATTAGTGGGTTAAAATACAGATGTCTATAAATCATAGCATGAAAAAATCAAATATTTTATATAGGTATGTATGAAGTAATCACTCAGTCATTGCCAACTCGACACTCCCCAAGTTTTTCGTCTGTTTTTTTCTGCACCTTGGTTCACCCTACAGCTGTGTGTAAAACAATTGCATAAACCGAGTTTCAAACTTAAAAATTGGATGGCCAGCCTGCGAAGAACAGACGAAAAACATGGGGAGACCGAGTTGGCAGTGACTGAGTAATTACTTTGAAGATAACTTCTCTGTATGTATATGATTACGTACACGGATGAAACTATTACATAGAGCTGCATAGAGCATGGACTGTGCATTCCCTATACTACCTGCAGTACGTAAAAAGAGAAATACAGAGATTGGCTGCATACGACTGTGCAGATAATTATTGAAAAGTCGAAATTTAGAGACAGTTCTGGACAACGGTTGACTCGGTGCGAGAACTTAAGATAATTAAAAACCTAATGTGTGGACACTGCTACCCACATGCTATACCTATCTTTTACTGTTTACGTCAAGTAAATGAAAATGTAGATATTTCGATGGTGGATATAACTTAAAAATAAATGCATTATGATTATAAATTACAGCTATTGATATAAAAATATAAGATAAAAAGCCAGATGATTAACAAAGTGATATAGCGATCATGCAATTTATTATCAGAGGTGAATAAAAATACAATATCAATCTTATAATTAAGATAACATTGACTAAACGATAAAAAGTAATGTTATTTAACGTACTAAGTAATGCAGAATCATCATAAGTATTCCAGTAACAATTATGTGCTATTGTCAGTTTAGTATGGAGTAATCAAAATGTATATTTTTCCTGTGAATATGAGTATTAGGGTGGTCCTTATTCGAAGTATTTTTGAATTTTTATGCTCTCATAGGCATAAATGGTTCGTAATGAATTTCGAATGAATATTTACAAAGTTATAGGTCTCTATCTGAATTTTAACCCGTGCCCCACTGCCTGTGTGTGTACGTTTACCATCTAAATAAAATGGGATTTGTGGAATTAAAAAATCAATATTCTATTTTAGCTGAAGTAATGGTTCAAAAAATTTGAAACTCAATAGACTTTGTCCTTATGATAGTAGCTATCCTCCTGAATTTTCATAGATTTTTAGCTTAAAGAAACAATTTAATAATAAAAATAAATAAAATTAAAAAGGTATTTTATATCAAGCAGCAACACCAAAATTATGATCGCTAAAAGTCTATAAAAATTCAGTGGGATAGTTACTATCCTTGCAATAAAGTTTCAAATTTATTGAACTACATATTACCTTAGCCAAAATAAAAAATTGATTTTTCAGGGCCAATAATTTTATGTTATTTAAATGGTAAACGTAAAAAGACAGTGAGGCATAGGTGAGAATTCAGAGAGAAACCGGTAACTTTGTTAAAATTTACAAGAATTTATTTCAAACAATTTGAGCCTATGGGAGCTTTAACATAAAAAACACATCAAATAAGGACCACCCTAATGAGTATGTATGAATATTAGTGAACAAATCAGTTATAAAAAAAAGGTATTTTTATTGAACGATATACTGAAGTCCAGTTATCAAGGTCCAAGCATCCAGTAATAATTTGTTGACGTTAGTTTATAATTGAATCAGAATAATGGATAGTTTTACTCGAGATATTGGTATACATGAATATTAACGTATAAAGAAGCAACATAATATACCAAACAACTCGACCGAGATGAAACAAAAGTAAAAGTTGCCAATACAATATCTTACGGTATAAAAGCAATGTCCAGTTAAAATGTGATAAGATCAATGAAATATAAAAATCTTGATAGAGATTTTCGCATATGTGAAGAATAAAGGACTCCGTATCCAACCTTTTGTAAAAGTGGTTGCAGGCAAATTCGATAAAAGTGGAGTATGTTGCATTTCAAACGATGCTGATTAAAAGTTTCCATTGGCTAAATCCCACGAAGTGAAGGGCTGTCAAGATATTTAAGTACGTATAAGCTTCAAAAATATCAAGGGCAAGGGCAGCATGACAACTGCAGCTTCATAACTTTATACTCAAATATCTTGAAAACCATTCGCTCCGGGGGAGTCGGCCAATTGCGAATTTTAAACGGCGTGGTTCGAAATGCAACTTACTCCAGTTTGATGAAATTTGCCTGAAATCAGTTTGACATAAGGTCAGATACGGGGGCCTCTGAATTTGATAGCATAAAAACTAGGACATTGCTAATATGTGAGATGTACAATTGGCAAATTTGTGAATTGATTTTTATTCATTTATATATACGTTTTTAGATTTTCAGAGCATATGCAATAGTAAGTTTGAATATTTAAATTTAATCTGGTCCGAATTGTTGTTGGTGGTTACCGCGGTATTTGATTATACACAATACTTTGAAAAGAAT
The DNA here is from genome assembly GCA_963966615.1 of Tenthredo amoena. NCBI lineage: Eukaryota > Metazoa > Arthropoda > Insecta > Hymenoptera > Tenthredinidae > Tenthredo > Tenthredo amoena. The sequence continues at coordinate 6,495,148 of OZ016492.1, read as the reverse complement.
CGGTCGCGAAACATCAGTCAAGTATAGAGTAATCATATGGGAAATTGTTACTGTAAATATGAGTATGTATGAATATTAGTGAACAAATCAGTTGAAGTCCAGTAATCAAGGATCATAAGTAATAATGTGTTGACGTTGGTATATATTTTTAAAGCATATGCATTAGTAAGTTTGAATATTCAAATTTAATCTGGTCCAAATTGTTGTTGGTGGTTACTGCGGTATTTGATTATACACAATACTTTGAAAAGAATCGGTCGCGAAACATCAGATCAGTATAGAGTAATCATATGGGAAATTGTTACTGTAAATATGAGTATGTATGAATATTAGTGAACAAATCAGTTGAAGTCCAGTAATCAAGGATCATAAGTAATAATGTGTTGACGTTGGTATATATTTTTAAAGCATATGCATTAGTCAGTTTGAATATTCAAATTTAATCTGGTCCAAATTGTTGTTGGCGGTTACTGCGGTATTTGATTATACACAATACTTTGAAAAGAATCGGTCGCGAAACATCAGATCAGTATAGAGTAATCATATGGGAAATTGTTACTGTAAATATGAGTATGTATGAATATTAGTGAACAAATCAGTTGAAGTCCAGTAATCAAGGATCATAAGTAATAATGTGTTGACGTTGGTATATATTTTTAAAGCATATGCATTAGTCAGTTTGAATATTCAAATTTAATCTGGTCCAAATTGTTGTTGGCGGTTACTGCGGTATTTGATTATACACAATACTTTGAAAAGAATCGGTCGCGAAACATCAGATCAGTATAGAGTAATCATATGGGAAATTGTTACTGTAAATATGAGTATGTATGAATATTAGTGAACAAATCAGTTGAAGTCCAGTAATCAAGGATCATAAGTAATAATGTGTTGACGTTGGTATATATTTTTAAAGCATATGCATTAGTAAGTTTGAATATTCAAATTTAATCTGGTCCAAATTGTTGTTGGTGGTTACTGCGGTATTTGATTATACACAATACTTTGAAAAGAATCGGTCGCGAAACATCAGATCAGTATAGAGTAATCATATGGGAAATTGTTACTGTAAATATGAGTATGTATGAATATTAGTGAACAAATCAGTTGAAGTCCAGTAATCAAGGATCATAAGTAATAATGTGTTGACGTTGGTATATATTTTTAAAGCATATGCATTAGTCAGTTTGAATATTCAAATTTAATCTGGTCCAAATTGTTGTTGGCGGTTACTGCGGTATTTGATTATACACAATACTTTGAAAAGAATCGGTCGCGAAACATCAGATCAGTATAGAGTAATCATATGGGAAATTGTTACTGTAAATATGAGTATGTATGAATATTAGTGAACAAATCAGTTGAAGTCCAGTAATCAAGGATCATAAGTAATAATGTGTTGACGTTGGTATATATTTTTAAAGCATATGCATTAGTAAGTTTGAATATTCAAATTTAATCTGGTCCAAATTGTTGTTGGCGGTTACTGCGGTATTTGATTATACACAATACTTTGAAAAGAATCGGTCGCGAAACATCAGATCAGTATAGAGTAATCATATGGGAAATTGTTACTGTAAATATGAGTATGTATGAATATTAGTGAACAAATCAGTTGAAGTCCAGTAATCAAGGATCATAAGTAATAATGTGTTGACGTTGGTATATATTTTTAAAGCATATGCATTAGTCAGTTTGAATATTCAAATTTAATCTGGTCCAAATTGTTGTTGGCGGTTACTGCGGTATTTGATTATACACAATACTTTGAAAAGAATCGGTCGCGAAACATCAGATCAGTATAGAGTAATCATATGGGAAATTGTTACTGTAAATATGAGTATGTATGAATATTAGTGAACAAATCAGTTGAAGTCCAGTAATCAAGGATCATAAGTAATAATGTGTTGACGTTGGTATATATTTTTAAAGCATATGCATTAGTCAGTTTGAATATTCAAATTTAATCTGGTCCAAATTGTTGTTGGCGGTTACTGCGGTATTTGATTATACACAATACTTTGAAAAGAATCGGTCGCGAAACATCAGATCAGTATAGAGTAATCATATGGGAAATTGTTACTGTAAATATGAGTATGTATGAATATTAGTGAACAAATCAGTTGAAGTCCAGTAATCAAGGATCATAAGTAATAATGTGTTGACGTTGGTATATATTTTTAAAGCATATGCATTAGTCAGTTTGAATATTCAAATTTAATCTGGTCCAAATTGTTGTTGGCGGTTACTGCGGTATTTGATTATACACAATACTTTGAAAAGAATCGGTCGCGAAACATCAGATCAGTATAGAGTAATCATATGGGAAATTGTTACTGTAAATATGGGTATGTATGAATATTAGTGAACAAATCAGTTGAAGTCCAGTAATCAAGGATCATAAGTAATAATGTGTTGACGTTGGTATATATTTTTAAAGCATATGCATTAGTCAGTTTGAATATTCAAATTTAATCTGGTCCAAATTGTTGTTGGCGGTTACTGCGGTATTTGATTATACACAATACTTTGAAAAGAATCGGTCGCGAAACATCAGATCAGTATAGAGTAATCATATGGGAAATTGTTACTGTAAATATGAGTATGTATGAATATTAGTGAACAAATCAGTTGAAGTCCAGTAATCAAGGATCATAAGTAATAATGTGTTGACGTTGGTATATATTTTTAAAGCATATGCATTAGTCAGTTTGAATATTCAAATTTAATCTGGTCCAAATTGTTGTTGGTGGTTACTGCGGTATTTGATTATACACAATACTTTGAAAAGAATCGGTCGCGAAACATCAGATCAGTATAGAGTAATCATATGGGAAATTGTTACTGTAAATATGAGTATGTATGAATATTAGTGAACAAATCAGTTGAAGTCCAGTAATCAAGGATCATAAGTAATAATGTGTTGACGTTGGTATATATTTTTAAAGCATATGCATTAGTCAGTTTGAATATTCAAATTTAATCTGGTCCAAATTGTTGTTGGCGGTTACTGCGGTATTTGATTATACACAATACTTTGAAAAGAATCGGTCGCGAAACATCAGATCAGTATAGAGTAATCATATGGGAAATTGTTACTGTAAATATGAGTATGTATGAATATTAGTGAACAAATCAGTTGAAGTCCAGTAATCAAGGATCATAAGTAATAATGTGTTGACGTTGGTATATATTTTTAAAGCATATGCATTAGTAAGTTTGAATATTCAAATTTAATCTGGTCCAAATTGTTGTTGGCGGTTACTGCGGTATTTGATTATACACAATACTTTGAAAAGAATCGGTCGCGAAACATCAGATCAGTATAGAGTAATCATATGGGAAATTGTTACTGTAAATATGAGTATGTATGAATATTAGTGAACAAATCAGTTGAAGTCCAGTAATCAAGGATCATAAGTAATAATGTGTTGACGTTGGTATATATTTTTAAAGCATATGCATTAGTCAGTTTGAATATTCAAATTTAATCTGGTCCAAATTGTTGTTGGCGGTTACTGCGGTATTTGATTATACACAATACTTTGAAAAGAATCGGTCGCGAAACATCAGATCAGTATAGAGTAATCATATGGGAAATTGTTACTGTAAATATGAGTATGTATGAATATTAGTGAACAAATCAGTTGAAGTCCAGTAATCAAGGATCATAAGTAATAATGTGTTGACGTTGGTATATATTTTTAAAGCATATGCATTAGTAAGTTTGAATATTCAAATTTAATCTGGTCCAAATTGTTGTTGGTGGTTACTGCGGTATTTGATTATACACAATACTTTGAAAAGAATCGGTCGCGAAACATCAGATCAGTATAGAGTAATCATATGGGAAATTGTTACTGTAAATATGAGTATGTATGAATATTAGTGAACAAATCAGTTGAAGTCCAGTAATCAAGGATCATAAGTAATAATGTGTTGACGTTGGTATATATTTTTAAAGCATATGCATTAGTAAGTTTGAATATTCAAATTTAATCTGGTCCAAATTGTTGTTGGCGGTTACTGCGGTATTTGATTATACACAATACTTTGAAAAGAATCGGTCGCGAAACATCAGATCAGTATAGAGTAATCATATGGGAAATTGTTACTGTAAATATGAGTATGTATGAATATTAGTGAACAAATCAGTTGAAGTCCAGTAATCAAGGATCATAAGTAATAATGTGTTGACGTTGGTATATATTTTTAAAGCATATGCATTAGTCAGTTTGAATATTCAAATTTAATCTGGTCCAAATTGTTGTTGGCGGTTACTGAGGTATTTGATTATACACAATACTTTGAAAAGAATCGGTCGCGAAACATCAGATCAGTATAGAGTAATCATATGGGAAATTGTTACTGTAAATATGAGTATGTATGAATATTAGTGAACAAATCAGTTGAAGTCCAGTAATCAAGGATCATAAGTAATAATGTGTTGACGTTGGTATATATTTTTAAAGCATATGCATTAGTCAGTTTGAATATTCAAATTTAATCTGGTCCAAATTGTTGTTGGCGGTTACTGCGGTATTTGATTATACACAATACTTTGAAAAGAATCGGTCGCGAAACATCAGATCAGTATAGAGTAATCATATGGGAAATTGTTACTGTAAATATGAGTATGTATGAATATTAGTGAACAAATCAGTTGAAGTCCAGTAATCAAGGATCATAAGTAATAATGTGTTGACGTTGGTATATATTTTTAAAGCATATGCATTAGTAAGTTTGAATATTCAAATTTAATCTGGTCCAAATTGTTGTTGGCGGTTACTGCGGTATTTGATTATACACAATACTTTGAAAAGAATCGGTCGCGAAACATCAGATCAGTATAGAGTAATCATATGGGAAATTGTTACTGTAAATATGAGTATGTATGAATATTAGTGAACAAATCAGTTGAAGTCCAGTAATCAAGGATCATAAGTAATAATGTGTTGACGTTGGTATATATTTTTAAAGCATATGCATTAGTCAGTTTGAATATTCAAATTTAATCTGGTCCAAATTGTTGTTGGCGGTTACTGCGGTATTTGATTATACACAATACTTTGAAAAGAATCGGTCGCGAAACATCAGATCAGTATAGAGTAATCATATGGGAAATTGTTACTGTAAATATGAGTATGTATGAATATTAGTGAACAAATCAGTTGAAGTCCAGTAATCAAGGATCATAAGTAATAATGTGTTGACGTTGGTATATATTTTTAAAGCATATGCATTAGTCAGTTTGAATATTCAAATTTAATCTGGTCCAAATTGTTGTTGGCGGTTACTGCGGTATTTGATTATACACAATACTTTGAAAAGAATCGGTCGCGAAACATCAGTCAAGTATAGAGTAATCATATGGGAAATTGTTACTGTAAATATGAGTATGTATGAATATTAGTGAACAAATCAGTATTGAACATACTGAAGTCCAGTAATCAAGGATCATAAGTAATAATCTGTTGACGTTGGTTTATAATTAAATTGAAATAATGGATATTTTCACTCAAATTATTGGTATACATGAATATCAACGTATGAAGAAGCAACATATGTAATGTGTCAAACAACTCAACAAAGATGAGACGCAAATAAAAGTTGCCAATACAATATCTTATGGTATAAGCAATGTCTAGCTAAAATGTGATTAGATCAATGGAAAAGAAAATCTTTAAAGAGATTTTCGCATATGTGAAGAATAAAAGTCACCGTATCTGACCTTTTGTGAAAGTGGTTTCAGGCAAATTCGATAAAAGTGGAGTATGTTGCATTTCAAACCATGCTGATTAAAACTCTCCATGGGCAAAATCCCACAAAGTGAAGGGTTACCAAGATATTTAAGAGGTTGAGGTTCAAAAATGGCAAGGGTAAGGGCAGCATGCTAGCTGCAAATCCATAACTTTATACTCAAATATCTTGGAAACCATTCGCTCAGGGAGTTCAGCCAATGGAGATTTTCAATCGGCATGGTTTGAAATGCAACGTACTCCAGTTTTATTTAACTTGACTAAAATCAGTTTTACATAAGGTCAGATAAGGAATACTTTGACTTTGATAGTAGAAAAAGTAGAACATTGCTCATATATAAAATGTATAATTGGCAAATTTGGGAATAGAGCAGGCACGGTACCTATTTACCAAGTTACAACTACTCTAATTTTTGTCTTTTAGCAGCCGCTTCATCGGCCACAGGCAGACTCCGACGCTTTTCAAGCGGTTTATTAGCTCGAATCAATTGGTTGACCGACATTGTTTTGTCATCGATCAGCCTGATGTTACTCATGTTCTTGAGTAGGAGATAAACCGGATTTCCTAATAAACAATGTAAAAAATACACAATCAATTGGTCTGAAACGATTTAATAACACTGTGTGAAAAAGTTGTTGGAACAGTCATTATAGTTGGTATTATGGTTTAATGAATCTTAGTTTAAATATATCCCACACAATCAAAACAGCGCTATCACGTCAGATTTTATTATATATAAACAATAATCAACTATTAATTCAGATGTTTTTAATTTAAATTCATGAGCTTCTGTACTGTTAACTGTTTGCTTTTCCTACAAGTTACTGCATTTTCTGATTAGGATTGTAATGAACTATTCCACAAAAATGGTAAGTGTTACTACAAAAATCTTATGGTCGTTTACTTAAATGTTTTTTCAAATTCGATAATAAATATGTATTTTAAGCTGCATTACATAGAAAAAAAATTTATTCGTCACGCAGTGTAAATCAACAACTTTTAATTTAAATGAAATATAAAAATCAAAATGTTTGAATGAACCAAAATTGACTTTTTGAAAATATAGATTGTTGAAATTATTTAAAAAGATTTTTCAGTAGATTTATAATAAAAATTTGATTATATAATATATTCCGAGTTAATGAATGGAATTAAATACGTTTAAATGCGAAAAAAAAATATATATTGCGCAATAATTTTATGAAAAATAATACGTATTGCTAACTAAGATAAATCATCAAAAATATAGTATAAAATAAATAAAACTGACTTGGAAGTATAGATGAAATAAAATGAATAAAAATTTAGAGAAGGGATGTGTATGAATGCTGTGTATAAATGTGTAGAAGGGATAATTAGCTAACCATTTGATTGCATAAATCCCGTAACTTCGACGTGATTTCCTTTACGGAAGGAATTGTCAGCATCCATTTCGGAAATTCGCACCTCCAATTTATGGTCACCATCGGTTATGGATCCACACCCGAAATTAGCTGACTTTGAATTTTGATTCGTTAACATATAGAAATTCGATTTAATATATCCTTGTGTACCTGTAAAATTAGTACATTAGCACGAATAAAATAATCGTTTAGAGAAATCAAACATTAGGAACAAAATAAATCAAAAACACAATCATTATAAATTTAGGTTCATTTATAAAAAAAATATTATTACCATAATTGTGAATATTTATTTAGAATTAACGTTATTAATATAATATCATTATGAGTTTGATTTTAAACCTCAGATCATATGATTATTGAAATATTTTATTTGATATAGGTATATTTATGATTATTATTATTAAATTATTTGTACTTTTCGTGAAAAGAATTAAAAAATTCGGTTTAATTTTTTTGAATTAAACATTTTGTAAATGACTAATAATATCAATGAAACGATGTAATGCAGGTGGAGACATATGATAAAAATGATATAAATTCGCATATACTTACAAATTAGATTTTTATGATTCAGTACATCGGAAAAAGCTACCATCTTTGAATGTATTTCTGGTTCTTGAAAATCGTGTTTTCCAATAATATTTATTATGGTATTTGATTGTATAATCAATTCAAAATTCACCGAGCCTCTATTGAAATTATTGACTAAACTTGGTTTCGCGTATGCACCATCTATATGTGCTATCTGTAATGTATGATATAATTATGTGATGAATCAATACAGTTTGATAATTGTTTCATATAATGTGAAACAGACATCAATAAAATCTGAAACGATGCATAATTATGCTAGGCATATTTAAATTTATATTCATTCAATAGCTTTTGTAGCAGGAATATCGCTTCATTGCGGTAATGGTATAGAAATTAAACTATGGGATCATTATAATAAAAAAATCGAAATGAATTAAAATCAGTGCAATTAAATAAACATTTTAAATGACATACAAAATTTGGTCGCAGCACCGGTTCAACTCGATCGCACTCCGCGTTCCAACAAGTTACTTGCACTCTTTCACCGTCGTTATTATTTAAAAAGAATTTGAAAATTTTGTGGTTTTTCACACCCACCAATCTAGGTGCCTCAATGCCATCAATGTAGCCGACGAGTTCTCTAAAGCATATTGTGAAAAAAATTAATAATGTAAATTCAATATTATAAAAAAGATAGAATTCAAGATCATATTAAATTAAAGAAATGTATGTTTAATATGCTTGGAAGATCATTAGACAGTCATTTTTAAAAAGTGTGAAATGCACACATATGATAACGTTGAACGGGAATACTACATAAATTAAAATTTAATATAAGTACTATGTACAATATATTATTTTGAAATGAAATATTAACTGAAAAATAAAGATTAAGAATTCATGAAATAATCGGAAAAATAGACGATATTACACATATAATAAAAAGGTATGTAACAAAAATATTATAATTACACAGTGTTGTCGTAATGTTTAATTGCTTTTATGTCCTCCGAAGAGGTGAAATCTATCTGATCGGGAGAATCGTCTTCATCGCAAATATCAGAGTTACTATCGTGATCAATGGACGGATCACCAATATCACCTGATAAAATTTATAGAATAAAAAAAATTCAATTATTGGACTTGAATAAATTCTTAAAAATTTTTTGTATCGTGGAACAACTCCATGAAATGGGTGACCTTACTTTCAATAAAATTTTAATGGATGTATTTTGAGATCATCAAAAAATGTATAAGAAATTTAAGTTTGCAATTATTTTAAATACTTTTTAAATTAATTCTCGAAGTCAAAGATATATAAAAAATAAACAAACGATTCTAACTATGAATAGTAACATATATTATTTTGTACGAAATAATTGGGTAGTAGTAGAACTCAGTAATAAATAATCAACGTATAATCAGAACTAGAGCTAATTGTTATCAACTATCTGCCACGTTTAAAATTATTTAAAAATTCACACAAAAGAACGGTGAGCTAAAAAATTGACTACACTTTCGTCGAAAATCAAAGTACATACCTACCATCCGCAAAAATTTGGTGAAAATCGAATACATCCTAATCGTTTAATGAAACATATTTTAAGTTTGAAACTATTCAAAAATTTGATAACTAAAAAAATGCTCAATAACAAGGAGATCAATTTAAAACATATAATGCACTGATACTAATTCAATTATCTATACATTACCAAGTATGTATGCTCAAAGTTCGTAAAAAATTATTTTTAAATAAATTAGCAATCACCATATAGCGATCTTGAACTGATTTTGATTTCGAAAGTTAAGTTTAGGGGACTAGAGATTATAACAACGAACTTGAATCTGGATGCACGTAAAAACTGGTGTTTATCAGGCAAAAGAGGACCATATCTTGGCATAGTAAATTTGATAATAAATTAATAAATAATGAGTACTTACAATTATCTCTTCTATCGACTTTGCTAGAAGCCATCGGATATTTTAGACGCACAAAAATGTTTCGGAGAATACCGGTTAACGAGACACGACCGATTCGATTGAAAGTATTGTGTATAATAAAGTACTGCAGTAACCAACAACAATAATTGTTACCACATTCACTTTTATACATTGCAATTTACAATTGCATACGGAAGAACAAAAACACAGATACAAATAAATAACGATTATGCACCGATATATTCAGTACGATTATGATATAACTCATATATTTGATAAATATTTTATTTAAAAAAAAAGAGAGAATGATAATAAATTCGCTATACAAATATGATACATAATATGATAATAAAGCATGCGTAAATGAGAATTGTACAAAATGATCAAACACATTATATTGGAAATATTCAATTGTAGAAGCATAGTTGAGGTGGCCCCGAAATATGGGAGTGGATACACCACGAACCAGCTGCCGCGATGATTGCGCTAACTTAGCAAATATATTCGTAAATTATAATCGGTCAACTTAGAAATTAAACAACGACAAACATATGCTGAATGAGTTTTACAGTGGCGGAGAGTCGCGTACAGCAATTGTTTGAAAAAAACAGCCAGTCAATGAATTTGTAAACGTAGAATCAATAAGCTGACGATTTAAAATCACAGCAAACAACTGTAGTTAGCAACGTGCATAAAAGTGCGTAATTTACCGTTAAATACAATCAAAGTTTCCATTTTAATAAATTATAAGTAAGGAGAACGGGTGTACAAAACCATAATCAATGAAAACAGTACAAGTCAAATCTTGGATTGCCTTTGTCGAACCTTGGATTCATCCATTATTATTTCAATATGTGGTGCACAGAGTTCGCTAAGCAATTTGATGCGTTTGAACAGAAACCGACGTGTATGGTTAGCTTATGTGAAATACATAATGGCCTGATACAGATATTTAATTTCATGTATATCGATGAATTCTATAATAGAAGGTTCGTGCCTTCGCACAAAAATCTAACTTAATGAAGACTATACTGAATTACAAAATTTAAAAAAAAAATATCTTATACCTGACTGATTTGTATAAGGTGGTTTTTGCAAAATGCAGATTCAAAAAATCAGTTTCAGACGCGCGCGTAGCGCGCGTGGTGAGCTAGTTGACTATAAAACTTGAAATAAAAGAACGAAAAACGAATACATACCGTCATCGGTCAGAATCGTTGCCACGTTTGCAGTTTGCACAGAAGAACACGGAACACGTGCACGAGAACATGGTGCAAAGCACGGGACCGAGATGGAATAGCGTGCGTTCATAACGTCGATTTTCTTGTCCGGAATGAAGAACGGTTCAAGCTAACACAGAATTAATATTGGTTCTGATATGGACAAATCATGTCAACCACCAATAAGGAGCGCCGCTGCGCTGCTCCTGCGTTTGAGTGGCACGGCGTTTACAATTAGTCCAGTAATGGTCCAGTGTAACGTCCTGGCGAGTCAGTTTCTTATTAACTGGGGAATAACGTTAACAACGCGAATAAATAAATTTATGGTATTATGAATCGCGGCCAACGTACCCTAGCGTCAAGAACTTTACTTCTAGCGTTACCGATAAAGAAGGCTCCCCATTAAATACACATGTATCGGGATAGATAGATAGATAGATATCAGATTTATTATGCCATGACCACTTGCAGGCCGAAAGGCAAGAATTACAGAATTATAGTAAAAAAAATATATAAAATAAATTGTAGATAGAACATAAGGATGGATAACATTTGAGTAGGATTAGATATACTAGATAATTAGATAAAATAAAATAAATAAAACAAATAGAAATAAATTGAAAATAGAATAGATTTAAATAAGATGAAATAAAATGGATACAAATTTGGCAAAAATGAAGCAATTTGAGAAACACAGATAATTGAAAAAAACAACTAGACAATGCAACTGCTAGCCTATGGCATATAACTTAAGACTAGACTAGATACAGCTTAGTTCGGCTGAGACTAGCACCACCGACAGGACTAGCGAACAAAGACCAGTAAACACTGAGGGATCGCCATCCCCCTGCTGGTGTGGGGATACAAATTAAAACTAATATTACGATTTAAATTAATATCTAAAATTACGACTAGAAACAAGACGCGGCCAAAAGCGGACCATGCCCATCAGGCCATATACATAAGCGCAGTCTTAGCACTAAAGCTTTGACACGGATGAGACGGACGGGCGCGCCACAGCGGCCAACGAAACAAGATGGGCAAACAACCTTACCTTAAAAATATCTAGAGACGACGCGTCCCTGACAGATGAAGGGAGACTATGCCACAGGTACACGGCGGCAAGAGTGAACGAGTTGCGATAGGCAGCAGTCCTATGAACTGGGACGTGGAACTCCTCAACCTGACCAGAGTCTGCGAGTCTAGCTGACCGCCGAGTGCTCGGGTCTGCCTCGGTAAATAATTCACGCAGATAGGCGGGAGAAGAGTTCGCGAGAACTCGATAAAAAAGCGAGCCGAGGAGATATAGCCGCCGATCACCAACCGGTAGCCACTTTAGCCGCATACGATAGGGAGAGATATGAACATCCCGCCTTAATCCGAAAATGAACCGAATACCACAGTTTACGAGACGTTGAAGCTTAATATTCAGGTAATCGGTTAAATCAAAATATACTATACTGCAGTAGTCAATATGAGGCAGTACCAAGGCGGAAACGAGTAGCGATTTTATATGACGCGGGAGCGAATCATTGTGATGCTTCAGCTTATGCAGTGTGGCGTGCACTTTGCGCGACACTTGTGCAACATGGGTATTCCAGGTAAGGTCGGTAGATAGGTAGACCCCGAGATTCCGAACACTATCAACATACGGCACCGACTGGTTATTAATGATAATTTGCGGTAGATCTAGTCTTCCAAGCTGCCGAATGAAAGCCGAGCTGCCCAGAATGATAGCTTTAGTCTTCCCAACGTTTAGCCGTAGCCCATTTTCCTCAGCCCAATCAGAGACGGCTGCCGCATCTCTATTTACATCATTTACCGCAGCCTGAAGATCGCACAGGGCAGTATGCCGATAGATCTGAAGATCATCCGCGAAGATCATATGCCTGGTGTGACGCAGGGTCGAGCCTAAATTGTTAATGAAAATTGAGAAGAGAAGAGGCCCAAGGACAGAGCCCTGAGGCACACCAGAGAGGTTGGACAGAAAGTCTGAATGCCCACCACTAGTTGGATCCTGCACCGCCTGCGTTCTGCCTGTTAAATAAGAGTGGAACCACGAAACCGCGTCCACAGAGAAGCCATAGGACCGTAGCCTGGACAAAAGTAGCCTGGGATTAATACTGTCAAATGCTTTACTAAAGTCAAATAATAATAGGATGGTAATGCATCTATCATCAACCGCCTTTTTTACATCGTCGAGCACCCTAATCAACGCAGTCTGTGTACTATGGCCTTTCCGAAAACCAGCTTGCGCAGGATCCAGCAGATTATTGCACTCCAAGTACGAAGTTATTTGATCGGCAACGATACGCTCAAAGACCTTCGAGAGATGGGATAAGTTCGCTACAGGCCTAGTATCCGCGGCCGAGGCCGGAGGATTACACTCACTCAACGGTACAACATAGGCCTTCTTCCAGATTTCGGGAAAAACCGAGGTGCGTAAAGACATGTTAAAAAGATTCGTGAGGTAGGGTGCAAGCACAGGCGAGATCTTTTCAAGATGGCGTAGCTGAATACCATCAGGGCTTCTCCCTCGCGATTTGGCGATGTATGATGTCAGCACGGATATGACTTTATGAGATTGGACTGACGAAAACGAAAACTCGAACGGGACAATAGGACGGTCTGTGAGAAGTGCCGAAAGATCTTGTAACGAACAAGGCGGATGAACGCTAGTAACCGACGCGTAAAACGAATTAAGTTGTTGAGCGGAAAAGTGATTGAGCGTTGACGAGGAAACGGAGTTGACGAATCCGAAACGTCTGAGCTCTGCCCAGATGCTCGATGCACTGGGCAGGCCACTGAGGCGATCCCTGGCATAATTGCTCTTGGCTTGTCTGATTTGCCATTTGATAGACTTACGCAGAGCACGGTATTGCTCGAAAACAGTCGCTGACCTAGACCGCTTAGCTGAAGTGTAGAGCCTATTCCGTAACGCGATACGCTGTTTGATTTCGGGAGTTAGCCAAGGGGCGCGAGGCCCTGTTAACATACGCGAGACGACTGGTGCATGGCTATCCAATGCCGTTGAGATGGCGCTACAAAGTGACTCGGTTGCTACATTGACATCATACGGGATACGGGGAGTAAAGGAGAGAGATTCCTTATCGAGGAAAACAAAACTAAAGCGGTAAAAATTAAAGTTTCTCTTACCTTAAGTAGATGCGTAGGTTGATCTGGAGTAGTGTTTACTGATGTTATGGTTCACCCAATAACTCAAACACGTCCTCGGGAAGTATTGATAGTGGTTCTTGTGATTCGAGGATCGATTGAGCTATCCCCAGATAATAATCGGCTTCTTCAAGGGGAATTTGTTCAGGAACAAGCGAAGTTGGTCCCGTTGATAGTGGGTCTTCTCGTTGGATTTCGGGGCTGGGAGGATGGTCGAACGTCGCTAAGGGCGTAGCGGGTGGTTGGATTAGTAATGAGTTTAGTGTGCGGTTAGTGGACGTGATTGCGCTTTCTATTACTGGATGATTAATCTTTCCAGGAAATTGAGAAAATTGTGTTGAGGTAACTGGGTCTGAAGGACCGTTTTGAGGAATAAGTTTTACGCTCAATGAATATGGTGAATCGAGGGGCGGAAAGTCAGCTACTAATCGTGTAGCTCCACCTTGAGGCAATGACAATGATGTCGGGACTAAGGTTATGGGTTGGTTGTTTGAATGGTTATTTGTTGACAGAAAGGGGAATGTATTTTCGGTATTTTGGATTAAACGTTCAAGGGCTAAGGAAATGTGTCGGAGACTATCGTGATGGAATTTTAATGTTTTCTTTGCTTCTTCTGATATTTTATCTCGTTTAAGTTTCTGATTATTGTTTTTGTTGGTCTGCGACGGTCTTCTCGGCATTGGAAGGTATGATTGCGGTATAGGAGAGAACAAACCACACCTCGGGTGACAGCTTACGGTTCAATCGAAGATATTCTCCTCGATATTTACCCCGTGACCAGAGATATTGTCTCTAGGTGTCAGAGCCGAAGCCGGGGTATTGGGGTATGAGTTAAATTGGAAAAGATTTATTTCAGATGACAACTTGAGGTAAAATCAAGGATATTCTCCCAGATAATAACCACGTGACCAGAGATATTGTCTCTAGGTGTCAGAGCTGAAACCGAAGTATTAGGATATGAGTTAAATTGGAAAAGATTTATTTCAGATGACAACTTGAGGTAAAATCAAGGATATTCTCCCAGATAATAACCACGTGACCAGAGATATTGTCTCTAGGTGTCAGAGCTGAAACCGGGGTATTAGGATATGAGTTAAATTGGAAAAGATTTATTTCAGATGACAACTTGAGGTAAAATCAAGGATATTCTCCCAGATAATAACCACGTGACCAGAGATATTGTCTCTAGGTGTCAGAGCTGAAACCGGGGTATTAGGATATGAGTTAAATTGGAAAAGATTTATTTCAGATGACAACTTGAGGTAAAATCAAGGATATTCTCCCAGATAATAACCACGTGACCAGAGATATTGTCTCTAGGTGTCAGAGCTGAAACCGGGGTATTGGGATATGGGTTAAATTGGAAAACTTTATTGAGGAAAGAGAAATCGTCAGAACCCAACAGAGTACCCAAACAAGAGTTACTTACGTTTTGGAGATTAAAAGACTCGTCTTCGGATATTTAGTTGAACAGGTTTATTTGCTTTTAGTTACGTTTACACTTTTAAAATTGATTATATTTTTAAGCGCTTATATATTCGATCAAATGGACTTTAGAGACTTTATAACTGTTACCGAATAGATTTCAATAAAAGAAAATAAAACTTGTCTATGTCTTGCGACTCAAAACCTGAGTGTAAGAAAATTATCGAGTTCGGAGCGGACAGTAAGATCAAGGGAAAGAGGTCCAAGATTAAGCGAGCAATAATGGTTGTGTTACCCCTTTTATATGAGGGTTTTCCAAGAGTGGGGTTTTTCTCTATAGTCTTATTGGTCAAATATCTGTGTAATAGCCTAATGAAGGAGGAAATTCTAAATTGGTCCAGAGCAGCGCCCATTCGTTGGGGCTCGACATGAGGAACCAATGTGCAACCAACAATTAGTGGTTCCCCTCCATCAGGCGTTTTCTTTGCCTGTGAATCTCTAGTTTGTAGTGACGCAGCATACATACACACACATATATATAATACATCTATCCGTCATTTTTCCGCTAGGTGCACACTGCTCCTCCTCTAGATTAGTGACGTCTATATTTGTGTGTTGGTTATTTCATGGAGCTACTCTGTTCCATCCCTCCTTCTTGGAAATTTATATCGTTATTAGGGACAGTGTTCTAGTTTATTTAAATTATAATCCTTATTTGTTAGTATTGATAGACGTTGGTTCGTTAAGGGGGGCCCATTCCGATACACAAGTACGCACAGAATCGTGAACATTAATACACATGTATATTGTTACGTTTGCCGGTTTTTTGTCGCTACACAAAAAAAACCCGGTAATTTTAACATTTGGCGCCCAACGTGGGGCTCCTCAAACTAGAATTTTAAGGAAATACAAATTAAATAAATTTCATTGCAGTAAAGTCAGTAGATTCATTAGAGTCGAGTTTCAAAAAATAGACCGAAAGAGGCTGATTCACCAGGTTCGGGATTGTTGCTTACTCAGGGTCGGACGAGATGTCGGAGGAAGAAAAGCGTAGGTTAAACAACCCAAAGAATCAAAGTGTGATAGGTCTAGATGCTCAGGGACAAGACTCAGGTTTAACCGATGCAAATTTAGTTTCATACACGCAGCTAGTCAACATAAATCAAGACAGTAAGATGTTAGCTGATACAATGGATCCAGTAGCAAGACTGGTAGAATCCATAGAGAGATTAGAGAGAAAAATGGATAGTAGATTCGAGCAAATCGAGCAGCAAATGCTAAGGACACAGGCAGAAAGCGTAGAAGCAAAAACAAAATTTGAATCGGAAATAAACAAAAGGATAGATGATGACAATGAAATAAATCAGATAAAATTAAACGGAATCGGAACAGACCTGAAAAGGGTTGCTGATAAGCTAAACTATGAAGTTGCAGACTGTAAAAATAAAATCGAATCATGCGAAAATATATTGCGTAGCGAACAAGTAGGTACTTATGAAGTCCTAAAAAATAAAATAATTGAAAGTCAGAGAGCCAGTCATGATATGATCACCGAATTGAATCACAAACATGATAGTCTAAGATTAGGTATAGAGTCTGACATAAGACGACTAAGACAACAACGTGGGGGTCAAGCTGGGGTGTTTGACCACACTAGTTTGATCACAAAACAATTAAAGTTACCAACATACGCAGGGAAAACCTGGGAAAAACCAGTAAACTACATCAGGGAGCTTGAAGAGTACTTTAGGTTCCTAAACGTAGAGGACGACGTTGGGCTTAGGTTAATAGGTCAAAGCTTAACAAACGACGCGAAGGATTGGTGGATTGCGCGGCGCGAAGTCATTCATTCATGGGAAGAGTTTAAACAGCGATTTTTATCAAGGTACTGGGGCGACGAAGCTCAGCGAGAGGTACGACGAGACTTAGAGTTTGGATATTACATACCTGATACTAAGTTAGGGTGGTCTGAGTACGCCAATAGGAAATTCGCGGCGGCATGCGGGCTAGCTCCATCCGTACCGGAAGCTGAAATCATCGGCAATCTTATCCGACACTTTCATGAATCTGTTGTCGAAGCGGCAAAGTGTCGATGCGTCCGAAATATAGATGATTTACTATCATTCTTAGACCAAATGCAATTTGGGGGGCGTTCAAATGCACCAAAGCCAGGGTACACCACACCAAATCCGAACCGTTTTTCGAATCACACGCGACACGTCGAGGAAAGACAAAAACAATATTCATGGCGAAATAATTCGAGTCAACTCTCTGGGGTCGCCAGACCGAGCGCGTCACGTGATGAAAACAATGGGAACGATCTTCATGAAAATAGATATAAGACAAATTCACAAGAATCAAATAGGCGTCCAAACTGGACAAATACTAGTCAGGTAAACGCGGTGATAGACATAAACGATGAAACCGATAAAATCGAGACCGATGAACCGACTCAGGAAAACTAGCAAGCGCTGTGTTAACTGTGCCGCAAGATACCACGGCACAGCGCTGCTACTACGAAATTAACGCGGCAAAAATCGAAAAGGAATCGGGAAACGCGAACCCTTTCGAAAATCCAGTTGAGTACCTTATTAAGGAAAGACTAGTAGAAAAAGACAGGACGGTACACTGTCCTGAAATAAAAATTTATCTAGAAAACAAAGAAGTTACGGCGTTGTTAGATACCGGTAGCCAGGTGACGTGTATCTCCGAAGAATGGTATAAACAACATGTAGACAGTTTTGAAAATTGCGGGAAACTGCCGGTGGTAAATTTCCAGATAGTTGGAGTTACTGGTAGGAAACCTGCCAAAGTGAAGTTACAGATATTCATTGAAATCAAACTAGGAGAGTTCACAGATCAGATCCCGTTCTTGATCATACCAAGACTTCGTCATCCGGTTATAATCGGCATTGATACACTTGATAGGTGGAAAGCGGACATAGATTTAAGATTAAATTGTTTAAAGATTCGAACCAGACAC
The DNA here is from genome assembly GCA_963966615.1 of Tenthredo amoena. Taxonomy (NCBI): domain Eukaryota; kingdom Metazoa; phylum Arthropoda; class Insecta; order Hymenoptera; family Tenthredinidae; genus Tenthredo; species Tenthredo amoena. Next base: position 6,476,705 of record OZ016492.1, on the reverse strand, counting down.
CAAGAAAATACCGTTGAATTAATGAAACCGTCAACCATAGAACCAATTAACGATAAACTAGAGATCGCGGTGATAAATACGGAGGACACGACAGATAAACAAGTCACAAGTGAGGATGGGTTTTACGAAGTAACCGATGATGAGATAAAAGACAAACTCGCGGAATGTCAATTGTTGGGAAGCGAGCATCGAAGAACATTTATGGAACTATTAATGAAATATCGATCCATTTTCAGCAAAATTCCGGGAAAAGTCTCAGTTTACGAACATAAAATCCAGATTTACGAAGACAGGCCGTTTGTCCGGAGGTCATATCCAATCCCGATAATGCACCGAGAAAAAGTAGACAAGGAAATAGATAGAATGTTAAACTTTGGAATAATTGAGAGATCCTATAGTGAGTATATCAACCCAATTGTGGTTGTAGCAAAAAAATCTGGGGACATCAGGTTAGTACTTGATGCTCGTTTCATCAACAAATTGATAGTACCGGATAGAGATTGTGCTCAGTCTACTGAGGTGCTTTTCCAAAAGTGTGGCAACACCAACATCATGTCTAGTTTAGATTTAACGGCGAGTTTTTGGCAAGTGCCGTTGCACGTCGATTCAAGAAAGTATACCGCTTTTATGTACGGAGGTAAAACGTACCAATTCAAGGTCACGCCTTACGGACTAAATACAAGTTTGGCAAGCCTCGTGAGAGCATTGGATATAGTATTGCAAAATGTGGATGGGTTTACAATAAATTTCGTAGATGATATCTTGTGTACTTCGGATTCAATTAACAATCATTTAAAACATTTAGAACGGCTTTTTGATACGTTTCAGAAGCACAATATGACGATAAATTTCCAAAAATCCAGATTTTTTAGGCAAGAAATTGAGTTTTTGGGACATAAAATCACGCGAGAGGGTATACAACCACAACCAGACAAAATCAAAGCAATAAGAGACTTTCCGACTCCGAAGAACCATAAGCAGCTCAAAGGTTTCCTTGGCCTGACGAATTACTATAGCAAATTCGCAAACAGATATTCTGACCTAACGTACCCGTTATTACAGCTACTAAAAAAGGATGTGAAATGGTCATGGACGAAGGAAACGGATGAGCATTTCAAAAAAGTCAAAGACTTATTTTGCGAAACAATGATTGTTCACCACCCTGACCCGAGAAAGAAATACTACCTCCAGTGTGACGCAAGTAATTACGCGATTGGTGGAGTGCTTTACCAGGTTGACGATAACCGATTAGAGCACCGAATAGTCGGTTTCGCGAGTCGTACGTTGAAGGGGGCGGAAATGAATTATTTCACCACTGAAAAGGAGTTATTGGCGATAATTTATTCGTTAGAAAAATTCCGGACATTCATAATCGGGGCGGAACTCGTGATAAGAACTGATCACAAAGCGTTAACCTTCGTATTGTCTTGCAGATTAACCAGCTCGAGACTCGCGAGATGGGTTTTATATCTCCAAACCTACGATTTTCAGATCGAATACATAAAAGGTAGTGAGAATGTTGTAGCCGATCTACTTAGCCGTTACCCACCAGACAGTAAGGAAAATGGAAATTCGTTAGATTGTACCGAAGTGATAGCAGAGTTAGCTAAAGCTGTCAGCGAGGAATTGAGGCAAGATTTTGAATCGCTCGCAAAGTTACAAAAGGAGGATTTACGGATTATAAATTTGATAAACGAAGGAATCGCGAGAAACAAACCAAAGCTCACTATTGAAAATGATATCGTGTACCAGCGGGAGCCAGGGGGCAGGTTACGCATTTATTTACCGGAAAAATTAGTTAAAAAATTAATTTGGGAATGCCACGAGATATACGGACATGTCGGAGCAAATAAATGTTACAAATTGCTATGCGAAAGCTTCTATTATCCTAAACTCGGAAAACTGGTGCGAAGGGAGATACCCAGACAGGAACCCCCAGAGTTGAACGACGGGGCCATGCCTGGGACAGCATTGGAAAGCCCATCTTGGCACACCAACATTGCCCCATTCTTGGGCCACGACTGAGCACTCACCCTTGGCCATTCCAATGATGACCCAGGTATGGGCCAAGACTGAATAACCCAGCCTCGGCCAAACCTAGAGTCACCCTACCTCGGGCCAAGACTGAGTAACCCACCCTCGGCCGTGGAATGGTAACCCCAACATGGGCCAAGACTGAATAACCCAGCATCGGCCAAACCTAGAGTCACCCTACCTCGGGCCAAGACTGAGTAACCCACCCTCGGCCGTGGAATGGTAACCCCAATATGGGCCAAGACTGAATAACCCAGCATCGGCCAAACCTAGAGTCACCCTACCTCGGGCCAAGACTGAGTAACCCACCCTCGGCCGTGGAATGGTAACCCCAACATGGGCCAAGACTGAATAACCCAGCATCGGCCAAACCTAGAGTCACCCTACCTCGGGCCAAGACTGAGTAACCCACCCTCGGCCGTGGAATGGTAACCCTAACATGGGCCAAGACTGAATAACCCAGCATCGGCCAAGCCCAGAGTCACCCTACCTCGGGCCAAGACTGAGTAACCCAACCTCGGCCGTGGAATGGTAACCCTAACATGGGCCAAGACTGAATAACGGAACTATTTAATGTTTGGTAACTGCGATTTTTATTTAATAATCTAAAAATAACTCAGTAATAAAAGCTGTCAAAATTTTTGTTTGCGCTAGTTATGAATTATCGCATTTGACTGTAAAAATTTTGAATTTTTCAATTTTTAAATTCATCAATTTAAAAAATTCGCCACCTTCAGAATTGAATGAGGAATGTGATCGTATTTTTTTTAGAATTTAAAAAATGGCCTTAGATTGCGAAAATAATCGATGAACATTTTGATTGCTTGAAAAAACAACAATACTATATTTTTTGAAAAGTTGAAAATTTTTATCAAAAAGTGTCTTTCGTCGCCTATTAAACGCGTTTTAGAACATCTCTCTACGGTGAAGGGGACCCGAGATATTAATTCTCAAAGCCGCCCGCGCGCCACTTTTACAGTAAAATGCGATAATTCATAACTAGCGTAAAAAATGTTTTTCGGACCAACGAAAAAACACGGGTCCACTTTTTTGACGTCGATTACAAGTAAAAAAAGTTTCAAGCGATTCAAAAAATACGAGGTCATTTCTCGGCCGTCTTGAGGTGGAATTGACCATATATAAACAATTTTATAATATATTTTTTACATTTTAAAGTTTCTAGTTTTATAATCAATAATTTTATAATATAATATAAAATTGTGGTCGCTAAAAACATGAAAATTAAATTAGCCGACATCTGAAAATTTTTAGAATTCTTTGATTAAAAAAATTGTTACAATAAAATTAAAAAAAAAATTTCACGTGTAGAAGATTTGATAAATTATACATGCAATTTTTTGAAAATATTTTCTCACTTCTAATTTCATTGATAAAAAAAAAAAAATCAAATATTGTTAAACCTCTGCTAATTTTAGTATCATGCTACAAACCCTGTTGTTATACAACGGCCTTAAATGAATCAAAAAAAAATATATATAAATCTATACATAATTATATATGATTATAGAAAAAAAAATTTCCCGGGCATTTACAGAGAAGCGGAGAAGCGAGAGGCGGAGGTTAACTAGCCTACCGGCGAACTATATATGTATATTCATTGCCATAGTAAACTCATGGAAACCCGTAAGCGGACAATTCTTGTCGTTCTCAGTCGTCGAACTGCTTCTGTCACATCATTTCAAATTTTTTTTTTTTGAACACTATGTCTAGTTCTTATTCACGTGTTAAAAAGTGGCGTGCGTTACACAAAGCTGAAAAAGTTTTACCTGATAAAAGTGAGCCATATGTTAGTGAACAAAGTATAAGTAACCTAACCTGTGCAAGTGAAAACAATACTGCTACAAAGCAATTTCGTTTACAAGTGAATAATGACTTCAACAGTGTTACTCATCGAGATCCGGATAATAGCAGTGATAATAGTATCAGTAATGATTGTATTAAAAATACTGTCGATGATGAGCAAGATTTAGTTGATAGTATATCTGAATCATCCTGTCAAAATAATGAAGAATTCACAAGAAAAAAGACATTAAGTGAAAAACTTCGCTGTTGGACTTTAGATAATATTAATATCTTAACATTAAATGTAGTTACTGAACTGTTGACAATACTGCGCGAAGAAGGTTACGAAGATTTACCTAAAACTTCTCATCAATTATTAGGAACGAAGCACTGTCGGCCAATGCAGTCATTAACAAGCAATCGGGAAACAAATGGTACTTACATACAGAGAGGATACCTTGAAAGTTAACACTCAGTCACAGCCAACTCGGCACACTCCAGGTTTTTCGTCTGTTTATTGCAGGCTGGCCATCCGCTATTTTTTTCTTTCTCTGGTCGAATTGACATTTTCAATAAGAAAAGTAGGTAATGGAAGATAATGGTGGATAGCCAGCCTGCAATAAACAGATGAAAAACCTGGAGTGTACCGAGTTGGCTGTGACTGAGTGTTAACTTTCAAGGTATCCTCTCTGTATATATTGGGATAAAAAACGCCCTACAAAAAGTGATATCTCCTGATACTTATACTGAAAATACCATATCAGTACAACTACATATCGATGGAGTTTCGATATATAATAATTCATCGGTTCAAGTGTGGCCTATTCTGTTAAAAGTTTATCACCGTGATTATGAAAGCAAGCCTGTGACAATTGCATTATACTGTGGTGACTCGAAGCCTCATTCAGCAAACGATTACTTAGCTGACCTTGTTAAAGAAGCTAATGATTACATTGAGAACGGACTTATTCTTAATGAAGTTAAATATTCGTTTGAAATTTTTTGTGTGGTGGCAGATTCACCTGCGAGAGCTTTCATAAAAGGTGTGAAAAATCCAGGGGGTTTTTTCGCTTGTGAAAGATGTACAGTCGAAGGAATCACTAAAAATCACAAGCGTGTGTATCCGGATATGAATTGTAAGTTTCGAACAAGGAAGTCATTAAAAAAAAAAGAACAGGCAGCACACCATGTTAAAGACGAAAAATGTATATTATTAAAATTGAAAAAGTTTGATCCAGTACATGATGTGGTTTTAGATTCGATGCATTTATTATATCTCGGAGTGATGAAAAATATCCTAGAGAAATTACTCGTGGTGAAAAAACATAGTGCTCGGTTGAAAAAGTCTCAATCTGAAATTTTGAAAGAAATAATGGAATCTATATCTTGCATCGGGCTAGAAATATGAGAAAATTTATAAATATATACATATACAGGGTGTATCATCCCAAGTATCGAGAATGGGTGGGACTTAGTTGACGCTAAGTCCCGCCCCATTAACCAATCAACGAAGAGAAGAGTTTCGTAGACCGAAATTCTTATGAAAATAAATAATACAATCTCGTGGTGTAGGGAACAAATATCAACAACGACCCGAATCAGGCTCTTAGGTATTTATTTACTTCGACGTTCACAGAAACGGTTCGAATCATTGGCGAATCATAAATACCTAAGAGCCTGATTCGGGTCGTTGTTGATATTTGTTCCCTACACCACGAGATTGTATTATTTATTTTCATAAGAATTTCGGTCTACGAAACTCTTCTCTTTGTTGATTGGTGAATGGGGCGGGACTTAGCGTCAACTAAGTCCCTCCCATTCTCGATACTTGGGATGATACACCCTGTATAAGTACGAACGTTGAGAAAACAATGAAAAGTGTTATGTTGGTTATTGGTTCGAAGCGTGCAACTTAGGGGGGGAGGGGTGTCACTTTACACTGAAATCCAGTATCGTTCGACGACTCGTCCAGGCCTGCTAGTCTTCCTTATGCGTAGGCTATAGTTGCGGTTAGTTATAGTCGATCTTGTAAGTTCGTGAATATACAGTGTATTTCAGCCTACATTTTATTTTTGTGGATTATTGAATACTAATTTATAATTTACTAAAATGTCGGATACACTGAAAGAATATGCAGTAGTTGAATTCGAAGGAACCGTTAATGGAAAAAAAGTGGTGGAATTAGTTCCGACTTCTTGGTTGTCTTTAAATGAAACATTATGTTTTTGGCCGCCCAAGAAACTAGAGCACATGTTTACGGAAATGGTGAAAAAAAAAGATAATGCTGATAAAACATGGGATACATATCCAATCGAGGTTATCACTAAAGCAAGTAAGTAAAGCGATACATTAATTACTTTTTTTAAATGATCTCATTCGAAGTGCTGTCTTCTGATTAACTTTTTAATCCTTATCAAATAAGTTCTCAAAGTTTTAATAATTTTTATTATTTATCTCATTGTTGTCATTTTATTCTCTTTAATACATTTCACGTGAGGTTGAGACGTACGGAAAAATTGTAAAAAAAATGAATTAAAAAAAAAATTTGAGAAAAAAATATAATAAAAAAAAATTATTTTTTTTTACAATTTTTTCGTACGCCTCAACCTCACGTGAGAGAAATACGCCTGTCCCCTGAAAAGAAAAAAATCATTCGTTTCGATTTCCTTGAGAAAAAAAATGAAATAAAAAAAAGCCTATAAAAAAAGCCCGAAAAATTATTGAAAAAAAAAAGGAAACATAACACCCTCTGGAAAATTGCAGGGTCTTTTAAGTACATGGAGACCTACCTACAGTCCAATTTTCATCGAAAAAATTTATGCCCTTTGGTCACAGGACGAAAAACAAAAAAAAAAATGTAAAATTCTTGGGCAACAATATTTTTTCAAAAATTTCGGATATCACAGCGTGAAAGGTGGGAGTTTTCTAATTCTAGGGCACTGGTTGAAAATATATTTTGGACCCCCCGAACCAAAGATACGTACATTTGAAGATAGTGCGGTGTGCTCGAAAACTGATTTTCTCATATTTTGTAAATCTAATAACTTCTGAACCAGTTGAAATCAGGGGGTATGACTCTGGATTTGTTGTTAGGGATTGGCCAAGAACCAAAATCTCGCGTGACCCGAAAATCGATAATTCATGATCAGAAAAGTGTCCCGGATGAGCGGGAATTCCCCATATGTGATAATCAAACACAAAATTTATTTCACTATAGAATCATAGGTTTTTTTCAGAAAAGTAATTATTTTAGAGGAAATACTTTTAAACAATAACAAATATTTAAATATGTCTTCGAATCATTATTTTTGGAAGTTTCAATGCTCTCATTACTATTGGTCTCTACGTTTTTTTGTTACTTTTATATTTGATTATTTGCAATATGCGTTATATAATTTATTGTCATTTCAGAAGATTACGAACAAGGCATCCGAAGATTGCAAAAATCTTTCAAAAAACGGAATGTTGACAGTTCGGAAAATGAGTCATCAAGTCAAAATGATGAACTTGTGATCATGAAACCTTCAGATGTGGCTGGGCTTTTAGCTCATCCAAGACCACTGATGAATGATCGTTCGTTGGTCGATATTTTAGAAGAAACACCCACGGAGAATTTCACAAAGGGTAATACAACGAACAGTAACGAGTTAGGTTCTCGAAAAGACGGGACATCAGGATTGCTACCGACGAACCGTCAAGGTATTCACAATTGTCTTATTAATTGGCTATAATTTAATTCGCAAAAAGTAGTCACACACTAATTAAATATATGTAATAGTAATAATTAGGTCATAAACGTATTAATTAATATAAAAAAAATAATGATATACTGAGATCAGCAGACGTTTAACAATTTTTAATTTCTTTCATTAATTAAAATAAAAACTAAAAAAATATTTTCAAGAAATTACAATCGTAGTTTTTCAAATCTTCTACAGGTGGAAATTTAAAAAAAAAAAATTTGTAGTGATTTTTTTAATAAAAAAAATCTTAAAAATTTGCAGATATCGACTAATTTCGTTTTCATAAAAAATAATATAAAAATCTTGTGGTAATTAGTGAGTTGTATGTATGTATGTATGTATTGTTGAGGTTGACCGAGCGCTCATTCCGTGGGGAACATTGTGCCCGGGCCCTTGCGGGCGCCCTAAGTTGGCGGAGTTGAGGTTAGGTCAGTCAGTCTAGCGAAGTGTAGAAGCCTGCCCACCCCCATCTCCTCGATCTTTTCTGCCCCAGTGTAGGATGCCCCGAGTGTCTCGTGGCGAGGTCGCACGAGTCCCCTACACTGTGCTATAAGGTGGTACGGGGTTTCCAGTTCCGCCCCGCATCTGGTGCAGAGCGGCTCTGCCCTGAGCCCCAACTGCATCAGATGCTTGCCTGTGAACCAGTGGCCGGTCACGAGTCCCGTTACGGTCCTCAGCTCGGCTCTGTTCAGGTTGCACAGGGTGGTGCCGAGCTTGGCGGAGGGCCCTTGGAGGAGCATCCTCGCATGCCTCATGCCCGGCGCTTGCGACCATAGGTCCGCGAAGAGCTCTGCCTCCCGTTCCCTCGTCAGCCTCTTCACCTGATCCCAGGCTGCCGCTATGCTGCAGCCTGCCTCTGCCTCTGCCGCCCCACGGGAGGCACCTTCTCTTGCCAGGCTATGTGCCTGCTCATTGCCCCGGATGCCGCTGTGACCTGGCACCCAAAGCAGCCTCACACGATTGGCCCCTGCTAGCTCTGTCAGTCGCTCCACACACTCGCTCACCAGCCTGGTTCTAACGACCCAGGCCTGGAGGGCTTTGAGAGCGGCGCGGCTGTCGCTGCATATGTAGATGTGCTTGCCTTTTTCACCCCTTTCCAGTATGGTTCTGGTGCAGGTCAGTATGGCAAATACCTCGGTTTGGAAGACCGTTGCTGACGGTCCCAGAGCTAGCGAAACGCTCGTCCTGGGCCCTTCGCTCCAGACTCCTGCTCCTGTGCCAACGTCCGTTTTGGACCCATCCGTGTACCAGACGAGCCCTTTCGGCGTTAGCAGCCCTTCCTGATCGCTTTCCCAGTCCTGCCGGCTGGGGAAGTGAACTCCAAAGTTGTGGCTAAAGTGGTACTGGTTGGGACAGCGGTCCACTCCCAGTGAGGAGGGCAGCTTTGGTGCCTCAACCTGCTGGAGAATCCCCGTGTGTCCCTTACCAGTCCTTTTCCATAGCCCTGAGTTCCATAGGCGCAGGGCCGTCTTCCATGCCTCTGTCCCCACCGTTATATGCGGGGGGGGGGGAGGTTAAGGAGGGCCCCTATTGCCAGTGTGGGGGTCGTTTTCATTGCCCCCGTGATTCCTAGGCCTACCAGTCTGTAGACCCGGTCAAGTGTCCTCCGGCGTGTGATCTTGGCCATGGAGGGCCACCACACTACCGCGGCGTAGGTGAGTTGGGGTAGGATGATCGCCGTGTATATCCACCGGACCACCTTGGGTTTAAGCCCCCATGTCTGTCCCATCATTCTTTTGCAGGCCCAGAATGTGGCCGTGGCCTTCTGTGCCTGCTTGTCGACGTGGGCCTTCCATGTTAGCTTGCTGTCCAGTGTGACTCCCAAGTACTGCACCTCGTTGGTCAGTTTGAGCGTCGAGCCGAAAACTCTGATTGGTCCTAGCTCGAATCGCCTTTTTCTCGTGAAGAGTACCATCTCGGTCTTCCCAGGGTTGATCCTGAGCGAGTGAGATAGGCACCATTTTTGAACGAAGTCGAGTGCCTTCTGCATCCTACTTGTCATGTGTAGTGGGTGGTCGCCCGTGACAATCAATGCCACGTCGTCCGCGTATCCCACCGTTTGCACCCCCAGCCCCTCGATCCCGAGCAGGAGCCCGTCCACGACAAGGGTCCACAGGAGTGGTGACAGTACCCCACCCTGCGGGCAACCTCTGTCGACCCGGGCTCTGACTTCGGTCCCTCCGAGACTGGCGATGACCTTCCTGGTTTGGAGCATCTGTTCGATCCAGTTAACGACCGTGGTGTTGATCCCAAATTCGCCGGATGCTTCGCAGATTGCGTCGAAGGAGGTGTTGTCGAACGCCCCCTCCACATCCATGAATACGCATAGGGTGGCCCTCTTACGGTTGAGGGGCCCCTCTATCTCGCGTACGAGCTGGTGCAGGGCTGTCTCCGTGGATTTGCCTGCCTGGTATGCGTGTTGTGACCGCGCAATGGGTCTCTCGACCAATGCGCCGCCCCGGATGTGTCTGTCGACCAGTCTCTCAAGCGTCTTAAGCAGAAACGACATGAGACTTATCGGCCTCCAGGCCTTAGCTATGTCGTGGCGGCTCTTCCCCGGCTTGGGCAAGAATACCACCCTGACTTCTCTCCAGCTCCTTGGTATGTACGTTAGTGCCAGGCAGGAGCTGAAGATGTGGAACAGTTGTAACCGAGCATAGCTAGCATGCTCGGTACTAACTGACACCCCTCCCTGAATAATAGACTCTCCCGCCAGTCACCTGACTCCCCTACCGCGGTAATAGACCGGGCCACGATACGAGCGGCTCAAGGCCGCGAAATCATATAAATAGAGGGACCGCACCTGCCCAAATCGTCAGTCGGCATCCGGACAAGCTACCGAGCAGACGTGTGCGCCGTATTGAGGCATTCGAATTGAGAAACACGATCTAGCTCTAGCTTCCGAGGCGTACTGAGCCTACCGACTTTCCCGATACCGAGGCGTACTGAGCCGACGTATCACTAGTTTCCTAGGCGTGCTGAGCCTACTAGCTTCCGAGGCGTACTGAGCCCACTAGCTACCTAGGCGTACTGAGCCTACCAGCTTCCGAGGCGTACTGAGCCCACTAGCTACCTAGGCGTACTGAGCCGACGTATCACCAGCTTCCGAGGCGTACTGAGCCCACTAGCTTCCGAGGCGTACTGAGCCTACTAGCTTCCTAGGCGTACTGAGCCTACTAGCTTCCTAGGCGTACTGAGCCTACCGACTTTCCCGATACCAAGGCGTACTGAGCCAACGTATCTCTAGCTTCCGAGGCGTACTGAGCCTACCGACTTTCCCGATACCGAGGCGTACTGAGCCAACGTATCACTAGCTTCCGAGGCGTACTGAGCCCACTAGCTACCTAGGCGTACTGAGCCTACTAGCTTCCGAGGCGTACTGAGCCTACTAGCTTCCGAGGCGTACTGAGCCCACTAGCTACCGAGGCGTACTGAGCCTACCGACTTTCCCGATACCGAGGCGTACTGAGCCAACGTATCTCTAGCTTCCTAGGCGTACTGAGCCTACCGACTTTCCCGATACCGAGGCGTACTGAGCCAACGTATCACTAGCTTCCGAGGCGTACTGAGCCTACTAGCTTCCGAGGCGTACTGAGCCTACTAGCTTCCGAGGCGTATTGAGCCCACTAGCTACCGAGGCGTACTGAGCCTACCGACTTTCCCGATACCGAGGCGTACTGAGCCGACGTATCACTAGCTTCCGAGGCGTACTGAGCCCACTAGCTTCCGAGGCGTACTGAGCCTACTAGCTTCCTAGGCGTACTGAGCCTGCCGACTTTCACGATACCGAGGCGTACTGAGCCAACGTATCTCTAGCTTCCTAGGCGTACTGAGCCTACCGACCTGTTTCCCGATACCAAGGCGTCCTGAGCCAAGGTGTCACTAGCTTTCTAGGCGATCCGAGCCTATTGATATTATTCCCCTATTTAATAGTTACTGAACCCATTATTATTCTTGTTATTGTTCTTGTTAAATATAACCTGTTTCTTACCTATTATAAATACCGTTTATGTACCGTATGAATAAAACACATGATTCTGAAAACCAGTGAATGAGTAATCAAATGACAATCCCACCGAACCTCTAACCTGAGTTATCACGAACGACCCTGGTCAAACTCTTGAGCATCCGCAACTAACAGAACTCAGGGTCAAATCCGCACCGATCCTTGTCAAAGGCGGATTTGACGGTTACACAGTTTGGTTTTGAGCTCTTCCCCACCCTCTTGTAGGAGGGCTGGGAAGATCCCGTCCACCCCTGGGCTTTTGAACCTGTCGAAGGTGTCAATGGCCCATTTAATCTTGTCCCTGGTGACTATCTCCCTTGCCGTCCTCCATTCCCGTTGGCCCGGCCCGAACGGGTCCATCCTTCTGGGTGTCCCCTGTTTGTCGGGCGTGGATCCTGGGAAGTGGACTTCTAGCAAGTGGGTTAGTATGTCCGACTGGCTCTCGGTTACCCTCCCGTCTGGGAGGATGAGCCCGTCGAGTTTGGTTGGTGGGCCCGAGGAGAAAATCCTGCGTAGCCTGGCCACGAGAGATGTGGACTCCGTTGCCTCGCAGAAGCCCCTCCAGGCCTCCTCTTTGGATTTTTTGATCGTTCTTTTGTACTCCTTTTGGGCTGCTTTGTAGGCTGCCCAGTCGGAGTCTTGTTTGGTCTTAAGGGCCCTGTTGAGCAGTTTGCGGGAGCTGGTCCTGAGTGTGCCCAGCTCCCTGTTCCACCAGGGTACCTTTCTACCGTTGTTGCCTCCTTTCTTTTCGGGGCACGCAGCCTCGAAGGCAAGGATGATGGAGTGCTCTACGAGCTCCACCTCGCTCTCCAGTGCTGCTGCTGTGTTCAGTCGGCCGCAGGTCCCTTCCAGCCTCATCTTTAGTTCCTCTCTGTAGGAGGTCCAGTTTGTGGATCTGGGGTCCCTGTACTTGGCCGTTGGTTTCCACGCTACGTCCGCGGCCATGTTGAATGAGATGCGTCTGTGGTCTGATAGGGAGACCTCCTCTCGCACTCGCCAGTCCTTGATCTTGTCGAAAAGTCTTGGGGTGCAGAGTGTGAGGTCGATTACCTCTTGCCTTACGGCGTTGATGAAGGTCGGCCTGGAGCCCCTGTTGAGGATCTCTAGTCCGGCTGCGGAGAGGAACTCTAGCAGTGCTGTTCCTCTCCTGTTGGTGTTTGAGCTTCCCCATACTTCGTGGTGTGAGTTTGCGTCACAGCCCACTAGCAGGTTAAGTTTCCTGTCGTTGCAGTATCTGACCAGCGACCTGAGCTCCTCCGTGGGGGGAGGTTCCTCCGAGTCGTAGGGCAGGTATGCCGAGGCGATAATTAGGTCAGTGACACCGCCCCTGCCCAGCCTCAGCTTTATTGAGGCTGCGGCCAGGTCTCTGCCGCAGAATTGGTTCAGCCTGAGTGCGTGGTGCTTCTTGCTTATGAAGACGCAGGCTCTGGGCCCAGGTTCCCCTGCTGCACACACTAGTGCACCCTTGCTTGAATCTATCCCTTTTACGAGTCCCTTGTACACCCAAGGTTCCTGTATAAGTGATATGTCTATAGCCTCCACCGCCAGGTCTCGGCTGTGTAGGGCCGAGGCCGCTTTGCTGTGCTGGAGGTTTACTTGTGTGCACCTAAGTGCGTTCCCTACCGTGGGCCCGCCTATGCTAGGTGCCTTGGGGTGTTGATTGATGGAGAGTTAATGTTCTTTTATGTTCAGTCACTATTATCATTATTATTATTATTATTATTATTATTATTATTATTATTATTATTATTATTATTATTATTATTATTATTATTATTATTATTATTATTATTATTATACATTTATATTGTATAAGAATAATAATTATTACTATTATTATCATTATTATTACTACACTTATTATCGTAATTTTTAATACATAATATTTTCATCTTGGCAAACCTTTTGTACGATTTACAGAAATCGTCGATTTCAACGGTCTAGCGAATCACCTGCAAGGTGTAATCGAAAAAGAATTTAAAAAAATGAAACAAAGTCTTGAGCTTTCCATAACTGATAAATTTAAACTACTTTTGAAAACCATCCAATATTCGGCCGATCCACCCGCGAAGCAGAAGGCCTGGCAGGACCTTGGCAATGATTTGCCATTTGATTCTATCGAAAGTTTTTTAACTTTCGAAGAATCTTTAGAAAAAGATGAAGATAAAAAAACTTCACTGGTGGTTACAAAATATTCACAAATTACTCACGGATAATTCAAATATTATTCACTAATTATTTAAATATTACTCATTAATTATTTACAGGTTATTTACAAATGATTTAAATATTATTTTTCAATTATTTACAGATTGATGTCTTTCAAATGATCACGGCTGGATCCACTGATTGCGAAGATGATGTTCAAAAGATCATGACAAAACTGATAAAAAAAAGTATCCAGCTACAGTACAGCGGATGCGGCAAAAAAATCAAGGGTATTGGAAAGAAAAGTTTCAAAGACACGGAGTCTTTCAAAATTATGGAAAGTAAGTTAAGGGGGTACATACACCTTTAAAATAATTTTTTCAAATTGCTGCTACGCTCTGAGAAAACATTCTAGTGACTCAGTTTTTCTACAGTTGATTAGTGCTATTTTGATTACATAGTTCATGATTTTTCCAGATTTTATGTCCTCCGCTGAACATAAATTCAGTCCATCGAAGAAAAACCAGTTGTCGTAGGGTACAGGTTGCTGCGTTGGATGAAATTTCTTCAACTTTTAAGAAAATATTCTGTATGAATGTAATTTCGGACCAAACTAATAATATTTCATGAATTTAAGTTTTAGACAAAGAAATTTTTGATTGTGAGAATTTTTTTCCATCGTTCTGGAAAAAATGTTTTAAAACCAAAAATTTCTATGTCTAAAAATTAAATTGATCAAATATTATTGGTTTAGTCCGAAATTACATTCATACAGAATATTTACTTGAAAGTTGAAGGAGGCTTCCGGTTCCGGTGCGAGGTGAGAGCAGACGTGTGAGAGTACAGAGTGTGTAGTGTGAGCGAATTTGGTGGTAATATAAAGGGCGCAAGGGAGAAAAGGGTGAGTAGAACCGAGAGAAGGGCGAGGCGAGGGTAGGGACTAGGGACGGGGACAGGGCGAAGGGACGGGAGAGGCGGGAAGAGCTGAGGAAGAGAAGGTTTCGAGGTTAGGAGAAAAGGAGGGAAGAGAAAGGCAGGTAACGGTGCGGAGAAGGGGGAGGCATCTGGTGGACGAAAGGAGAAAGGGGAGCCGACAGCGTAGGAAGGGAAGGTAAAGAAGAGCGCAAAGATAGATTTGAGCTAGCGAGCAGGTAGGAGAGGGAGAGAAAGATGCAAGACGAAGAGACAGGTGGCGCGAGGGCGGTGATAAGGAAGGCAGGGAGGCCGACTAACGCGGAACGGCTAGCAGCGATGGGGGGGGCGGGATATGGGTCACTTGACGACCTGGTGAAGAGGGAAAGAGAAGAGGGGGATGAGGAGGAGCAGCGACGGAGGGAGGAGGAGGAAAATAGGATTTTTGGGAAAAGCAGGAAGGTGGACAGGTCGCCGGAGAAGGGAATAGGGATAGGGAAGGACGTAGGGGAAGGAATAACAGAGCTGCTACTGAAAATGAGGGAGGAAATGAGAACGGCACTGGAGGAGGTGAAAGGGCAGGGGAGAGAGCTCAGGGAAGGGATGGATAGAATAAATGAGGAATTAAGGGAGGAGTTAGCCAGGCAGAGGGAGGAAAACAGGAGGAGGGAGGAAAAGTGGGAGAGGGAAAACCGGGAGGTGAGGAAAAGCGTGGGGGAACTAGGGAAAAGGGTGGAGGAGATAGAGAGAAGGGAGAGGGAGAAAGGGGAAGGGACGAAGGAGCTAGAAAAAAGGGTGGAAAAGATGGAGATAGACAGAAAAGGTGAAAGAGGGGTAGGGGAGATAGGGGGAGGATGGGAGGAGAGAGTCAGGGAAATGGAATGGAGAGTGGAGATGAGGGAGAGGGAGGAAAAGAAAAGGAACATACTGATAAAGGGGATAAGGATAGGGGAGGGAGGGATAAGAGAAAGTGTGGAGGAAGTACTAAGGGCAACGGGAGCGGAGGTAGCGATAGGGAGAGTAAGGAGGGTGGGGCGGGAGGACGAAGAGAGAGGAGATATGGTAGTGGTGGAGCTGGGGAGCGCGGAGCAAAAAATAGCGATCATGAAAGGGAAAAGGCAGCTCAGAGGGAGAAGGGAGAGAATAGAGGAAGACCTAACGTGGGGGGAAAGAAGGATGCAATGGAAGCTGGGGTGGATAGCGGAGGAGGAGGGAAAAGAGGGGCGGGAGGGGCGGGAGGTAAGGGTAGGGTACGGGAAGATATGCATAGGAGGGGAGTGGTGGAGGTGGGACGAGAGGCAGGGGGTGCTAAGGGGGCCGGAGGGAAGGGTAAGAGAGGCAGCAAGGGGAGTGAGCCGAAGGGAAAGAGGAGAGAAAGGGAGGCAGAAAGGTAGAGAAGAGGAACAGCGAAGCGCGGGAAGGGCAACGGGGGAAGGGGATGGGGGGGAGAGAGGCCGAGGAGGGGGGAGGGGTGGAGGGAGGGGTGGAGAGGGAGGAGGAAGATAGACGGAAGGGAAAAGGGGGGATGGAAAGTGGCGTTCTGGAACGTGGCAGGACTGGGGAAAAAAGACGAGGAATTCTGGAGAGGGCTAAGGGAATGGGACGCGATCATGATGACGGAAACGTGGATGGAGGAGAAGGGGTGGTAAAGGATTAGGAACAGGCTGCCAGCAGGGTACGAGTGGGAAGTGCAGCACGCAAGCAAAAGGAACAGAAAGGGGAGGGCAATGGGGGGGATGCTGTCAGGGGTGAGAAGGGAGATAACGGAGGCGGGGGGAGCCCAGACGAAATGTAGGCAGGGGATGATGAGGAGGAGGGTAAAGGTGCAGGAGGAGAGGTGGGAAATAATAGGAGTGTATGTAAGAGGGGACGCAAAACAGAAGCTGGACGACCTGAGGGAAATAAAGGAGGGGACGGACGGTGGGGTGAGGGTGCTGGTGGGGGGGGACTTCAATGCGAGAACGGGCCGGGAGGGGGGAGGATATTGGGGGGAGGAACCGGGGGAGGGTGGGAGTAGGAGATCGAAGGACGGCAAGGTGAACGCTGAGGGCAGAGAGCTGATCAATTTCATAGAGGAGGAGGGGTGGGAGATTTTTAATGGGGGGGTGGAAGGGGACGAGGAGGGGGAGATAACGTATGTAGGGGCAACAGGGGAGTCGGTAATAGACTACGCGATGGGAGATAGAGAGGTACGGGAAAGAGTGGAAAGGATAGAGATAGGGGAAAGGGTGGACTCGGACCACCACCCAGTGATAGTGTGGATGAAGGGAGAGGGGAGGTGGGAGAAAAGGCAGAAAGAGGAAAAGAGGGTAGAAAAAGGGGACTGGTCGGAGGAGGGGAGACAAAGGTTCAGAAGAGCAGTAAGATGGGGGGAGGAGAGGGAGAGGGAGGTGGGAGAAGAAATAGAGGAAAGAATAGGAGAATTCAGGAGGGTAATAGAAGCGGGAGAAAGGAGGGTGAGGAAGAAAAGAGGATGGTGGGACGAAGAGTGTAGGGAGAAGAAAGGGGAGCTGAGAAGGAGCCTGAGAAGTTGGAGAAAGGGGCAGGGGGGAGGGGAAGAGTATAGAGAGAAAAGGAGGGAGTACAGCACAATGTGTGAGGAAAAGAAAAGGAAGGAGAACGAGGGGTTCATAAGGGAAGCGAAGGAGGCAAGAACGGAGAGCAAGGTATGGGAGATAATAAACAGGGAGAGAAAGAAGCGAGTAAGGGTAAATGAAGGGATAGGGGCGGAGGAGTGGAAGGACTATTTTATGGGGCTACTGGGGGGGGGGGGGGGGGTGGAGGGAAGGGTAATTGGAATGGGTAGAGCAGGTGACAGGGAGGGGGAGGAGGAGAAGGAAATACAAAGGGAAGAGATAAGGAAGGCGATAGGAAAGCTGAAGGATGGAAAGGCACCGGGAGGGGACGGAATAGGAAACGAGGTGTGGAGGTATGGAGGGGAGGAGATGGAGGAATGGGTGTGGAGGGTATGTAATAGGGTATGGAAGGGAGAAGGGTGGCCGGAAGGATGGAAAGAGGGCTTGATAGCACCCATAGTGAAGAGAGGGGAAGGGAAAAGAGTGGAGGAGTATAGAGGGGTCACACTAATGCCGACACTCTACAAGGTGTATGCGGGGGTGCTGTCGAGCAGGCTAGAGGAGGAGGTAGAGGCGAAGGGACTGGTGCCGCACAACCAGACTGGTTTTAGGAGGGGTATGGGGACAATGGACAACGTATATGCACTGAATTACCTGATAAGCAGGCAGATAGGGGAGGCGAAAGGGAAGATGGTTGCGTTCTTCGTGGACCTGAAGGCGGCATTCGACTCCATTGACAGAGGGAGGCTATGGGAAGCGATGGAGAAGAGGGGGATAAGGGTAGGGCTGAGGGCAAGGGTGGAGGAAATATACAGGGAGACGAAGAGCAGGGTGAGAAGTGGGGGGCAGGCAGGGGAGAGCTTTTGGACGGCGAGGGGTGTGAGACAGGGATGCCCGCTAAGTCCGGGACTTTTCAACATCCTGATAGCGGACCTGGAGGAAGAAATGGCCAAGGGGGGGAGTAGGGGAGGGGTGCGGCTGGGGGGGGGAGGGTCAGGACGTTAGCATACGCGGACGATATAGTGGTGTTAGCGGAGGGGGAGGAGGAGATGCAGAGCATGATAAGAAGGCTAGAGAGGTATATGGAGGGGAAGAGGCTGACAGTAAACGTGGAGAAATCCAAGATTATGAGGTTCAGAAGAGGGGGGGGGGAGGAAAAAGAATGTGGACTGGAGATGGAAAGGGAAAAAGATAGAGGAGGTCAGAGAGTTCTGCTATCTGGGATACACGGTCAAGAGCAACGAAGGACAGGAGGCACACACGAGGGATAGGGCAAGGAAGGCGGGGGTGGTGATGAGGCAGGTCTGGGGCATAGGTAAAAGAAGGTTCGGGAAGGATTGGGGCAAGAGGATATGGCTGTTTGATAGATTGGTGTAGACAGTCATGGAATACGGGGCGGAAGTGTGGGGATGGGAGGAGAGGAAGGGGCTAGAGGCAGTGCAGGAGAGGTACTTGAGGTGGACTCTAGGGGTAGACTGGAGGACGCCAGGGTACGCTGTCAGGGAGGAGCTGCAGAGGGATAAGCTGAGGGTGAGGGCGGGACGGAGGGCATGGGGGTTTGAGAGGAAGATGGAAGAGGGGAGGGGGAGCGAGGTGGCGAGGAAGTGCTGGGAGGAGATGAGGGAGAGGGCGGAGAGGAAGGGGCCTGAAAAAGGGTGGGAGAGGGAAAGGGAACGCTTCTTTGAAGAAAGGGGGATGAGCCAGAGGGGGGTGGCAGAGAAGAGGGAGACGGGGGAGATGGGGTACAGGGAGATAGAAGAGAGGGACAGGGAGATGCAAAAGAGAGAGAGGTGGGAGAAGATCACGGAGTCGAGGTATAATAAGTGGTACAAGGCGGTAAAGGGAGAAGGGGTACCAGGATATCTAAGGAAGGACTGGGGGGAGAGCAGATGGAGAAGGGTGGCGAGGTTCAGGTTAGGGAATGAGATGAGGGAAGGGCATTACTGGGAGGGGGACGAGGAAAGGAGGTGCAGGGTGTGCGGGAGTGAGGTGGAGAGCTTCGAGCATGTATGGGAGAGATGCGTAGGGAAGCGGGAAGGGGGAGGGAGCTGGCAGGAGGCAGCTATGGAGATACTGGGCGGGGAAGGGGAGGGGGAGGGTTGGATGAGGGAACTGGAAAGGAGAAGGGAGGAAGGGAACGGGAGCGGGAGGGAGAGTGAATGGGAGTGAGATAGGGGAGAGGTGTGAGGAGTGCAAGGAAAGAGTGACTGGGAAACGGAAGCCCAGCGGAGCAGGGAAGATGGCTTTAGGTATGGTTTTAAGTAGGGAGGTAGGAGGAGGGGGGAGATAGGCGAGTGAGGGAGCCGGGGGAGAGAGGAGAGAGACGAGGTTAAGAATAGTTTAAGTATAGTTTAAGTATAGGTTAAGAAGTAGGCATAGGATGTATAGAATTAAGATAGACGTAAGGGATTGTAAAGTAGAGAGTAAGAAAAAGAAATGTAAAAAATGTAACCCCAAGGGGAACAATAAAGAGCATACATACTTAAAAGTTGAAGAAATTTCATCCAACGCAGCAACCTGTACCCTACGACAACTGGTTTTTCTTCGATGGACTGAATTTATGTTTAGCGGAGGACATAAAATCTGGAAAAATCATGAACTATGTATCAAAATAGCACTAATCAACTGTAGAAAAACTGAGTCACTAGAATGTTTTCTCAGAGCGTAGCGTGAAAAAATTATTTTAAAGGCGTAGTACCCCCTTAATGGTTTATTTTTGAATATTAATTTTTATTTTAAAACTATGTTTATTTTCAAACCATATGAATTTATCAGACAAGACGAACCAAATTAATGCACATAAATGCAAGTGTCTCTAACTGAAGTAAGATTCTTCCTCTGTTCGAGCGGGCAAACCTCAGAGAGACCGAAAAAACCGAAAAGAATATTCTAAACGATTTCAAGTAAAAATTCCCTCGGCCCGGGTTTGAACCGGGACCTTCGCGTCTAATTGGTTAAGGTGTCGCAGTACAGATGCGAAGGTACCGGTTCAAACCCGGGCCGAGGAAATTTTTACTTGAAATCGTTTAGAATGTTCTTTTCGGTTTTTTTCGGTCTCTCTGAGGTTTGCACGCTCGTATAGAGGAAGAATCTTACTTCAGTTAGAGACACTTGCATTTATGTGCATTAATTTGGTTCGTCTTGTCTGATAAATTCACATGGTTTGAATGTAAAGTACACGAACGTTAGAGTCACTACATGAATTAACTATCCCCCCAAAAACACCTCACGTGCAAAAACCTTGCGCCAAGTACATTAACGTGGGCACTCTATCTGAAAAAATTCGCTCATTCTAAAAAGTATCGTGAGCATTTAACATAATAATTTGTTCCTCCTACAAAAAAGTATTGAAATCAGATATCACTGCCAAGTCCATCGTCAGATTTAATTTATAATAAAAAAAAAAATTAGAATTAAAATTAGAACAAAAAAATTGGAGGAAATGGTACTTGGCGGGCTGATATTTTGAAATTTTTGTAATTACTATCGGAACATTTATTCACGCAGAATTCGTGTTGCAGAAGTTGTGATTTTTTTTCAAAAAGCCCGCCAAGTACCATTTCCTCCAATTTTTTTGTTCTAATTTTAATTCTAATTTTTTTTTTTATTATAAATTAAATCTGACGATGGACTTGGCAGTGATATCTGATTTCAATACTTTTTTGTAGGAGGAACAAATTATTATGTTAAATGCTCACGATACTTTTTAGAATGAGCGAATTTTTTCAGATAGAGTGCCCACGTTAATGTACTTGGCGCAAGGTTTTTGCACGTGAGGTGTTTTTGGGGGGATTTCAGTACTTTTTGCACCGTTGAAATATAAAATGAACTAAATATGCTCAAGGTTTAGATGACAGTCTCTAATAACTCTTCCATTGCTCTTGATGCAAAAAATGTCTTGTACTTTTTAAAAATTTCTACAACGTCACGTGCTTCAGCGTAGGAGATCATTACTTCAATAACATTTGCTACAGTTTATATAGGTAGTTCATATATTTATAAGTAATGTGACTGCCACGCCATATAGCAATTTTATCTCCTGTTTCCTCATTTTGTTATGCTAGCCGAGAGGAAATATTGTATTTGTAAAAATCATTTGAAATATCAACGAACTTATATCGACTATCCTACAACTCATAATGCAAGGTAGACTAAGAACGCTTTATAACTCAGCGAGTGTCAGCGAGACGATACAAACTACCTGCAGTTGTAGGGAAATGAGCGTATTATAATGACATGACATATTTTCTAAATTAAATTGTTGACCCTTGATATAATTATGAAAGTTAATTATTTGTATCACATTTCATTAGTCTTCTATGATTATTGACTAGCTGATAAATCTAGGCTTCTCAATTTCATTGCTATATGCTTTGATCATCGCTCAAAGCAACAGACAATCACTCTAAAACTGTACGCAGTGAATATTTCAGAATGAACTTGCATGAATTGTTAAAATTGAAAATTTTGACCATAGCTCATTGAATTGAATCAAAATTTGAACCAGAGGTTAGTTTCAGAATGAAAAAAAAAACTGCAGTAATTATATAAAAGCAAAAATTATAATATAGCAAAGTGTTTGTAGTCTAGGAAGAAAGATATCTATAAGTTTACTCATGAATCTTAGTCTACTAGTGACAATAAAAATTATCTCTATTTTTGATATTTATCATCATGTTAAATGTTGAAGATAAAATGATGTTAATCGCTGGCTTAAGTGGAATTAGGTAGCCCTTAGGATGCCTCTAAAACGCAATACCTAGTCTCACCGTTCCATTAAAATTTAAATAATTTTCGGATTCTCAACTGTTTTTGTCACTGGACATGAACGATCTGCCTAGAACGGTAATGTTTTAATAGAAGTATGAAGTAATGCTAGTGGAATATGATCAACTAATATCATCTTCTGTTTCCCAATTTACTTGTGATAGTGAGGTAACAATGCTTTGTAAAATCAGAATTTTACAAGTGTAAAGTATTCATCGACTATCCAATTGGTTGTAAAGTAAAGTAGACTGCGAAGGCTATAGAATTTACAGTTAATAAGGAGTCAAAGAAAACATACAGTGAAAATAAGACAATGACGAAAATAAATCCAAAGAAATCTGAATTCATTCCAGATCGAGCATGGCTGAGCCTAAGCGTACTACCCGCAATACTAACGCTATATGAATGATCTGAAAATAACGTTGCTTCAATTGAAGAAAATGAAATATTCTTGTCCCAGCCCAATGAAATTTTGTGTGAAACTCAATTTTTATAGAAGACAAATATCAATCACAAAGCTTTGAACCCTATAAATTAAAAGAAATTCTGATAAAAAAATATCAACATATAAATATAGGAGTGTGGTCATCCTTTACGTTCTTGACATGAAACTCTGTTAGGTAATTCTAACCTATACTGGTGCTATTTCCTTGGTTCTGATGCTGTGCACAGTAATCATGAATCTTCTGGTATAATTTTCGTGAACTGAAATACATCAACGCACTCCACGAAGCATGATGTCTTATGCTGTACAAGATGCGATTATTGACACTTGTCGACGAGTCGGATATAATAATTACAATTAAAATTAAAACAAGTTGACGAAAAGTGTTTACAACGCAAGCGGGACTCATCAAAAGCTTTATTATTACAGGTATTCACATAACCTCAAAGACTCGAGCTCGTGAGGTAAACGATCAATCACATACGTTAATATTCATTGTTGTTTACAAGATATCGGGTCCATATCCGAACATGTTTACCTCCTACTCTGTGAAAAGTTTTCAATCAAACATCATTTTGTGAAGTCTTACGCAATTGAATCTTTCACATGCCGGCTGACTTTAGCTGTCAGTTTGACAGATCGGCGCGCACGCGCGTTGGTCTATGAGTTGGCTGAAAAGGGAGAAAAACTGAGAACGTGAAACGAGCCACCTCGAAATTGAAAATTATCATATCTCAGCTATACGTGCACAGATTCTATTGATGTTAGGCTTAAATGAAAGCTCTTTTGACCCTTATTCTCACAAATAAGTTGTAGATCCCCGTTATGTCATAAAATACGGTATAATGTGGTAAACCTTATACCCCCACTCCGCGGAAAATTGCCGCAGCTGTATAGAGACTTGGCAGAGTCGCCACATAAAAAAACTTTTTTTAAATGTACTTGGCGCGAGACTCTACCGAGTCTCTTGATCTAGCAGCTTCGACAACGTGTTCATCGAAATGTCTAACCAGGTTACGTACTATTTCTTCTTCATTTATGCGAGGGCGCAGACATGCAGCTGCTGCAAACTTCCGATTCGCATATTCTGACCATGTTAATTTTGATTCGCTCAGATAATAACCGAATTCTAAATCTTTACGAATATCTCTTTGAATTTCTTCCCCCCAGAATCTAGCAAGGAATTTCGTTTTGAATGAATCCCAAGTACTAATGACATCGCGTCGCGCAATCCACCAGTCCTTGGCATCGCTGGTTAGGCTCTGGCCTATTAATCTAAGACTTAGCTCCTCATCAGCTCCTAAAAAGGTAAAGTACTCTTCTAATTCTCTTAAATAATTCATAGGTTTCTCCCATGATTTTCCTGAGTAAGTTGGTAATTTCATCTGTTTAGTAATGAGTCTAGTGTTTTCGCTACTGCTCAACTGATTAATTGGTCTATTTTTTAGCCTTTTTATTTCAGCCTCTAACCCTATTCTTAAACTTTTGTTACGTCCGGGCCTCATCACCCGAACGTGCCCCCTTTCCTCTCCTACAACCCTTCTGTTCCCACGTTTACCTCCAACTAATATTCCTACTTTACCTGAAACCTAGCTATTCCCTCATCTTCACCTGATTCCTGTACATCTGAAACTCTGGGAATCACGCCGCTTCGCTCGTCACATGCTGACCCAGCATGTGATAACTTAGCTGCGCTGATCTCCCACCAACCTCACCACAAAATCTTAATTCCCTTTTTACATCTTCCAAAAGACTTCAATTCTAACCTTCCGTCTGAACACTTCTATTCCGATCTTTCCTCGGTGCACTTCACCGCATTTTTAATTACAATCTTTCTGCCGTAAACTTCGTTCACGACCTTCCAACCTAACTTCCATTCAGACATACATCCAAAACGCTTAACATTCGACCTAGTATCACATACATACACTCGATACCTTCGACATATTTTCAAGTGATAAGTTAATATCAATAAATTGAATCCATTTATTATTGATAAACCACGAACATTTCATTCACCACTCCCTCATCGGTCCCTCAGGCGATTATTAGAGTTAGGACTCAACAACTGGTGTCAGAAGTGGCCCCTGTGTGGACGGTGAATTCGGAGTGTGTGCACAAATTTAGTGACAACAACAGTTGTGTGTAAAGTGTTCAGTGATTATACAAACAATCTACAACCTATCAATAATTTGTGAAAGAAGCAAATGATCTTCGAATCTACGAATCTACGAAACAAATAATTTAAGAGTCTACAAGCAAATAATCTACGAATCCACAGAGAAAATAATCTGCAACTCTACGAAACGAATAATCTACGAATCTAGAAAACAAATAACCTACGAGTCTACAAGCAAATAATCCGCAACTCTACGAAACAAATAATCTACGAATCTACAAAGAAAATAATCTGCAACTCTACGAAACGAATAATCTGCGAATCTAGAAAGCAAATAATCTGCAACTCTACGAAACAAATAATCTACAAATCTACGAAGCAAAGAATCTACAAATCTACGGACGCCATACAAGCTGAATCGACAAATAATCGAAGAATCTACGGAACCTTACGAGCAAATCTACAAACCCTAAGGAGTCAACAGAGATCAACCGAAATCTACAAGGCCGCTAACAACGAGTCACCGAAAGCAAGTGGAATCAACCATCGTACATTCGATTATGCAGTCAGTGCGAATAATCTTGATAACATCGATCATATTGTAAGTCTCCATTAATTTACGCTAATAAGATATAATCATTATCATATAAGATGCCGGGTCCAGAAGGAAATGATTCCGCATGCCCGTATTTACCGCTGCAAGCAGCGATCAGTCTAATACCTATGTTCAATGGCACGAATATACCAGTGAATTCATTCATTAGAAAGATAGAACAAGTTAAAAACGCGATTCATGCACGAGACATACCATTGTTCACTACGTTAGTGTCTACGAAAATTGAAGGTCCAGCAGAGAATTATGTACAAAGAGGTAGCTTAGATTCATTATCCAAATTATTTGACGATCTAAAGCGCGCCTACTCTCCGAAGCAACTTTTACCAGATATACAAACTCAGATTTCACAAGCAGTACAGAAACAGAACGAAAGCGCGCTAGAATTCGGAATAAGAATAGAAAAGCTCGTTGAAATGGCGTGCGAAGTGTCATTAGCTTCTAATATTCCTGAACAAGCTACCATTTTAAATAAATTCATCAGAGAAACAGCCGCACGTTCGTTTATAAAAGGTTTAACAAATGAATTAGAACATAGAGTAGCGAGTGAAAAACCAGGCACACTACGCGAAGCAATAGATATAGCTACTCGGGTCGAGATAGTTGTGTCAGAAAGAAAATTGTTAGAATCATTCCGTGACGCCGCATCATCAAGCCAAACCCTAATAAAATGTAAGATCTGTAAACAAACAGACCACATAGATAAATACTGTCCGAAACAGAGGTCTAACCTAGAAGGCCAATCGTCACTAAATTGTAGATATTGTAAAAGAAGAGGTCATTCGATCGAAAATTGTGAGACGAAGCAGCGTAATAGTAAATATTGTACGTATTGTCAACATACTGGACATGTTTATGACGAATGTCGTGCAAGAAACCGCGGAATTCAGCAAACTCGCCCAAATTCCACAACCAACCAATCCCAAAACGACACTAATAATCGACAAAACTATCAACGCGACAACCGTCACTCTAACAGTTACAACAGACAACCAAATCGTCCCAATAACGAAAGCCAGAACCATAACTATAACAGACAAAACTACCGACAAACTCAATACAACAATCGTCCAAATAATAATAATTTTCGGGAACGGTCAAATTATCCGCGATATGAAAACAGGCAAAACTCCGAACGTCAAAACAACACTGCAGCTGTCAATAGTATAACAGAAAATAACTCAGACCAGATACTTAGCAGACAGATAGATTTAAACGGGTCATTGGACTATCGTGCGGACGTACCGGTAGCCCAAACGTCAGAAGAGCGTCCGAACATGATAAGAGAACTGTTTTAGGATCTCCGATAATCGAGATAAAGTCACCACAGATCCTCGGTGAAACGGCAACATTACTAGTTGATACAGGCGCAAATATAAACATAATTAAAATAGGAGTAATTATTCGCGATACTCGTTTCACGCCAAATGATATACGCCGTATTACGGGTATAATAGAAGGATTTACAGAAACACTAGGTAGCATCGATGTGGAATTCGCTGGTACGCGTCATGAATTTCACTTAGTCGACAACTTATTTCCAATAAAAGAGGACGGTATCTTAAGCGCAGCATTCTTACGAGCCGAAAACGCGACGATCTGCTTCAAAAATAATCAAATCTTCTCGCGAAATACTGGCATTATACCCCTTTCGTACCGACCCTCTCACTATGCTATAAATACTGCACGCATACTCGCAACATCGACGATAGAAACTCCTAAAACTAGCCTACGGACTCCACAAATCCAAAAACAAACAGCTACACTTTTAATTGACACCGGAGCCGATATAAATATAATGAAACTAGATGCAATTAACCCAGACACCCGTTGTACAAAGACAGACAGAGTCCAAATAACTGGTGTAATCGACGGAACCCTGGAGACACTAGGAAGTTTTGACGTCCAAATCGGTGATAAATGGCACGAATTTTATGTAGTTGATAACTCTCTCCCAATAAAACAAGATGGTATTTTAAGTTTGAAATTTTTACGTGACGTAAACGCCACGATTTCCTTCGAAACAAATACAGTAGCTTTCGACGACTCACAAGAATTACAAATATTAGACGAAAATATTATCTCAATTCCCCCCCGAACGGCACAAGTGATAAGGGTGAAAGTAACCAATCCACCAACAACAAATACAGGACCCTTACTACTAGAAGAACAAAATCTAGGCCCTAACATCTTTTTCGGTAAAGCCCTAGTGACAAACAGAGACGGCTTTGCATACACTTACGCAATAAACTCAGGACAATCGACGATACAAATAAAAAGACCCACAGTTACACTAGAAGAAGTCGTTGAACTGACAGACAAACAAGCCGTTAACAGCTCACATATACTACTAACACGTAGTCAAAAAACAGATCCAAATGTCGATTCACATACACTAAGGATATCCACGAATCACGACGCAAACCGACTCAAAATCTTAGAACAAAACTTAAGACTTGACCATCTCAATGATGAAGAAAAACGATCGATAATCGAATTGGCGACAGAATACAATAATCTTTTCTTCCTGCCGGGTGATAAATTAGGCTGTACACAACTAGTCAGTCATACAATCCCCACTACAGATGACATACCAATCCACACCAAACAGTACAGATACCCTCAAGCACACAAAGGTGAAATTAATAAACAGGTAGCCAAGCTTCTCGAACAAAACATTATCAAACACTCTTCATCTCCATACAACTCCCCAGTTTGGATAGTACCAAAAAAAGATGACGCTAAAGGCATTAAAAAGTGGCGCATGGTAATTGATTTCAGAAAATTGAACGAAAAGACTATTGGCGATGCCTATCCACTACCAAATATAACAGAGATACTAGATCAATTAGGTTCAGCAAAATATTTTTCGACTTTTGACTTGGCATCAGGATTTCATCAAATCCCAATGCACCCTGACCATAGCTCGAAAACTGCTTTCTCAACCCCTCATGGTCATTTTGAATTCAATCAGATGCCATTTGGTCTAAAAAATGCACCATCGACATTCCAACGATTGATGGATCAAGCACTTACAGGGTTACAAGGTAACGAAGCTTTTGTATATTTAGACGACATAGTCATCTATGCAGAATCATTAGAAGACCACTCGATAAAATTCAGAAAAGTAATGGACAGGCTGAGGAATGCAGGATTAACCCTGCAACCAGAAAAATGCGAGTTTTTACGGAAAGAGGTCGCATATCTAGGACACATAATAACCCAAGACGGAGTAAAACCGAACCCAGATAAAATAGCTGCCGTAAGAAACTACCCGATCCCCAAGAATCCGAAACAAATTAAACAATTTCTAGGCCTTATCGGTTACTACCGAAGATTTATCCCCAATATGTCAAAAGTCGCAAAACCAATCAATAATCTCTTGAAAAAGAATACTCCATTCGTCTGGACGTCGGAACACCAGCGAGCTTTTGAAAATTTACGCGACTGTCTTTGTGATGAACCGATTCTTCAATACCCAGATTTCAAAAAACCGTTTATAGTTACAACTGACGCTTCGAATCAAGCGTTAGGGGCCGTACTCAGTCAAGGGGAAATCGGAAAAGATCTACCTATCGCCTATGCATCCAGAGCATTACAAAAAGCAGAAACTAATTACGCGACCATAGATAAAGAGTTACTAGCTATAATTTTCGCAGTAAAACATTTTAGACCTTATCTATACGGACGAACTTTCACATTAGTAACAGATCATAGGCCATTGGTTTGGCTAAACAACGTAAAAGACCCGACATCACGACTATTACGTTGGCGACTGACACTCGACGAATACAGTTATGACGTCGTCTATAAAAAGGGAAAAGCAAACCTTAATGCGGACGCATTATCACGAAATCCTCCTTTGAATACTATTCAAGCCTTACCTATGGAAGGGAAACGTCCCCGTTTAGAGACAGAACCTACAAGATCAGGGACTAATAAAAAGAAAAAACCAGCTCACCAATTCCCACGACATCCCAGACAAAGTACAGACGACACCGCCAATCCCGCACCGCTTAAGCGACCAAAAATACAAGAAGTAGAAACAAGCTATCCACCAAAGAGAAACTCAAATAATTCAGACAGCTCTGATATTGAAGTGATCTCCGAAAAACCTAAAAACACCAGCCTTGGCGACACGATTAACCCTTTACCGTATCCAACGAAACAAATTAAACGATATCGAAGTACAGAATCGTCCGGAAATACGAGACCACGTAAGATACAAACAAAATTATCTGACCCAACTGACTCGACGGAAGATGATACAGATATAGAAACCATTCAGACTAAACTAAAATCATTCAAACGCCTCCGCGATACGGAAACTTCTAGCAATCCAGCACCACGGAAAAAGTTACCTACCTATAAGAAATACGATAGTTCAGATAAAGAACCTACTACAGACTCCACGTCAGACCTACAAATTTCTAGAAAACATTCTAAACCTATGACAAAACTGCAAAACACCCCACGTGACATAAAAGCAGGTACATCAGCCGACAAACAACCGGGAACTACACCTCCGTACAGTCAATTTCTTATAGATCTAGATTTCCTCCCACTGACCTACAACAAGTATATTCAAGAAACTGAAGCAGACTTGTTAAAGCAGAAAGATAACCTCGCACATTGCATCTCAGCTGACTGCAAGGCCTCAAGAGGTGTAGCTGACCAAATGATAAGACGCGGACTTGTGCAGCGTAAGCATTTGCGGTCAATGGACCCTGTAGTGACAGATATAATTACAGTCAAATATCCTCGACGTACGATCTATAACCTAGTCACAAAACAATACTATTTCAACAAACCGACAAACGAGACCATGTATAAAACACTAGTCAAACTGAAATCAGCATTAATACGGGACGGAATACAATCCCTATCGATACCAAGATTAGGATGCGGTATAGATAAACTCAATTGGGACATGGTCAACCGTATGATCCACTACATTTTCAAAGACACAAATATTAAAATCACCATTTGTAACTACAACTACCCATCTGCTTATGAACCGTCTGCACCTGAAGATAGCGAAGATCCGATTTCGCTCACGATGCCACCGCCTGCATACCCAATAGCTAGAACGCGCAAGTCTATTAAACCAAACACAGGAAGCCAAAGTCACACTCATTTAAATACTCAATCCAAAAGAGCACAAGTATCCGACACTCCTTCAGCTATCCTAACAACAGATAACGATACTGACATATTAACTGATCTCAATAATTCTCGTGCTACCGAAGCAGGTAACAATTCGCGAAACACTGAAAACTCGTCACACGACGAAGACACCGATCTTGATCAAACCTCCGAAATCAATTCATCCGACTCTGACATACTGACGAATGATACTAACACCACAGAGAACGAGAATACACCTAGCTTCGAAAAATTCATAACCAACCTAGACACCATAACACCCGCGACCAATGTAACAGAATCCAAAGACGAACTATTCATGAGAAACGATAACTATGTTCATTGCGTTCATGCCGACTGCCCTTGGCAGGACGAGTTAACAAATCAATTAATAAATAAAAACATGCTGAAGAAAGAAACGTTTACCATCCAAAAACCGACGAAAGGAGAAATAATAGCCACAAAATATAAACAGAAATACATAATCTCCCTCGTAGCTAGAGATAAACTCACAGATAGAATTAAATTGGAAGACCTTTACCGCCTGATCGTTAGGCTAAAACAAATTTTGTTTACCTATAAAATCAATTCATTCTCACTCACAAAAGCAAACCCAGGACTAGACATCCTCGAATGGTCTACCGTGAAAAAACTATTCTACGCGATCTTTAGAAACACTAACATCAAAATCAAGTTGTGTACCAATGAAATTATTATACCTAATGAGTCATTACGCGAGGAAATAATAAGGGAATATCATGAATCATTAATAGGTGGTCATCAAGGTGTTACAAAAATATACAACCGAATTAGAGAAAAATACTACTGGCCAAATTTAAAAATTCAAATCCAAAACTTCATCAAGACTTGTGATAGCTGTCAGAGGAAGAAACTAGTTCGAGTTAAGACAAAATTACCGATGGCAATCACAGACACTCCTGCAAATGCGTTCGATAAAGTGGCACTTGATATCGTTGGACCGCTTCCACTCACAAAATCAAATAACCAATACCTTCTTACTATCCAGTGCAATCTGACCAAATTTCTTGACGCTATACCACTGCCGAATGCGACAGCCCAAACAATAGGTACAGCCTTCGCTAAAGATTATATTACGCGCTACGGAACGCCGCAAGCAATATTAACTGACCAGGGTCAAAATTTTATGAGTAACACGATCAAACAAATTAGCAGACTCTTTAAAATTAAACAAGTCCGAACGACTGCCTATCACCCACAATCGAATGGATCCTTAGAAAGGAGCCATCTCGTACTTATAGAACACATCAAACACTACACAAAGAACGGTAATGACTGGGACGAATACATACGATTCGCGATATTCTGTTACAACACTGCTAAACACGAAGGCACTGGCTTTACTCCACATCAATTAATCTTCGGTCAAGAAGCACGATCACCATCAGATATCACTCCAACAATCGGGATGACCAATACTTACAATACATTCATTCTTGACTTACTCACGAACCTTACAGAAATTCGTAAGAGAGCTGCACAAAATTTAAAAGATGCAAAATTAAAATCAAAATCTTATTACGATAGGAATATCAACCCACAACTTTTTGAAGCAGGACAAGAGGTTTTTCTATTAAACGAAACACGAACAAAATTCGAAGATCACTATAAAGGTCCCTATATCATTAAGCGAATAATTGATGATATAAATGCAGAAATCAATATCACTCAGAATAAGACAAAGATAGTCCACTTGAATAAACTAAAATTAGCGCATGAACGGGACTGACCTTTTGATCACATATAAACATAACACTAAATAAATATATAGAACTAATAATTTAGGCGACAGCTAGTACTGAGAACATATACTGATTTATAAAACCCACCCAACCTCCTGATGCCCAACCGATCGAGAACAACCGACCACAGCTAACGTATTATTAAGTTAGCTAACTATGAATATTATAAACGCTACTACGCTGCTACGCCTAGATCAAATGAACAATAATATACTTTAAACCTACTTAGGACGATAAGTTATTCTTAACTAACTGAAAATAAATTTATAAACACTAGAAAACCTAGATTAGTGTCATTCTAGCATTAAGAAATACGACTATTATCAACAACTGGTGAAAATTTTATGTTTCAAAAAATAAGTGAATTATAACTCGAATAGCTTAAATTTCGAAGCCTTCCATTGAAAATGGAAAATGATAAATACCATTTCCAAACATATAATCATTTATGAAGAATTAAAGATCTTCTTAATTTTACAACGAAAATGTAACGTTTTTAAACTGGTATTGTTTTTGAACTAACTTTTTAGTTATTTTCATCTATTTGGTTAGGAAATAAATTGTACGTTTAAGGTTTTCTCCGATACAAGTTTTGATTGACAGTTGAATTTTATATTAGGATTATATATTATTATTATGATGAATTTAGTGATACGTAGGATAAACACACACATGCATACAAATACACATGATCTTGTAAAATACAATCGTTTACCAATAAATTTCCCATGGTATAGAAAAGATTTGGGCTATACCTCCACACTATCACACACTATCTAACACAACTTAAAATATAATTATATGATTTTGTGTACGTATCTAAAACTATTGATTTATATATGTATAACTTGTAACATACACAACCAGGTTGTACAACACACATACTTACACACTTAATACTTCAATAGAAACATACCCCTTAAAAATAAGCGGTATGTTTCCTCTAACGGAGGGGGTGTTACGTCCGGGCCTCATCACCCGAACGTGCCCCCTTTCCTCTCCTACAACCCTTCTGTTCCCACGTTTACCTCCAACTAATATTCCTACTTTACCTGAAACCTAGCTATTCCTTCATCTTCACCTGATTCCTGTACATCTGAAACTCTGGGAATCACGCCGCTTCGCTCGTCACATGCTGACCCAGCATGTGATAACTTAGCTGCGCTGATCTCCCACCAACCTCACCACAAAATCTTAATTCCCTTTTTACATCTTCCAAAAGACTTCAATTCTAACCTTCCGTCTGAACACTTCTATTCCGATCTTTCCTCGGTGCACTTCACCGCATTTTTAATTACAATCTTTCTGCCGTAAACTTCGTTCACGACCTTCCAACCTAACTTCCATTCAGACATACATCCAAAACGCTTAACATTCGACCTAGTATCACATACATACACTCGATACCTTCGACATATTTTCAAGTGATAAGTTAATATCAATAAATTGAATCCATTTATTATTGATAAACCACGAACATTTCATTCACCACTCCCTCATCGGTCCCTCAGGCGATTATTAGAGTTAGGACTCAACAGCG